>CM034149.1:855838538-856183538 GCA_019776745.2 Taxus chinensis | reverse complement strand
ATTTAATTTTCTTTTGCACAAGATAAACACCACCAAAATGAAGCTACTATTTCCATATTTCAAGAAATAAAAGGACATAAATTTAATTATTTCTTCATTTCCTAAGTTTAATTCTTCATTCCAAAATGATTATACACCAATCAGATATTAAAAAGAGGTATTTTATAACCTGCAACCTTAAGTAACTTTTAACAATTTGAATAACAATTTCCAACAAAAATTTCAAATCTCCAATTTACATGTTATAAAAACTATAACAGAATATTTTTTCCTTTTCATAATGAGATAATATGGTAAAATACAAGCACTGTGAGCCCTCCTCACAAGAGGAAACAACATGCCAAATTTTTGGCTCAAAAACATAAATATTGTTACAACTCCAAAACTCAAAATTTGCATCATCTATGCCACTCCATTTAGCTCTAAAACGGTAATAAATAGGGTCTTCAATTCAAAAGATAAATTCTTGATTGACCACCCAACCAATTGGCATCATTACATGCCACCAAGGAGTTCAGGGAGGCATGCTAGCCTCCCCCCAAGCCCATGGGAAAGAGGTAACAAACTTCACATAGCACATAGGTAAGATTTATGTACTCACAACACATTCAAACTTCCTTTAAATCCTTTGAAAGACAAAATGAAACCAAGAAAAATTGTTAATAATCTCCATTCTTCTAGCTTTAGGAATAGGGGATGGGAATCCCAAATTCATTCTACCATATAATCATGCCAAAACATCCATATAATCCCTTATCCCTCCATGTTTTTAACCACTCCTTATCTCTCCAAATCCCACCTTATCTCTCCAAAACTCCCCCAATAAGTCTTTTCAAACTTTAAAGTTTACTTCTTGAGGGTTGGGATGAATTTCCAACCTAAATGGAAATCCATCCCTACGTACAAATAAAATGTAGGAGGGTTCCCAAATGGAGAAGGGGAAAATTCCTCCCTCTTCCTTTACAATCTCCAAAAACCAACACCCCTAAAGGGTGGGTAGAGAAATAATGAAAACAACACAACATGCAAGGTATAATCAATTGAAAACTTAAGTATTTAAGATCCTACCTTATACTCCATAAGCCAAATCAAAGAATTCTTTCTAAAAGATTTCAAGTCTTCACCAAGATTCCAGTCTTTCCCCCAAAATTTTCCAAGAAACGAACCCCATCCCAAATGAAATGAGGGGTTAAAAAGGAAAGAAGCTACCCAATACAAGTGATTGGAGGGTGGAAAATGTCACACCCCACTAAAATAAAAATCCAATCCCCTTGCCCCAAAAATTCACCAAAGTAAAATGAAGGGAAAATAAAAATTATCCCAAAGCAATCAAGAGAGGATTTCCCAAAATAAAATATATTCCCAAAATCAAAGTTCCCATAATATGAAGTGTGTGCTGAGTGGAAAAATTAGCCAATTGGCCTCATTTGCATTGGAAAGATCCCACTCACCCATAGGGATGGGGGTGAGGGCCTCTTTTTTATGCAAATGAGGTCTCTTCTTTTTCCATTTTCCCTTCCTATATGGCACACTTTTCCCAAAATCTAGTTTGGAAAAAATGTGGCATTTAGAAGGGGCAATTAGGCTCACATAATCTATGATTAGGTGTCCTAATTCCACCTAACCAAGCACATCATGCCAAAACAAAAATTATATGTTAGAACACATGAAAAGATGTAACTGTTATCCAAAATAACTTTCTTAATTATTTGGACAACTTATATTTCCATTCTAGCCTCTAAGGTTTTATATTGCCGGTTGTGCGCACTCGAGCTATCTTCCTTGGCACAATCCCTTGGTTGCAGTTCCTTGCACGCTCCTGTTCTCACTGTGCCTTATCCTCTATACCTTTCCATTTTTTCCTCTCGCCTATCCTTTCTGTTTCATTTCTCCCTTGTGCCCAACTCTCTGCGCATTCACCTTCTTCCCAAAAGTTCATGCATCCTTCATGCATGCCTTGGGACCTGACTTCCCAAAAAATCTAAGTCCCTAAAATATCCTCATTCATCCCCTTCATTTCTGACGTACATAATTTTGTAATGATTACTCCTTTGACCATGTGTTCCTATCGCTTAGGAAATCCTCCCATTTATCCCATGTATGTCACCTTTTCATGTTCACCTTTTCCTCTGTTTTCCACCTTCTCCTTAGTCTTCTACACATGTGCCTTTGTGCGTTCTTCTATGCCCTTTGGTTCCACGTGGAATCTGTCAGACATTGAGTGTGTTCCATGTAACCAATCAAGGCATGCCAACTAGGCATCGAATCCTTGCAATCAACTAGTGTATGACATGTAGTAGCAAATGAAAAAAAGGATGCACATTTGGCTGATATTTCAGTCAATCAGCATGTTCCATGTGTCTTTGCATGTTCAGAACAACCTATAAACTACTGAAAACCACAATGTTTGCTACAGAATCTCTATCACATGTGCGCTTGGTCTCATTTGAAATCTGCTGACATGGGTTACACTCTAGACCATCCAAACTCTGAATTTCAATAGGTTTTGGCATGTAAGAAATAAGGAAACTGTCTTTCTATCCATTAATGAACATATTTGATTATGCTTCAACCACCCATATTTGATCTAATTTTACCTCCTTGCTTCTTCTACATGTACAATAGACATGGAAAAGTTCATTTGATAGATTTACAGGTGGATTTATAGCCATTGAATGCTTGTTATTGGTGGTTATGATTCAAATCTGAGTTTCCCTCCTTCTTTCTCCTCTTCTTTCTCTCATTGATTCATCTGTAAATTTAAGAGCATGGATTATTGTAAAGGGTTGGACATTTTGGATCCTCTAGTGATTGTCTAAGGATTCTATATATTTACATTTTGAGTTACAGACCTCTAGATCTAGTCTCTTACATGTGGATATCAGCCTCATACACCATTGTAAATCGACTGTGCATTCCTTGAAGTAATAAAAAACATTTTTTTGTGTCTATTTCTTTTCCTTAACGTGTTTGTATTATTCTTTCTTTCCTCCCTTTTTTCATTATGTGTTTGCTGTGCTCATTTAAAATCCCTTGTAACTTCATGTTTCTCTTTGTGTTTCATGAAATCGATAGATTGAATGCATTCTATCTTTTTGTTACACATGCCTAGCCTCCCTTTATGCCTTATCCTTCATTTTCACTCAAAATAGATAATGTTCATTCCACTTTTTCTGGTGTAATTTCCTCCCTTATTTTAGTTTTCCCTTTCCATATATATCCTTCTATCTTTGGTCCCTTGGCATTGATTAGCTTAGGTTTTCTTTACCAGTATTAGGAGTAGTAGTAGCAGTAGAATTAAATAAAGGAAATGGCCTTATCCAGAGGTATGTCTGAAGTGTACAAGATCCCATAACTTGGAGACAATACCATTTTTGATTCTAACGACTTAGTTCTTTTAGAACTAAGAGATGGGTACAAGTTTGAGCTAACCAATAATTTCTGGCACTGCTCGGTGGGACAAGCATTTACAAGCTTAAATTTCAGCATTGCTAATTTTTGGTGTGTGATTTAGTAAATTTCTAGACTTTTGAGGCTTATTTTAACACATCTGGTGACTCCCAACACTTCCATACCTATTGTTTTAAAAAAAATTGAGCAGCCTTTCAAGAGAAGAGTGCATACAAGACAAAGTGCAGCAACTAAAGCATCTTCTAAGTAACTCCAACTATCTATAAGAGGTGTATGTATTAGAACACCTAAGTACGTGCATCTCCATTTCTAGTGCATCACACACATTCCACTCCTCCTCACAATAGACCTGTGCACCCTACCATGGCGTTATAGTCACCACCTTATCCAAGGAAATTTTCTAGCTTCACTAGTGGAAGCCCTCTCAATCTTAATACACAACATGACATGCCAACATCCGTAGTCAAGAGTATCCCATAATTCACTGGTCGATATTAAAGTCACCCCTATTGAGCATATCCAATATGTAGCAAATGTGTTCTTTGTCTATCTAATCATGCATGATGATGTAACCAGTTAGGATTCTTACATCCTCATTCAAAGGTAAAGAGCTCGAGTGGTACTAGAAGCTTGAGACCTGCATCCATTACCACTTGGGATGAGATTGAACATAATTCTATGTAATTAATTTGAATAGGAAATTCAAATCACCTATCACTTGTGGAGCAAATTACTACGACAAAAAGGGAACCTACTGAAGCAAAGGATTGATTTCAATATCAGATTCCTGACAACTTGAGAAAGAATCCCTCAAGTGGTAAGGCCTACAACCCAACATGTTTTCTTATATTATCTAAGGGATTTGAATAGTGAAATATCTTAGTCATAATTCAATCCATGGGAGGTATAACCCTGCCTACTACTTACAACATTACAATAAGGGTAGAGAAAAGTTTCATCCAGGTGGGAAAGTTAGCTCCTTGACCTTCCGCGCCCTTATTCCCATATATGTCTTACTCGCACCCAATTTTCCATTACTCCCATCCTTGAGAAGAGAGCATGCAACATATTTGCATCCACATCCTACTCTTCCTATACAATAGAAAGAAGATGAAGAAATGAATTCCTTGATTAGAAAATTTTCCATTAAAGTCATATCCTTGGAAAAGTAAGAGGTGCAAGCCTTTAGAAATAGATCTATAATCAAGGCGTATAACTAGAAACAATTAATCTTGACAGGAATCAATAGAGAAACCAGAGATATAGGAAGAACCAAAAAAATGATAGATGGCCAAAAAAATTATAGATGGCATGTTAATGCATATCTTCCCTTGTAATTTGTTCCTCAAGTGAAACCTCTTCCAGTTGCCTAACACAAGTCAAACATTAGTTCCAGTTTCAAAACAACATAGCGTCAAGAGTTAGAATGGTGCTTCCCTTGCAACATGTCTCATAGTCAATAACACTATACTAATGTTGTAAGAACGTAGGCCTACATGATTCAATGCCAATTTAACTGTGAGCCTTCCACCAGTGCAAGTGATGAAGAAGAATCAAGAAAAGACAAGAGGTTTTCTCCTAAAGCCAACTTGATATTCTTTGGTGCCAAGGACTTTTGTGTAATCAATCAAGTTGGAGATGATACAAACAGACTACACATCTAGGTTGCAGACAACACAAGGTATAAGAAGAGAATACTCAAGTCTAGGCATGCAAGTCTAGATTTCCGCAACACAAGTTAATCCTCAAAATTAAAAAAGATGAAACTAAGGCATCTAAAAGTAAAGGCACACAAGTTCCTACGCGCGGTTCCACATAATGCTCTTTCTAAGAAATGTGTGTCTCCTCCTTTGGTAGGTCAAGACCTCTACGCTAAGTTATGGCTCCTATCACCTGAACAATTAAGAAGACATGTTTTTATTCCCCAAATGCACATGTTAGTGGGCCTTCCATTAACATTGTGGACCAAATGAAGAAGACAAACATGTGAATGTCACAATGTGAGATGCCCTCTCCATTCAATCTTAGTGCAACTGTTCCATGAAGCCTAAAACTTATGCACTAACTGTCCTAAAACCATGTGTTGATCAATATTTGTCAAGAGAAGAAAGTAAGTAAGGTTTTCAAAACCCCACCATTCTACATGTATTTGATCATAGGAAAACACCTTGTGCATAATTGTATGATTGACTAAGGTGCTAGTACTTTTGTCATGCCTAAGAAAATTGCTGATGTCCTAGGTCTTAAGTACAACCCCTTATCCAAAGGAGACCTAAAACTTGATGGCTCAATTGTTACTACCCTTGGAGTCATCAAATATCTTAAATTAACCCTCCATGATTTTCCAAGCCTCACTATAACTCAAGATGTGTCAATCATTGACCTACCTCCATTTGTTTTCCTTATGTCATGTCAAGGGATTTTACTACTAAAGTGGGGGTTACTTGTCTTCTAATTGGTCCCATATGTTACTCAAGATAAGGTATGGCACCCAATTTACCATACAATATGAGCCAATATTTTCCTATCATGTTGAGTCATATGACCCATCTCCTCTCTAAGCCAACTGCTTCCCAATCTAAGAAGAATAAGTGTTAGTTTCTAAAGAGCATCTTGTTCCTCCTCTTATACCTAACTTAGTGTTAGATGAATGGGTGGAAAGGCACCAAAAATTTGATTCATATGTTGAAGAGCTTGAAGCCTTTGAAACTAGGCTTGGTACATATTGAATCCTTGAAGAAGAATTTGTGCTACCACACACACGTGCTCAATAGAAATAAGAAAACATGGGTCTGTGGAAGTTGTACTTTGATGGCTCTTAAAGTAGAAATGGTTTGGGCATAGGTGTTGTTCTCATTTCTCCCAAGGATGAGAAGTTATTCTTTGCACACAAGTTGTTATTTTATTTCTCCAACAATTTAGTAGAATATGAGGCACTAGTGCATGGTCTTCTTATTGTTGAGAAGAAAAAGATTAAGGCATTACAGATCTTTGGGGACATAAATTGGTTATCCACCAAGTCACCAACAAATGCGTGACAAAGAATAAGATTATCAAAGGTTATAAACATAGAGTTTGGGACCTCCTTGAGAGATTTGATGCTCTAAATATGTAGGTGGTGCCTATGAAGATGAACAAATGGATCAGATGTCATGTTGGTTCACAATTCTCCCTTGCTAAGGAATTTGTCAAAGGAAAAACACAACACATGTTAAGATGATGCTTAGACCATCCATTCCAGACAACAACACCAGGTTGGAAAGTGTTTGATAGTGATGCACAGATCATCTAGTTCATTCAGAATGAAGATGAGTTCTCATCAAGCATGTAAGATGACTTGTATGATAGCTATGTTGACCAAGTGATACAACTAAAGAAAAACAAGTTGCCTAAAGGGTTGGTCACCTTAGAGAAAATATTTATCCCTAATGATGAGTTTAAGGGTAAAGAAAAGCATATGTACGCAATGTAAGAAGATTGTAATCCCCAGTCACTATTGTGCATGGTAAGGAGTTGTTGCTCAGTAAAGCTTGTGCACATGAAGAAAAGTAGGCCTTTATCTCCCTCTGTCAAAAATACAGTGATATCTTCTCATGGGATTATGAAGACCTGAAAGGATTTGATCCAAGTGTTGTCGAACACTCCATTGACCTTGATCCTAAAATCAGGGCCATAAGACAAAATAAAGGCTAGTCAATCCAAAGATAGAGCCATTTATGAGGAAGGAGTTATCCAAAATCATTGAGGCAAAGATAATATTTCCAATCAAATATTCTACTTGGGTCACGAAATCTGGTTCTAGTGCACAAAAAGAATGGTGAAATCAGAATCTGCATTGATTTCAAAAATTTAAACAAGGCATCCCTCAAGGATCATTATCCTTTTCCTTCTATGGAGCATATTTTGTAGACTTTGGCTGGCACACAAAGATTTCTATGCTAGATGGGTATTCTGTTTCAATTAGATCCTATTCAAGGAAGAGGATCAATTCAAAATGGCATTTACAACCAAGTGGGGAACATATGCTTATAAAAATATGTCCTTTGGTCTATCAAACACAGGTGTGAACTTTTAGCCCACCATGGATATTTCCTTCAAAGGATACATCAATGAATTCATCTTAGTTTACCTTGATGATATAACTATCTTCTCAAAGCAGAGCGCAGATCACATGGCACACCTAGAGAAATTATTTGAGAGATGCAAAAATTTTGGGGTGTCTCTTAACCCCAAGAAGTGAAATTTTTCTATGGTGCAGGGAAAGCTACTGGGCCATGTGGTTTCAAAGGATGGCATCGTAATCAATTTTGAGCATGTTTCAGCCCCGTCTCTTTCCATACCCACGTGCGTAAGAAATTTTGCATTCCTTTCTTGGAAAAATCAACTTTGTTTAGGCATTTCATTCCTAACTTTTCAGGACTGGTAAGGCCCATCACCCTCATGCTCAAGAAGGAGACATACCTTTAAAGTGGACAGTAGAAGGAAAGGAAAGATTCAATAATATCAATAAAGAAATTTCTTGTACACCTACACTCATCAATCCAAACTACTCAAAGGATTTCATCCTTTATGCTTATGGAGCTGATGTGAGTGTTGTTGTTATCTTGACACAAGAAAATGAACAAGGAATAGAAGAAACTAGTGGCCTTCTTCAGTCAAACACTGAAGGATTATGAGTTGAAATACAATCACACAGAGAAATAAGTCTACGCCATTATGTGCGTGCTCAAAAAATTCAAGAGTATGCTCACCACAAATCATGTCAAGGTGTAGTTTTGCACTTTAGGTGTGAGAGAATTCATCATGGAGAAGAAATCAAGTGAGAAAGAGAGCAAGGTAGGTGACCAAGATCATGGAGTATGATGTGAATATCAAAGCCAAAAAGCTGGTAATAGGCAAGCACACTCTACAAAGAACTTGTTAGGATGCACAAAATGAACCTGAGACTTCATTATTTTTGGATGAAGATCTCTCCATGTAGAACCTAAACAGAATGCAAACCCCTGGTGGCACACGTAACTGGATGAAGGACATGATCACATTCCTTTCTAAGGGTGCATACCCTCATCTGGTCTGAAAAAAGTGAAGAGAAGACATCTAAGGTTGCAATCTATTCCATATGTTCTAATTGATGGTATTCTCTTTAAAAATAATCTTGATGGTGTGTTGTTGAGGTGTATTGATGGTGCACAGACTGAAAAAGTGTTAGTAGAATTTCATGATGGATTCTTTGGTGGAAACTTCTCTGTCCAAGACTACAATGATGAAGATCATAATGGAAGGACTCTTTTGGCCTACCCTATTCGCAGACGTGCACAAGTGGGTCATGAAATGTAAAGAATGCACTTTCTTTGCAGGAAATAAAAATTGGTAGCACTGTTTCCCCTCTGACCAATCCAAGAAGATCAACCTTTTGTGTAAATGGGGTCTTGACTTCATAGGCATGATCAACCCTCCTTCAAGTGCTGGCCACAAGTGGGTGCTGAAATAGCTATGATTACTTCACCAGATGGACAGAACCTGTCGCTCAAGGAATCAATTGAGTCAGTCATCCTCAAATTTCTCAAAGGTATTGTAACAAGGTTTGGCATCCTCAGACAATTATTTCAGATAATGCAAAATCCTTCCTTGGTACTCAGATCACTAGATTGGGTAATTAGTCTTGGTATATACTTAAGACCTCCTCTAATTATTACCCTCAAGGTAATGGCTTGGAAGAGTCAACAAACAAGAACCTTGATCAGAATCATGAAGCAGATAATGAACATCAACAAAGACAATGGCATACAAAGTCTCACGAGTGCACTAGGAAGAGAAAATCACAATGAAGAAGGAAATAGGAAATTTTCCTTATAATCTTGTTTATGGTAAGGAGGCTAGACTTCCTTTATCTCTTGAGTTGCCTTTGTTAGAACTTTCCCAATAGTTGGAATTTTGAAGGAAACTGGTCAAAGAGAAATCAGAATGGTAGAGCTGGTTGAACTTGAAGAATTAAGGAACTCTGCCATGATCAAGCTAGAACAACATCAACAATCAATAAAGAAGTGGTTTGACAGAAAGGCTAGGCCTCAAGATTTCAAAGTTGGGGACTTGGTCTTAAAATGGGATGCTGACAGAGCCAAACCAGGGCATCATTCAAATTTTGATGCACTTTGGAGTGGCCCATATATCATTAGTTCATGTAAGGAGGCTAACTCTTTCAAGTTGAATCATCTTGATGGAGGTGTGCTATCAAATCCCAGTCAATGGGATCTATCTCAAACCCTTCCATTAAGCTTATTGCATCATTTTTGTATATATTAGAATAGTTTCAATTCCTCTAAGTGTGTACGCTGCACACATTGTTTTTTTGTACATAGTTCTTTCTTCCACATGCTTCTTATGTGAGCTCTTTTGTTGCTTACAAGATGCCAGTCATCTTCCAACAGTTTTCAATAGTCTGACATGATTCAAAAAAGAGTTCAGAAACATGCTCATCAAGTGAGCTTCATGGGTAGTTCTTCAAGGTTCCAGATCAGAGATTCATAATTACATAATAGACTCCATGCCTAATGGATGCTCTAAACTACTGATATTATTCATCTAGTAGGTAGATGGCCCCAAAAAGTCTCCAAAATTTTATTCAAAATAACTCCCCTAGTTATTTGGATAACTTATATTTCCATTCTGGCTCTACAGATTCTATATTGTAGGTTATGTGCACTTCATTTACTCCTTTGACACATTCCCTGTGGTTATAGATTCATCATGTGCACCCTTACGTGCTCCTCCTTTCCTTCACCTCTTTTCCTTCCTTTTCCTCTTTGTTTAATTTTACCTACATGCACATCCTTTGTGCATTTGATTTCTTCCCAGCAGTTCATGCATCCCACACATGCAGCCTTAGATTTGCTTCCCAAAATTAGCTAAGTCCCTGGCATTCTCTACGTGCCCCCTTCCTTGTTGATACACATTACCTTGTAATAATTGTGCCTTAACCATGTGTTCCTCCCTCAGGTTTTTCTCCCATTTCTCCCACGTGTGTCACCTTTGCACACTCCTTTCCTCGATTTCCTTCACACCTCACTCTTCCATGTGTATTCCTTTGTGCCTTCTTCTACACCCTTCTATGCCATGTGTTATCTTTTAGAACATTGAGTGTGCTACATATAACCAATAAAAGCACCAATAGGGTCGAAATCCTAGACAATAAATAGTACATGACATGTGGCAGAAACAACAAAGCTAATGCATACAATTGGCCAATTCTTTAGCCAATCAGTGTGTGTCACATGTCTTTGCATGTTCAGAACTTACACTGTGAATCTTCATCTAGCATTCATAACTTATGATCTAGTGTTGAGATCCTCATGTTCTCAGTCTTGTTGGGAAAGCTATGACGTGGGATACATTCCAGATCATTCAAGTTCAAATTTCAACAGGATTTGGTAGGTGAGAAGATAGGAAAACGTCTTTCTGGCCATTAATGAACATCATATGATGCTTCAACCACCCAAATTTGATCTGATTTTCCTCCTTTCTTCTTCTACATGCCAAACAGACTTGGAGAAGCACATTTGATAGTTTATAGGTGGATTTACAAGAATTCAATGCACTTTGTGGTTGGTTGTGATCAAATCCAGATTTTTCCTCTTCTCCTCTCTTCTCTCATCGATTCTATACAAATGTAAGAGCATGGCTCATTGTAAAGGGTTGGACATTTTGAATCTTCTAGCATTTGCTAAGGATTCCATATCTTTGTATTTTGATTTGTAGGCCTCTAGATCTGGTCTTGCATGTGGATATGTGGCCTCATTCAGACGCCATTGTAATTGACTATGCATTTCTAGAAGTAATAGAAGCATTGTTTTGTGGCTATTCTCTACCTTAACGTGTTTATATTCTTCTTTCTTTCCTCCCTTTTGTCATTGTGTGCTTACTGTGTGCATTTTAAATCCCTTGTAAGCTCCATTTTCTTGTTATGTCTCATGGAACTGATCATATGAATGTATTTATGGTTTGTGATATGCATGCCTAGCCTCCCTTTATGCACCTTCCATTTTTCTTTCGCTCAGAACAAATAATGTTCATCCAATATTTTTTGGGGATATCACCTCCCTTAGTTTATTTTTCCATTTTCATGTTATCTTTCTATTGCTGGTCCCTTTGCATTATTGGCTTAGGTTTCACTTTCAGCATTAGGAGTAGTAGTAGTAGTAAAATTAGAGGAACTAGCCTTCTCTATAGGTTTTTCTCAAGTGTGCAAGGTCCCACAACTTGGAGATAGTCCCATTGTTGATTCAATGACTCGGTTCTTTCAGATCTGAGACACGGGTGCAAGTTTGAGCTCCGCCAGTAACATTTAACATTATCTAGCTATAAACTAAGGGAACGTAGGAAAATAACAAATATTTGAGCAACTTAATAGTTCATCACCATGCTAGAAGGAAACATTAGGATAACAGATCCAAAACAACAAAAACCAACATGACATGACACAACATGATAAATGGATGTCGTAATCGATAATAAGAAGAGGTTTTGTCCGTTAGGCATTTTGTGCTAGTTTATGTGTGTTTGTTGAATCCCACGTTATTCTCATGATAATTTCCTGCCACTTGCACACTCAATACAAACCTCATGTCTGCCTAATATGATAACAAAATATGACATTATCATATACATCTAAGTCAACATCCTTACAAGTCATGTTAAACTAGCAGTATATCATAACATTAATCATCCAATGAATGAAACAATATAACATCATACATCCAATATGGATCCAATATCAATACAAAGTATGTCCATAATAACTCATGATATCATCATCATTACATAATATCTGATAAATGAGAAGTAGCATCGTGTGCCCCATAGGAAACGTATCAATCAAGAGTTAACATCTTAATGCTAACAATACGATATGATGAACAATGTCATATCAAAATAGTTTACTAAAGCAGTAGTATCCATGTAAAACAACAATATCATGTGATAATGTCCCACCAAAACAAAAAATAAGTGATAATGTCTCTATCATCATGACATTCTAGATATAATGAGTCATATCAAGACCAAAATGAGAATACTGAAAAAGATGGGTACTACAGTAACTATGGTATAAATATAAAAAGAAAATAGAATCATGAAATGAGATATAGACACAAGGATATCTTTGAAAACCCATGCTGGTTAATAAGTAATAGTAATAAAAGTATTTATTATTGCATTAACTTGGGCATAAATTACAAATAAAACAAGATATGAACAAAAATAAATTCAATGGTGCTTCATTAGCGTAAGAAAAAACACATTTATATCATCTCTTTATTTTTCCTAAGTAAATTTATTATATAAATATACAAAATAAACCATAATAAATATTACAATTATTTCTTCCTTGTTTTATGCCTAGGAAAATACATGCTTTAAATTGACTCATGAGTTTACATGCAAAAAATATTGATATTTTCTCTAAACCAATGCTATGTCACTAAATACAAGATATTCTTCCAGTATATGTTAGAATATCCTCAAATGCGTCATTTTTCAAATCCAATCTTCCATCCTATTCAAAATATGTGTTGACAACACATCACTATTACACTCCAGCATTGTAAATATATTTTGTACTCATAATAACACTCATCGCATAGGGTTACTACACATTCCTATACATAGACCATAGTTGCATTAAACCTTCTAAACTATACTAAAAAATATCAATGTGATTCGTATGTGCCTATACACATGTGAGCATGCCTATGTGAAAACCTTCTTTATTCACTAGTGTTATGCAATCTTGTGCAACACCAACCACTATACAATATTCCCTACACAATTCTATGAAAATTTGGAATGTATTCCCAACATTATCTGACATGTTGATCAATTTTCATCAAAGAGAGCACATGCACATTATTCACTAGATGAGGGGTATCATAGCTTGTCTTTTTATTTCACCAAGGGAGATTCTTATTTTCCATTTCCTTATTCAATGATTCCATAACATTCAGATCAATTTCCACCTTCTCTATTTGTATCATGCTTTCCTCCACCACTTCCCTTAGAAAATGATATTATCCATTGATATTCTTTGTACAAGAGTGATTCTTGGTATTCTTTTATAGACATATAGCACGTTGAGAGTCAAAATATATCCTTATTGTGTCTTTTATAAACCTAACTATCTAAAATAATATAAGAAGAAATATTGATTCCTTTCTTACATGAGTTAAAACATACTTTAGTTTAGTGGTGGAAATTCCAACAATCTCTTAATGTTTTCTAATCCAAATTACCAATCTACTGAACATGCTTAAACTTTAATCATCAGTAGATTTGTACATATCTATATATCTACCCTAGTGAGAGTCCACAAAGCCATGCAAACCATACTTCTTACTTTTAGTAATAATTCCCTAATAACAAATTACATGATCCAATGTTTTATATAAATGTATAAACATAATCTTTACCATAGTCAAATCATCCTTCCCTGGATTGAAAATATATTTACTAGAAACTCCTTTTGTATGTGCAATTTTAGGTCTTGTACAAACCATCGTACTTCCCACCATACTTTCATATGGAACCTTAACCATGTCCTCTTACCCCTCTTGTATCTTTGGGCATTGCAAAAATAATAGTTTCTGACCAATTGGGAAGGGTATGAACACATGTTTTTTTTACATCCTGAACATTTTCAACACTATCTCAATACAATTCCTTTGATTTAATTATATATTCATGTTTTTGTGACCTTGCATGATTTTAATGCCCAAAATAAAATATTTAGCACTAATATCGTTCATGTCAAATTGCATAGAAAATTGGGACTTAACTTGTTTTATCATTTATTTGAAATTTCCAATCAAAAACATGTCATCCACACAAAAAACCATGATGGAAAATTTATTTCATTCTTCTTTAAATTATACACAAGGATCTTCCTTATTATGCATGAGGAAAATTTTAGGCACATAATTTCCAAATTTTTGATTCCACACCCTTAGTGATTGTTTCAATCCTTATGAGGAATTCTTCAAGTGACATACCAAGTCCTCTTTTCCATTTACTAAAAAAAATTAGGTTAAAATGTGTAGATTTCTTCTTTAATCACCCATTTTAGAAACTTTGTTTTAACATCCATTTTATCTATCTCTAAATCATATGCAACATGAAAATAATTAAAAAATATATGATTGAGGTTATTTTGTAACATGAGAGAATACCTCACTAAATTTAATTCACTCCACCTAATATAATCCTATCAAAACCATGTGATATTTATACTTCTCCTTGAAAATCCATGTATAACCCACATTTATTTTTCTATGAGGTAATTTCACTAAATCCCAAGTCTCAATCTTATCTAGAGTATCAATATACTCCATGTATTTCTTCCAAAATATTCCCTTCTTATATATAATATCTTCTCCACTCTATTGGGATCATCACCATCAGTTACTAAAATAAATAATGCACATAATGAAACTCATTTAGACTATACCTCTTTAGTGCTCCATACACTCATTATGATCCTATTTTCACAAGGATTTCATTTTTTTGTTCCTCCTTTTACACCTATTATTTATCAGTAACTTAGTACTCAGATATAATCTCTTAAGACTCTAATTCAACCTTCACCCTCTTTGTATCTTATTTTAGATGTTCCTTCAAATAAACTTCACCATAATGCACATATTTTTGTGTAATATTTATCTTCATTTCTATGTTATAAGGAACATTATTTGTTGTATGATTCCAAATCTAGTACCCTTTCACATCATTCCAATATCTAGTGAAGGTGCACTTCTCAAACTTATAGTTAATATTTATTGTTTTTATGTTAAAACATGAACATATTCATCACACCCAAATATTCTCAAGTTTTTCGAGGATGGTTTCTTAATACTCCAAGCTTCTTGCATAGTATTATCTTATAATTTTGATGATGGTGAGAAATTCACCAAGTAATAAGTAGTAATTAGTTCTTCATCTCAAAATGTGAACATACTTAAGGATTTACCCTTTAACATCTTATTTCATTCTCTCCAAAACTCCATTTTTCTAAGGTATGTATGAAGTTTTCATTTATATTTAAAATCCACATTTATTGAAGAGTTCCTTAAATTCATTTTGTCATAATTCATCTCTATTATTCATACATAGTAATTTGACCTTCTCCTTTTGGTTTTTTACATGAGAATTGAACTCCTTACATTTCTTGAAAACATAATATTTCTTCCAAATAAAGCATATGGTGAGGTTCATTTTTCTGTTACTTTAATTATTATTTATCAAACAAGAATTCATTGAGAGGATATATGCTATAGGAAATATAATAAAACATATTTCCAATAATCCCACTATTTAACTTCAAAGCAGTGAAAAATAAAAAAATGTAGAAATTCATAAAAATAGTAATCTAGGAAAGTGGAAATAAACTATCGAACCAGATGTATGACAATATTGAATAAACCTTTAACCAAATTCTTAATTTATCATTCCCATAATTTATTCAATGATAAGAACAAAAAATATGAAAATACAAGAAATGTCATCCAACTTGGGTAAGAGTGATCCTTTTTCTCACCTTAGATTCATCTTGAAACTAATCAAGAATTACAAACAAAAAGATTCAACAAGTTGAATTTTATTAACTTATGTTACATGCCTTCTAAGAGAGAGATATAGATGA
The DNA here is from genome assembly GCA_019776745.2 of Taxus chinensis. Classification (NCBI taxonomy): domain Eukaryota; kingdom Viridiplantae; phylum Streptophyta; class Pinopsida; order Cupressales; family Taxaceae; genus Taxus; species Taxus chinensis. The sequence continues at coordinate 856,167,442 of CM034149.1, read as the reverse complement.
TAAAAAATTACTCCTTCAATATTACAATGAAATATATGTAAGGAGTACTTGAAGTTTGAAATTTTCACCCTCTTATAAATTTTGAACTACTTCCTTCATTGATGGCATCTTATTTGAAAAAAATTTACTAATAGAACTATCTTACAAATCCAACTTGTTGATTGACAAGTAGACACTACTACAGAAATCATACTCCTAAGAAAATAAGAACTTTTATGATTTTAAAATTACATTAAGGATCTCTACATAAAATATGGGAGAGTTTCCATTCTTTCCTAGTCATTGACTATTGAATAGATGACATTGAAATTCCATGTGTTTAGTCAAATAGTGTTCTTCAAGATCGTCATGGACTGCAAAATACTTCCCAATATACTCTTATTGTATGGCTTGGTAGCTGAGCACTTTTAACATGGGTCCTTAACTAATGGGGTAAGTTTGAATCTCACTAGTTTAAGTCCAAATATTTTGTGAAAATCTATAGTTTCTTATTTGCTAGTCTAGAGCGATAGCAATGGATTCTAAATTTTATTTACTTAATAAAAATTGTGAGCCTTTGACCACTACTTTTCTCCTTTTCATTCTTTTTTTCATATGTTGCATTGAAAACTATATATCTCACATGGATTGTTAGGGGTTATGAGAAAAATGAATCACAATGCATTCAAAGTTAATTCACCATATATGCATCATACTTAATCTCTAAAAAATCTAAAAATACGTTCAAAAAGGATTTAAGTCCATTATAAAATAACTCAAAAATGACGAGTTAAACTTTAAAAATATGATTTTATTTGAGTCTCATCACTCCCCCAAAATTTAGGACCTTTCGAGACCTCTTGCAATATCTCTCTCTCTCTCTCTCTCTCTCTCTCTCTCAAGACTCGGGGATTTAATGAGTCTATTGCATTCATAATCCTATATATATGTATTTCATATTTTGTTTCATGGGGGTGTATATCCTTTATTGTTAACAACCCATTTTATCCAGTCTTTGAAATATTTAGTACATTTCTCCTCCCATGAGTTCAAATTCAGTGTTTTACCTAAATTAGGGTGTTCAATAACGTATTTTGATCCAATCATGTTCAAGTGTTTTAACTATGGGGAATAACACTTGGGATGTTTTAAAATCTCTCCTTAACTTATTAGGAAACACTACCTATCTTTTTATGAGATCATCTAGCAGGTCATGCCATCTTTTTGTTACATGCCTGGAAGGGTTCTAAGTGGGTTCTATTTTTATATTTTTCAAAGTATGCAATGAATTATATTTTAGTTGGGGTATATGAACATGAGATATGAATATTATAATAAACTTATTAGGAGTAGGAAAATCATTTCTCATTAGGATATATGTAGTTGGTTGAATGTTATTGGATTCTACAACTTTTTCAACCCAATGTGTTGTTTTCAAAAGTGGAGGTGAAATCCCAAAGTTGAACTTCCCCTATAAATAATTTGACCAAGAATTTGGTGAAAGGAACGATAACCATATCGTACCAAGCTAAGAACACAAATGCTAATCAAACACCATGATCAATAAGATGAAAGTAATTCACTAGAATAGCTTTACATAAAACCTTTGCAAACAAATGCGCAACAATATCATATATTTTTATGGAACTCAATGCAATACATTGAGAATGGGCCTTGCTTAAATAAGTAAGGAATAAAAATCTAAGAACCAGTCAAGGTCGTAGATCAAGCTATGAATCAAGGAAATAACTAGTCATCAAAGATCAAGACCATAGATTTAGGAGAGAACCAGACATCAATGATCTAGTCAATACCATAGATCAAGGAAAGAACTAGTCAATACCATGGATCAAGGAAAGAACTATACCTAACAACTAGATAATATCTCCTAATATCTAAATAAATAAAAGGAAATATCTACACACATAAGTAGGTGAGGATAAATACAATAATGTACCTAGGTGAACATGAGCTAAGGTAAATACCTACTCTAACACCCCCCTCAAGTGAAGCTAGGGGCCAAAATAGAAGTTGCATGTCCACAGTATGAGTCCCGACAACTAGGCCTGATGAGGTACTCATGTACAATAACTAGGAAAAAAGGGATGCCCCAAGGTACCCAAAACTAGTAACAACAAAGTAAAGAGAGTAAAGACCCACTCCAAGGCATCCCAAGAAGCTCAGCTCAAAAAAATCATACAATGCTGAAGAAGTTTGGAGTGCATTGTGGTCTGAATCCACTATTCGATCAGAAAACTCAAAAACAACTAACACTGGGCTCCACCAAAATAGCTCCATACAAGGAGACTGTCAACAGAGTGATGTCGAAAGTGCAAAAAAAGACCAAACATAATTCGATCAACTGTTGCAAATAGGTGTGTCATGATCTAAGAACAAAAACCAAAGCAACAAGGCAAGGACACAAACTCCAGAGTGTCACAATCCAAGAAAAGCCAAGGTAACAAGGCAAGGACACGAAACCCGAAGAAGCAGGATCAACACCACACCCTCCCATACTGCTGATTGGGTGGAGTGACACTACAAATCTGTATGAGTTGTCAAAACAACTACTCGAACACTAAAAAACTAACACTGGAATGCACCAGAATAGACTCCCCATAAGAGATACTGTCAACATGCCAAAAGTGTCAAAAATACAGATACAAAATCTCTCAACAAACAAAAGAGATACACTACACCTGTTAAAGAAAAATACTCAAAACAAGAAGTATCACAATGCATAAGGTATAGAAAGTGGAGCAAGAGGCCGAATGGTGGAGGAGCCATGCATGTAGAGTCCTCTCAACGAATGCCTATGTCGCCACCACGAGTGATCAGATATCCACTCCAAATCAACACGGATGGATGAAGAAGATGCTTGCATACGACTTGGTGTAAAATGCACAATGGGTGCATGCAAAAGAACATCAGAATGTGTGTCAAGTTGATCATGTCTGACAACTAAAATCTTAGGTTTCTCAATCCTAAGTGAAGGTGCAGAACTCATGTGTTGCTCAATATCCTCATAAAGAGTTGAGCGAACAAAAAAAGGAGCTCTGTCAATTTGTGATCCTAATGAAGTATCTGCTCGAAAACCAATGCCATGATGAGAATTCCACTTAACATGTGGAATAGAGGAAACAATACCCTGTGAATGTCTACTAATGACTCCACTAGTGAGACCCATAGAACAGAGCATGTGAGATCTGAATGCAGTGGTATGCTTCTCAGAAAATCCATAAAATTGACTAGAAATAGGATACACAACATGTGGTACTATGATAGGCACAGATGTAGAAGAGCATGTAGTAACAAGCCTCATAGGTTTACAAGCATCAAGAGCAGGAACATGCTTAAAGACTGGCAGATCAATGTCAATGCATATAGGAGCAGTAGCTGCAAGTGGATCATGGATATGGCTGTCCACAATATGATGGTGATGTTATAGGCTAGCAAGTTTGTTCTGCAAGGAGTGTATTATTGTATCCTTATTGTGAATGAGTGATTGTAGAAGAGAATTTCACTTCTTGAGCGATCTATTTTCTTTCAAAATTTTTACAATATCCTCTTGAAGTCCACATACTTCAGATAAATCATATCATTCTCAAAATCCATGATAGATATAAATGCAACTCCCAAAAGTTTAGGACGTCAAGCTCAACCGAAATTGCATCCACAATTGATTACAACACTGACAGGATAGGATCAGAATAATAAAATAATATATTGATATTCTACCCTTGACATACATAATACATGGCTAATAAATAGCCAAACAAATAGTAAAAACAACCTCCTATAATTTAGGAGTGGTTGCAAACAATAAGCTAAATACGTGAAGTTGTTTACAACAACTTCACATATAATTCCAAGTAATTGTTTCTCAACAACTCATAATGTTTACAATATAATAATATTCCCAACATACACCCCCTTAGTGTGAACATGGGGTGAAGTGTAGTTGAAACAAGAATCATATGCCTACACATATTTTTAGGTTTGCATACTTCTCCTCTTCTCTGGATACCAACTTCCCTCCTATACAACTGTTTCACTGACTGACACCTTCTACGCCACATCACAACACTTCAAGAGAACATATAGGAATACTCGCATGTACCAAGTAAACATACACAAATTGTTTCTCTTTATTCTGCACACTAGATAAAATAAACACACAACTGGAAATAAATATGTCGCCACCACAAAATACGACCTCGTCATTGGCAAATAACAAGAGGTGCTGAGTAGCCTCCATCCTCCATTTCCTCCTACCTCCAGTTTGGTTATTTTTAGAAGAGATAATCTTCTTCGCTAGGGCAAGAGAGTTCTTCATCAGTTGCATAATCTTCCCAGTCAGTTTCTTCTTCAACAATATAAGCCTTTTGATCAATCTTATCATCCAGTAGATCTTGTGCCCGCTTTTTACAATTTAAAATGACATGCCCCACTTCTTTACAATAGTAACATTTGATTTGTCCCTTTGTAGGAATTTGCTTTGAATTGTACTTACCCTTCTTTAATGATGTACTAGATTTATTGTGTACATATAAGACCTCTTCTTCTAGTTCTGAAGGTTCATTCTGATCAAGAAGAGTAGAAACTACTCCTTCTAAGCCAATTTTAATCTTGCTCAAAGTAAAAACCATATGAGACATTTTTTTAGGAAAACTATTCAAAAGAATTGCTTTGGCATCATCATCTTTTACCTTCTCATTAATACCTGCAAGCTGATTGAGAAGAGAGTGAAACTTGCTGATGTGTTCTACCATTTTTATACTTTCATCCATTTTTAACCCGTATAATTTTTGATTCATTGTTGTCTTTGCACTTTCTGCTTCAGATCCGAACAGTTTATTTAATGTCTCCCAGATTTCCTTTGTAGACTTTGTGAAGTCTACGTGGTGCAGGTACGCTTTAGGCAAACCGAGACCAATATTTCCCAAGGCCTTTTGATCCTTGATATTCCACTTCGCGAGATCTATTGGATTTTTTGGTGTTGTCACATTTGGTTTGACCACATCCCATAAATATTTTTCAATCAAAGTCAGCTGCATTTGGATTCGCCAAGTGTGAAAATCACGTCCTTCAAACTTCTCAACGAGACTCAATTTCTCCATTTTCACAACTATTGTATTTGTAAAAAAAACGACTCCAATTGATGGATATAATACGTTTTACAAGAAGACTATATCAATAAATCACTATTTAAAAAGTAATAAAGAGAAATTACTTTTTAAATACTCTAAACAATTTAATCAATCTTAAAAAATTCAATTCACTGTATACAACTGTTTGTTGTGTGAAGGATGCCTTCTTCACACCCTTACTAGGATCTGGCTTCAGCCGATAGAGGAAAGACAACCAGCTCGAAATCCAATGCTCTGTTAATTGGTCTGCTGAGTGGAGGATCAAACTTGCAGGAAATAAACCAAGAAAATGTAGATAACTGTAACTAACTGTAGATAACCCTGACAAAATATTGACGGGGCCGTGAATACAAATAAACTTAATAGTACTATGTAAATCAATTTCCAAATTCCTTAAACTAAGTGGACTTCTCCAACTGCACTCCAATCTACGTCGACTGCTCCAGCAATGCGTGGATTGCGACTGTTATCCACAGGACTGCGGCTATTATTGCACAATTAGATTGCGGCTATCACACATTTTATATTCTCCAACTGCGACTGCTTAAATATAACTATGCTCTCCAACTGCATGGACACGACACTCCAAACTGCATAGAGAAATGTATTCTCTCAAATATGCAGTGCCATCACATGGGGTAATATCATCGACTGCCCCTTAAAACCTCGTATAGATCAACCTGGCTCTGATAGCACATGATAGGATAGGATCAGAATAATAAAATAATATATTGATCTTCTACCCTTAACATACATAATACATGGCTAATAAATAGCCAAACAAATAGTAAAAACAACCTCCTATAATTTAGGAGTGGTTGCAAACAATAAGCTAAATACGTGAAGTTGTTTACAACAACTTCACATATAATTCCAAGTAATTGTTTCTCAACAACTCATAATGTTTACACTATAATCCTCCATATTTGGCACTTTATAATTATAGTGCAAGTCTCAAAATAAATAACTTCTAATGGAAAGAGCACAAAAAAACTAAGCACTTTTGCAAAAAACGGACACTGAAAACCGAGTTACCGATCAAAAGTTACAAACTTTTTAATATTTTGCTTTGTTATTTATTTTAGTAGCCACTAAAACAAAATAAATTGTTGTTGCCTTCACCATGTAAATAAGAATTAAAGGGGGCTGAAGCTAAACATCTAGCTAGTAGGAATGAAAAGTTTTAAGCCCTCATATGACCATACCATATGACTAAGGGCTAAGGATTTTAATGGGTGTTTACACAACTTACTATTCTAGAGGTGTGTTGCGTGTTTTTGAGAAAGTCACATCTAGCTGCCTCTTCTGGTAAAAATTACTATTTCTGGACTATGTGGACAGTGACCTTTATTTTTCGCAAATAACAACCTATGGATTTTCCTGAAATAGTAAAAAAATGTGCACAACATCCGTGGACCCCTGCAAAAAAAGGAAAGATCTGAAAACCTTCCTCTGCATAAACCGAGACAGATACGCTACATCAACAAAAAACCTAGTACAGATCTCAAATCTCGAGAAATCCAACAAACCTGAATAAATAAAATCACATTTTTTATTTTTCGGTTACGACACGAATCCTGAGGCAAACCGAGTGTGCTTCCTCTGCAACAACAAAAAAATGCAAGAAAAACTGATTGTCTGCAAAAAACAGCCAAGCTTTATAGTCGATCTTAGGGTTTTCCCATGCCTTTCTAGATCCAATGGAAGCCTCTGTTTTTCATAAAAATGCATGTAGCAACACAATATGACCAAATCCCAAATATATGAATATACAAATGAATTTATTTGCAAAATAAAACTTACAAACGGATGCTGAACAACGATCTCTAACTCTGATACCATGAAAGGAACGATAATGAGATCATGCCAAACCAAGAACACAGATGTTAATCAAACATCACGATCAATAAGATGAAATCAATTCTCTAGAATAACTTTACATAAAACCTTTGCAAACAAAATGAACAATAATATCATATATTATTATGGAAACTCAATGCAATACATTAAGAATGGGCCTTGCTTAAATAGGCAAGGAATAACAATCTAAGAACCAGTCAAGGTCGTAGATCAAGCCATAAATCAAGGAAATAACTAGTCATCAAAGAACTAGTCAAGACCATAGATTTAAAAGAGAACTAGACATCAAGGATATAGTAAATACCATAGATCAAGGAAAGAACTAGACAATACCATAAATCAAGGAAAGAACTATACCTAACAACTAGATAATATCTCCTAATATCTAAATAAGATAAAAGGAAATATCCACACACATAAGCGGGTGAGGATAAATACAATAAACGTAAATAAAAGTACCTAGGTGAACATGAGCTAAGGTAAAATACCTACTCTAACAGAATGGTAGCATTACATTAGTATGGACCTGATGGACAAAGAATCCACACAACATAGTGTGGAACTCCGTATTTTTCTACATAGAAGCCTTCATGAATTATTTTTCATCTGAATTAAATCTAATATAGAGCTTTCATATGGAAACTACAATGACTTACTAATATCGATATGTTTAAGAACAGACAACGGAGGCGAGTTAAGTGTCTTTGGAATTGGGGGACCAAATAGGGGGTCACAAAGTGGACACCTATGTGATTTCTAAAATGTAACAAAACCTACCAACTATCACTCCACAACAAAATTGGGTTGCTGATACGCATGAATATGACTCTTGACATATGAGAAGAACAAGAAATGTAGTGCTCAATTTGATGTAAATTTCTATAACAAGAAAAAGGTTGTTTTTCAAAAAAAGACCTTTAGATCCTCTATAGAATGACTCAAATGTAGGTTGTATTCTTTAAACTGATGTGTTATTTTGTGGTTTTGTGTATGACAACCTATTGTGTGTCTGCCCCCCCTATTATTTATATGTTGCTATAAAGTATTTGTACAAATCCAATTTACGTAGATAAGTGAGCTAAGACCATGTACCAGGTCACAATAATTAATTTAGCTACATTAGTTACGATGAATATATAATTTTTTATTATATTATATCATTAATTACATAAATCCCGTAATACAAGTTACGAATATTTGTGTGTAAAAATCCTATAACATATGATGTAAAATATTGTATAATTAGATTAATGGTTGTAACCAAATATTTTGTTTAATGTTGACATGTATAATGGAGTTTAAACAAATCCTAATTATTTCACACATCGCATGAAATGACACTCAATAAAAATTTGTTTGCCCTACTAACAGGTGTGGGGGAGTCGTCGAAATCTCATCCTTGGCATGTAAAGAAGGCACTTTGCTACAAATTTTAATTCGAAGGAGGAAACCCTATAAATATACAAATTACGGAATTTAGAACTGCCATATAGTGTATCACTTTTTCCAGAATGGTAAGAACTCGATCTTAATATCGTAGTATAATGTGTGATTGTTAGACATGGATGAGATGTTATGACGGCATGACCCCACTAGTCAGCGTATACACATGATATTTATGACGTTAATATGTTTTAAAACAACCCATCCATCTCTGTTAAATACACAGTTTTAACCTTAGGTTTGGGTAATCCTAAAAAAATCCATAGTCTATTTTTTAGGCTGTATTTCAAATCAGTAGAATTTGAGGGACACGTTGCAGGAATTATATGCTTGATATAAACATATTTTCTATAAAATATGTTATTTAAATATCTATACCAATGTTGCACTTATATATATCACGTGATAATAACAATTGCATTACCAAGATTTTTCACTTTAAATAAGGATGGGCTGACAATTTTACAAAGTATAAGATACGGTTAAAATAGAGAAAAACGGTGTAGGAGGGGAATCAGAATCTCAGCTCTGATTGTGGATTTGTGAGAAAGATGTCTTAATGGTACTTATAGTTTCTAGTATGGTATGGCCCATGTTTTCTATTTTAGGTAATAGTCATAGTATGTTAATTTATATCGTGAGGTAATTAAAATTGATAAAATAAAATTTCAAAATGTAATGGGCAGACATGACCAACCGGGCATGAAAGGATTTAATTTATTAATATGTTTGAATCAATTGAATTGGAGGTGGGTTAAGAAGGTGGGCCAAAGGATAGGGAAATTTAATTTGTACATATAAAACTAAAACATTTGAACCCTAGTATTTTAGGAACTGAAATACTTAAATTTGTAAAAGGAGTGTGATCATAAGTTTAAATTATAATCTCTTTATGGAAATATCAATTGGATATTCCTAACCCAAAAAATAATAAGATCATAGAAAACTAATTGAGTATGTTCAACATAAATTATAATAAAGATGGTAGAACATCTTAATTTTTTAAGAGCTTTGATAACGCTGATTAAATAGAATTAGTTATAAACATAGTTTTATTTAAATTTTATCTTCTACGAAATTTAAGTCATTAAATCTAAAATTTGTAAGAGATGGGGAATTTGTGGATTTGTGCAGGATGTTGATTTAGGAGCTCTCATTTTAAGAACTATATGGCCACTATTAATGGAAAATACTAATTGAGTGAGAGTGGTATGGTTCTACATTCATTTGATATATTAGGGTTAGAAATAAATGACCTAGGTCATTTGAGGAGGTAGGCGTCAGTCTAACCTAATGGAAAATGGGTTCCTAAATTTCATTAAGTCGTATATGTGAATTGCTCTACTCTTCCTGTGTAATGACCGGCTCCCCCTTCTGGGTATTATAAGAATGTAATAGCTCATAGTGGTTAATTTGTCAGCATTAAGGTCCTATTTAGATCTTTAATCAACTATTGGTAACTGAATCGTAATATACCATGTTTTACTAAGGAAATGACCATGTAGGTGCCCCAATCCTAACATTGTCTGATAGTTCTTTCCCCTATTTAGTCTATTGGGGTTGAATATTTTCCTCAGGACTCATCCTCCTCTTTATCAATTCTCTAGTGTGGCAAAGGATCAATTGTTCCAAACCCATACTAATGTGGCATTCATAGCATTCCGGTGGTCACCTTTGGGGCATTAGGTGATTGAAGATGAAGCTAACATTTCTCTAGACAAAATTATCTACACATTTATTGCATTAACCCTATGTGTTCGTGACTTTGCTGGTACATTAGGTTGGATTTACAAATTCTAATAATGTTAAATACAAATTGGAAGGTTTTACAATATTCAATAGAAGACCTATGCCGGAAAGTCTAGTTTCCATTGATAATAATATGATTAAAGAGACCATGCAAAACTATGTATTCTATGCTTTGGGAACATTTCAGAGTATGATTGCACTCATGAAACCATTTGTAACTTCATTCAACCCAATCACTAAAATCTTCCATGTCAATATCACATTTGGTTCACCTTTAGCCAAGTGAATAAGGAAAATAGTTACATTTGTGACCCAATAAACTGAAGAATTAGCCTTATAGAGGAATTATGTAGACATATGGCTACCATGAGTTGGAATATATTGAAGTAATATAATAAATTGATATTGTATACTCTACATCCACATATGCATATTTTTAGATCAATGATACATCGTTAGAAGAACCTAATGACCTCGATTGAACTAGAAAAAACTAGCATGAAATCGTGGCTATTCCTCTTAATTCCATTAGATCATGAAGGAATTACCATTCAAATGTAACAAAACTAGATTTTTGGTATGTTTATTCACTTGCCTGCATACTCCATATTGTGAAATATGCCAAGGAATGGGCAAGTTTCTTTGTGGAAGGATTTCGCATCCTAGTTGTTTGAAAAAAACTACACAAAAGTGAGTCATCTCGGTCTAGTATTCCTCGTATTTAGATTATGTTCAAAACTTCAGTATGTGAGACACAACTATGGTTGCCAATCAGTTTGCCAAAAGTTCATAAGGTCGATGCAAGATCGGATTTTCTCATCTTATGAAAAAATGCTCCCGGCATGTTTAGCTTTGGAGCCCTTTAGAAATGAAAGGAAGTGAACTCAAATGTTCGGATCGATAGATTTTGGATCTGCTCTTAATCAAGTTATGAATAATTGTTGGATAAAAAGTAAGGATTGAGTATTATGAACAAATCAACTGTAAATTTGTACCTTACTGGACTACTGTTTAGGATGAACTTAAGATATTGGATTTCTTACTCATTTCAATAATCTTATCCTCCTTGTCTAGTAAGATATTGGAAGTAGTTATGCTGTTTAAGTGCTTGTAGGATGGTCAAGCTGTTTCAATGACCTACTTCTTGATTTCTTTTGACTTAACTTTTGTACATTTCCTAGCCTTCTCATGTAATGTCTGTGGAGTATCTATCCGGCAATTTTATGGCCTTCTTTTGTACATAAGACTATTGTAGGTCCCTTTCAAAGTAGTATGTTACCTATCATTAAAAGAATATATAATTAGAATATCTTTTTTAATAAAGTTCTTGATTTCAATCAAGAGATTCACTTAACCAAGAAATAATTGTTGATTTGTAGAAAACTAGGATTGAGTATGCTTTTCAACACAAGTGATATTGGACCTTTCACCAATCTTAATTATTTGAAGAACTATTGATGAATGAAAAAAAATCTTGGACATTTATAAGGTGATTTTTAATATGTCTTTAAATGGATTCAAAATATCTTTCGAGACGAAAATGTATATTAAAAAAAGTTGATTGAGAAATATGATATATTTTCTGTTTAATATATTAGGGTAGAAATAAAAAGGGGTAAATAAAATTGTAATTGAAAAATGGGTAAGTAAGGTACACGAAAAAAATAGGGGGTATTTTCATTCTAATAATATAATAGGAGGGGGTATTATTAATTGAATAATTAGAGGTAAAAACTAGACATTAAGGATATTTTTTAATACCCTTTGAACGCACATGTTATACCATACTTTTACTAATTGAACCCCCCCTAATTCAACCTAAAGATTTTAGGGTTTAAATTCATATAATCGATGTCTATTTTGGGAAATAATATAATCATTGTTTAGGTTTTAGGGCCTTTTGGATTGTTTACTGACATTTGTAGGAGTGTTCGATGTTTCAAAATTAGAATTTACAAACCTCACAACTTCTAAAGGTAGTGATGTGTCTAATTGGTTTAACATATGGACTCATGAATTTTTCCATGAGCATGGAGTTGAATCCCTAATTTCATCTTAGAATATAGTAGAAACATATTATGGATTATTACCTATTTTACAAGCTTAGGGAATGCATCTTTAAAGGGACCACTTGAGTGATCCTCACAATCAACAATGCAAGGGAGTGACCTTGGCTCCCATGTTGGCATGTATATAATCCTTTGATCCTTATAATATATATTAAAAATAGTAAGGTGTGGGAAATAAGATGATCTATCTAACGACCCTATAATATCTTCATTTGTTCAATAAAATAATAATACTTAACTTGAAGAGTTAGAAGCTAAAAGAGTGCATCACATTGATATATTTATAACAATCAACAAAAGTTAGGGTAGGAGTAGGTGAAAATGTGCAAAATCCTCCACACATTCATTTATTTTATATGGAGAAAAAAACTTAGGACATTCATCAAGATTTATTCTAAGTAAATTAGTTGCATTCTCATCCTAGTGTAGTAGTAGGAAGGTTGATTCAACTGCCACATAATTCATAAGTAATCAAATATACATCAACATTAAGAGGAATGATTTTAAAATATCATTTTGTATTGTTCGAAAGACACCATTGAAATAAATTCATATATGGACAAGACACAAATGAGCTAATTTTGTGCATTGCGAAAAATGTATTTAGTGAAATTGGTAAGAGGGTATTGTCATGAAAAATGTATGGCATGAAAAATTAATACTTTGAGCATGATAACTAAGGCCACAATTGAATCTTTCACTTCCTGGTCACTATTGCATATTTCCTCTAACCAACCTATCAGTCTCACTCTTAACCTAGCTCATAATAAATTATTAACAATTCTTTTAAGATTGCCTCAATGTTTAAGAATGATTGGATACAATTATTGATGAATTCAGTGTGACTTGATGAAAGATAACTTCCTCTAGAGGCCTAAATAGGCCATTCTAGAGCTAATCAAAAACCCTCTAGAAGAGTTTAAGAAACATATTAAGCATCCATAGGTGATTTTGAAGAATCTTGGAAGTGTTGGAGGACATTTAGTAATATTTAGGAAAAATCATTTCTCATTCAAGGACAATATGCTCAACAACGGGTTTTCTAGGTGCATGGAATAAACACTCTAATGGTGAAATCTAACTTCTCTAAATGATTTTGGGAGCTTCGTAAGGAGTTGGGAGGAAAAAAATTAGGCACTAGAAAGATATGTAAATCCTCTACATGTTTATTAACATTAATTTTTATCTAAGATTTGAAGTTTCATGAAGGATTTCAAAATAGTGTAGCTTCCCCTTTCGGTTCCAAACAAAAATGGCCCTAAATTTTCAAGCTCCAAAGAGATGTAACCACATAGTGATAGGTGAAGATTTATAAATGTTAATAACTACCTATTATAGTGGATACTATAAAAAAATACTAATTTTTAACATGGGTGAGGATCCCATGAGGATGGAGCCAAATTTTGTGATTTAAAAAACACCTTCCTAACACCCCAAGTTTTTTTTTTGAGTGACGAAACTTATAGCATGAAAAAGTGGTAAAAATGAGTTACCGTGAGTTGAAATAATGTTTCTAAAACCTCAAGTGATGACTTAAGTGTTTAGAAACATTTTTATGAGATATACATTGTGACTAGAATAGGATTCTCTCTTTTAATTACAAGTTAAGAATGAAGATCACTCTCTTACTTTTCTCATCCTCCATAATTAACCTTAGTGATCACAAATCAACACCATGATGCTCAAACCATTTTGTAATTATCTTTTTCTTACTTAAATAGGTATTCACCATGTAGATGGAATGATTTCTCACTAAATGAAATTCTTGTCATGTGGCCACTTGTTGGAATGAAATGAGGTGGTTGTAATTTCCTTCCTCCTTTGAAGTGTGATCACACTATAAGGTTCGAATGAGTGTTTAAGAACACTAAAAAGTGAGTGACATCAATTGAAAGTCAAATGATTTCTCATTCTTGCATACACATCTTTGCTCATATACCTCTCATGGAGATAGATGGTGTCTTGATCCTTCACACATGATGGTCTTGAGTTCCTTGGTAGCTTGACTAGATCATCTTGGCTTGTTCCTTGAAGAGGTTTGAACATGATGGTAGAGTCAAGATATGATGATCCTCAACTTACTCCATAAGCTTCCCATTTCACCTTTAAACATGATGACACACTTTTTAACTTCACAATTCACTTCGCTGACCAAGATGTCACATGAGTGGAAACATGCTTATAGTATCTGGACACATCTTTGCTTGATTGTTCCTCATGGAAATACGTTTCCTCCTCTATATAGAAGTATTTATCCTTGGATGAGAATTGAAGGAACGTTTGAGGGTGAACTCCAACTTTTTGAAATCTAATTTTAGTAAAGCACTATGAAATACACTCCTTGAATTCCAAGATGTGAGCACATCGCCAAGTATTGATTTTAAGTTTTAAGAAACAATCTTAAGAGATATGCAATTTTTTTGAGCTTGAGATGACTAAAATATCCAATCATGATTATCCTTACTCATCATGCTCATGATGATCATTCCCTTAATGAATTGAATTTTAATGAGGTTCTTGACAGTTTAGATCCTTCATAGACCTCATGATTCTCCTGATTGCACCTGTTGTCCAAGTGATTGTCTATTACACACATTGACACCCTAATCTATTCCTCTTCACATTGTGATCCTCATTATGTCCCTTTTCATGAATATATTTAACCAAGATGAATCCCTTTTTCCACTATCAAGATGAGGCCCCTCTTATCCCCCTTGCACCATGGGGATGTAGGGAAAATTCAGGACACCTAGGTGTCCAAAGTGAAAATTAGAGAGTAGGATGAGATCAATATTTTGTTTCCATCATGTCCCCTAGGGGACATAAGGGATGCAAGAGTTTCAAAGTGTGTTTGTGCCTGACTTGAAAATCTAGTTTTAGCTTGGATGTCCATTTTTAGACACCGGACTTGATTTATCATTGAATCTTGTTGAATTAGTTTATCTCCTTGGGTAATCATCCTTGCACACTAAAAAAAATTGAAAACCTTGTTATAAAAATCATATGATCTAGTGTGAAGGTTGAATTGGAGGAAGGTTGGTCAGAGGAAGGATACATAGTGGATGGAATGATGCACATATTGATTTCTATCAAGAAGAAAGGTATTGACTATTGTTACACCCTTATTCCTATACTTATATTGGATATGCAGTGCTAACTTATGGCTTACATAATCTCTCTTCTTGTCATATGTTATTCATTTATGATTTCATATGTTTAGTAGGTTGGTCTTAGTATTGGCCATAACATAGGAATGATATATATAGGGGTAAGTAAGGAGTATTTAATCATCATATTGAGCACTTGAGTAGATTATTGTACGGTTTGAAGGTTTCCCCCTCAAAATGGATAAGCTATTAGACTCGCATATTGTGATCATTTATCTACATTTTGGTGTTCTATTTCTATTGATATCCAGACCTATCTAAGTAATTTCATTATAAATATACATTGGTAGTTCATGACACCTAGCATTTACTTCTTACTTTGATTGTGTTTTGTTAATTCTCACGGTTTTTATCACCTAAATCTTAATTTTGGGAGCATATTAGGCGTCGACAGATAAGGGTAATAAAAGAATAAACTTGAATTTAATCCTCCTAATGCTTATTTAATAGTTAAATGAGTCAAGAAGGTTATGTATGATAATAAATATGAATTTTCTCCCTATCAGGTTATCTAAAACCCTATTGTGGGGTTTCAACAAGAAAATATTAATATATTAGTTGATAAGGATTCTTATATCTACCTACAATTGGGTTATAAAACTTAGGAGTCTTCTTGAGTCACACCATTGCAAAGAACACTATGATACCATTGAAGAGAACACCCTTTTGATCAATTTTATCCACATGGAGGTAGAAATTTAAGGTGAATCACATTTTACCAACCTCCAAAATGTATTTATCTCATTAAAAAGTACTAATTAACTGTTTAGAAACACTCTCAGGAGGTATGCATTGCTTGATAGTATGAGATGATTGCTAACATCATCTTCGGTAGCCTTGGATCAAAATGGGTCTTCCCAAAATGTAAAATATTATTCAATATTTTTGGTGCCTACTTATTTTCCTCCTAAATCCTTATGAAGCTCCCAAAATCAGCTAGAGAATTCAAGGTTTATGATTTAACTACTCATTCCTTGCACCTAAAAAACCCGTTGTTGAATAGTTTGTTCCTGAATGATCAAAATTTTCCTAAATCTTCCTAAAATCCTTCCAAAACCTTCAAGGATCTCAAATACCACCTTTGTATACTCAATACATTTTCATAACCCTCCATAAGGATTCACATAGGCTCTGAAATGGCCAAAATTAGCCTTTCTAGGCTTGCTGGAGAATTAGTCTTTTACTACACATCAATGAATGGAATAATGGACCTTGTTATACATTTTTTCAAACTTATACATGTTCACCCAATGTATTAGGACTACCTTAAAGGATAAATTGATCATGACATGAGGCAATTGGGCTTGGAGATGGATTCAGGAAGATTTGGGAGAAATATTTCACATTGTGGCTTGGTTTTCATGGTTTACGTTTTACATTTTTGGGTTATTAAATTCACATGACAACATCTCCGTATGAATATCATCCTCTTACCATTACTAGATTCAAAATCCTCCTTGAGTGGAGTCATAATTAGGATGCTCATATAATTCTTTCTCATATCCCTCTCATGAGAATAGGTGACTTCATCCTTCAAACATAATGGTCCCGGATGCCTCAATAGCCTAAATACCTCATTTTGATTTGTTACTAGAAGATATTTGGACATAATGGTATTCAGAATATGATGATCATTAATTCACTCCTTGAGCCTCACATTTCACCTTTGAACATGATGATATATTCTTAATCCCACAATTCACCTCCTTGACCAAGATGTCACCTGAGTGGAAGCATGTTTATGATGTATGGAAACCCTCTTTATCAATTTATCCTCATGGAGATAGGTTTACTCCTCCTGATATAAGGATTGATCCCTAAATGAAATTTGGGGGAATATCTGATAATGAATTCGATGTTCTTGACCTCCACACTGTACTAAAATGATACAAATTCCACCTCCCTGACTTGCAATATGTGAGTTCATTACCAAGAATTGATTAAGTGATTATAAACACTCTCATAAAATATGCATTATTTGTGATCCTAATATTATTTCCACCATCACTCATGGTGAAATTCTCTTATCATGCTCCTGGTGACAATTCTCTTGATGATTTGAATCTTGATGAAGCTCTTCATTTTTCAGATCCTTCATAGACCTCATGATTTTCCTGATTTCACTCATTTTCCTCATGATGTTTCAGATCCTTCATAGAAATCATGATGACCTTTACCTTATTTATTTGAATTGATAAAAAATTACATGTGTTTTTATTTATTGTGTTATAAGGAATCGAATGAGTCCACACATTTGAGAAATTGTTGCTACCTTTGGGAGTTGTGAGGTTTATAAAATATAGTTTTGACACATCTAAAACTCATACAAATGTCAATAACCAATCAAGAAGACCCCAAAAACTAAACAATTACTATATTTTTCACAAAATAGATATCAATTGTAGGATTTAAACCCTAAAATATTTAGGTTGAATTCTGAAATCCTGAAAAATACCTATATACTAACTAAATTAGAATATGAAAAACTATATTCTAAAACATGATTTATGGAGTTGTGAGACTAGTTCCATAAGATGCATAGTGACCCTAATTTCTTATATTTACTAAAATAAATTTAAAGTATAAGTATTTCATTTATTAATCTTTATACTTTATTTTTTCTTATATACATGAAAAACTTATAAATATTAATAGAAAAAATACAGTATAAAAGTTAACAAATGAAAAACTTAAATATTTATTTTTGTAAATATATCCCTCCCAAATACACATTTACAACATTGCAAATAGGAACATGATCACGTTATAGTGCACTCGCATTATAGTGCACTCACATTATAATGCGCTCGCATTTTAGGATTGGTAATTACTAATCCTTGTAATTCATAACACAATCATGCTTTCCAAAATGCGTTCGCGTTTCTCTTCAAATTAAAAAATTTGTTGATTTTGGGTCCCCCATCTCCGTGCACTTTCCCTAAGGACATATAGAACATATATAATTTTACATGTATGTATCCCAAGTGGTAATTAAATGGAACCAATCCCATAAACATGGAAACATGTGTCATCACCTAAAGAAACATGGTTTTTATTGGGTGTGTCACTCAGTGTGAAGAAACAAGCATTTCATCCTTTCATGTCATGGGTTGTACCTGAATCAACATACCATATCATATTTTGTGAGTTGGATTCTCCATTTGATTGTGTAATAAATAGGAAGTCCTCATCTTCATATTGATCTTCCTATTCAAAAACATTTCCTTGTTGAGATGGTTTCTTCTTCTAGTTTCCTTTATTATTTCCATATTTACTTTTTTGTTTTCCTTCTTTAGATTTTTGGTTATAAGGATTCTTTCCACCGGAAGGTCCTTTTTACAATAGATTATACCAACAATCCTTTAATTCATGACCCTTATGACCAAAAATTGAACATTTTTTTAGGCCTTATGGACTTGTTTATTATTACCTTACTTTGAAGGTTGTTTAGGATACCTCTCCTTCTCTTCCTTTATGATGAGAAACAAGAACATGATCTTCCACTTTTGTTGTTGTTTGTATAACTTTCTTTTGTTGGAGAAAATTCACCAATTATTCAAAATAATTTGTTTGCCTACTAATATTAAACGTGGTCATAAACATGTTGTATGATGAAGGAAGAGCTCACAACACAATAGGTACAAGTGAGTCATATATAACTTCTTCTTCCAAATCTTAAAGTGAAGCCCTCAAAGTTACAACACATGTTTACAAAATCTTAACTTTTAGATTTGGTTGCATTTTTAGACTGGGGTAACTGAATTTGTAGGTGAAGTAAGGTATTTCTATTTATTGACTCATACATAGTTTGAAGTTTATCCCAAGCTTCTTGCGTTTTTTTTTTGTGTGTCTTGAATATGGGGTTAAACCTTATCAAACACACCAAACAAAATGATTAATTTAAGAGAAAAATACACCTTTTTCCACTTGTAACATGTCGAGAGGTCATTTATATAAAAAAATATTCTAAATAAAACAAAAAATTGTAAAAATTGGGCACTTCTGCCCATTTTGTCTTGCAATATGCATATATTTGAAAATATGTTAAAAAATTTACCAATTATTTTGGTCCAATTAGGACTTTCCCTCCAATTTTAGTTAGTTATTAATAAATGTGGGAGATGGTATTTTGTTTAAAATTTAGAGGTATGCTTATTTATTTTTCTTGGAATGGGGGTTTAAACCCTTGTCCTCTTGAATATAATATTTTTACCAAAATATTTTATTTTCAATCTAGTTATCAATTGAATTAATAATATGTATGTCCCAATTCATTTTTAATTTTTACCAGTAAGGAAAATATTTTTAAAAATACCTAAAAATAATAGGTTCACCTCATGCGCATTTAGTTTTCAATTTTCCATATTTCACAACCACCACTTGATCTAACACACCACCGTGAATAAATAATCCCCCAAATTTTAGTGTTGGAATACCTTTTTTCACAAAGGTTAATGTCGAGTTCGATAATAAATGTCAAGTAAAACAATGTAATCCAATCTAATGGCAGTGTTGGTCTATCGAGCTAGATTTATTGCGACAAGGAAGAATAGTCAGGAACTCATTGTAGGATTTTATATTTCTATCAAGTTAGGGATGATTTTTGTAGGAATCATAGCATCACCAATCCTTATAGTTGGAGGAGAGGTATGGAGCTTCCATCTTAAGCAAAGGATAGAGAGGAGCCCAAAATAGGGTAGTGTGTCACTTAAACCAAGGGTTAGGTCATGTACATTTCTTAATACACTTACTTAAGGAGTTGAATACAATTGAATGACGCCCAAGCAATGTAGATACATCCCATGGATATGGTCAGACATCTAGCATGCAAACAAATATCCTTAGATCCAAGAAAATAATTATTATCTTGGAGGTGTGAGAGCTTAGAAATATCAAAGTCCCAACACAATTTTGTTAATTTATCAAGTCAACCCTTTTGAAAAACCCAATATAGTTAGTGTTTTGTCAAAATTTGCAATGACTAAAGCGTATTGTAAATTAGATCAGAATCCCCTGATTCAAATAAAAATCCTTTTGCTTCTGTACAATTCTAAAACATATCTTATGATTAGTATTGATAACATGTTTTTATCACATCAATTTCCTATAAATAAGTTGCTTTTAAACTCAATTTTGTGATTGTGCTCCATAAATCAAGTCTCTCTTACTTTTATAGGATTATGTAAACTAAACAGGGGTTTGGTAATAGTGGCAAAGGCTATCAAGAGGTTGGGGGAAACTATGGATCCTCCTAGCTCAAACTTGTAGCATTTTCTCCAAGTGACCCTTATGCAACCTACAATCACCTCTCACAATAATAACCTCCCTACTCTAATACCAAATAAAAATTTAAAATATGGAAGTTCCTGACAAATTTTATTAACATGTAAAATTAAATCATTAGATTCACAAGAAAGAGTTGTAATGTACAAAGCCATTGAATAACTTTCATCTAAACTACATAAAGTGGATCAAATCTCCTAAACTTGGAAAATATGTAGAAGTAACATGTTTCCCCTAACTGTACTTAATTTCCCATCTGAGAAAAATAAACCAAGAATAGAAAATCATCCCACAAACATAGGAATTGATTACTATCACCTAGTCAACTAATACTACAAGAAAATATAATAAATAAATATAGTTATTTATTATTCACCCACATGGTGAATTAATCCTAGTTAAACCCAATATCTAAGTGTTGGATTTATTCTTCGTTGGGGTTGTCTTATAGGTTTCACATTCTCTGTATTAATATGGTGGGTGCATACATGAGGATGAATTCCCCTTATATCAATATATTCCAAAGAAAATTTTTTTAAGTGGGATCTCATAACTACAAATAGCTTGGACTCTTTGTCATATGTCAACTAATTGTTAATATTTAATGGTTTCCATAGTTGTACTTCAATTTTCTTGGGTCTTGGATGAATTGAGGATAATGAAGGAAATGCACTTAATAATGAATTTAATATACATATATGAGGTTGTAATTTTTGCAATGTTATCATATCTTCACTAAATTTTTATCTTTCAAAATAATTATAGGGGAAGAGAGAAGATGTTACATTCCATAACTTTATGGTGTCTTCTTGTTCACAACATTTACTTAACTCATTTACATGTATCTAGAATGTGATGAATACCAAGGAATAAATACTTCCCCCAACATTAGTTTCATTAGGGTCATCTACTCATAGGGATTTATCTAGAAAGAAATGTTTGGCATGTCAGTATAAAGAAATATTATTTTCATTCAATCCATTTTAGATGGTCATATCTCCATACCTACAATCTATAAGGGTAACAATTATGGTAAACCAAGGTCTATCCAAAATTAAGGGATAACATTTGTTTTGAGTCTAGAGACCCAATATCATGAAATATATGGGGTATGTCCAAGATGCTATGGTGATTGTAATGTTTTCAATCATCCCTTTTAGTTTTATAATGGTTTGATCAACCATTTGTAGAAATTTAACAGTTATTTACTTGTTGGTTAGAGACAGAGTTGAGAGAATATCATCAATAATAAAATTAATAGAAACTCCTCAATCTACAAGAACATTACGTATGTTGATGTTTCCAATATAAATATTCACCACACTAATTCCTGGATCTTTGTACATAGGAGGAATAAGCTCTCCTACCAATAATTTAGCCAATGTTGATCTACTTGTATGCTCCTATTTTCTTCTTCTTGAATTTATGATGCACAATTATTTATTAATCATGTTAATCTCAGGAACATCATAAATGGACTGTATCTATGGAATTCCAATACTAAGGCATTTTAGTTATAGTATAGGTTCATATTTAGTGATTTCATTATGTTGTTGATTTACTTCCTTTTCTTTTCACATCTCTAGAAATGTTACAAAAGAAGAATGAGGATTTTTTATGGGTTGTTCAATATGTAGTGGTGGTTCATTAGTTGATTCTTCCGACTCTTATTTTTCCTCATATTTTTCTTCAATGATTGTTGAAAAAGGGTATGGAAAATAATTTTCAAAATGGAGTTGAATGTTAGCATAGTTAATGACATTTAACTTGAAATTTTCTCTAATTCCAAAGTATATACAGGGGTTCCCTATTTTAAATTTTTGTGATTGGCCACATGTTTGGTAGAAATTAATAGTTGATTAACTTGCTCTAGTTGATGTTTTTTATTCTAATTAGAAGGAATGGGCATTAAATATAGTTTTTGGTTTACATATTTTGACTATGCCGTTGACCTTGGAATTGTTGGTTATAGTTTTATTGATTATAAATTTGTTGGGGTACCCATGGTTGATACTTTTTAGGTACCCATTACTATTGATACTATTTTGACCATGGTGAAGTATTCCATTCTTGAGGAACATATTGACCCCAAGGCTGTGAACTAAGCCATTGTATGTTTCATTGGTTTGTATACCATTGGTTTCTATGAATAATAGGATTGGATTTTTGGTTTAAAGGAAAGTTATTACCTTGTCTTTGACCCATGTGATTTAGTTTTTCCTCCTAATGGGTAATTTTCTTCACATGATTCTTTATTTTTTAGAATAATTTGCAATGTCTAATGGATTGGTTTAAATCACATATGCCATAGATGTCTACATTGTCTAAAGGGAAATGACTAAGTGTGTGTTTATCTTTACACCTAGGATAGTATATCGACAAAGGCTCATAATCATTAAATTTTGATTATGTATTATCTAGAGAAGTATTTGAATGTACTAAGTTATATTTTTTGAGATTAAAAAATCCTTCATCAATTGGCTTACTTCACTACTTGTTTTATTTTATCTATTTCCTCAAAATCTTGGTCTAGTCCTTGAATAATTCCTATAAAGATCAGAAATATTTACAAGTCCTACTTTTTTAAAATCAATTTTTTGCATTAAATTCATAGCATCTCTAGATTCATCATCTAGTCCTCTAAAAATTATTGTGTTTCTTAATTCTTGGTCTAGTCCATTACCATAATGTTTATGGAAAAAGAGGTATTTTTCAATATAATCCTCAATGATTTCATCTTCCTTTTGGGTCATCCTAAAAACTTCTTCTTAAAGGTCACACACCTTGAAATAGTTGTGATGCTTATTTGAGAAGGTGATTTCAATTTTGGCCCAATTACAAATGGGATTATGGGATAAGTTCATAAACCAATGCATGGATGAGTCTTTAAGTGTTGAAGGAAATAATTTTAACTTCTACTTATTTGTAGTGTATTCATAAGTTTGGAAAGGACCCTAAATTAAAATAAAATTTGATCAAGGTATTCTTAATATATTCCCATAAATGTGGGCAATATTTATGGGGATATATTATTCATGGGAGTGTGATCCTCACTATCTATCACAATGATATAGGTGAATGTTCTTTCCTGTATAGGAACTGCATTTTCTACTCCTTCCATATTTTATTATAGTTCAACCTCAAATTTTGAACCTATGGTCTAATTTTTGAATATAGCAGATTTTTATTTTTAAACTATTCCTTTCAAATATCTAACCCTACACATGAAATAAAGAAATTTTTATTAAATATTATATTAAAATAAAAAATATTAAAGGCATTATTAGATCATTATTTCCCCCAAACTAATTTTATGAAAGTCTTCTAGTTCCACTTACTTGAAGAAGCTCATAATATATCCCTATTATCACCTACATGTGCTTGAATCATTAGAGGAAGTAAGGAGTTGAAATTACTACATGGAAAAATTAACAAAAATCACAATACCATAGCTTAATGAGTAGTTATTGGTGTTTAATTCAACATTATTTATGCCAAAAAGTGACAAGGGTAATTATTCCTTCACTTTAATTAATTATTTTGAAAATGGAATCCCATTTCTAGGAAGAGGCAAAGGCTCGATTAATCAATCATTCATCTTCAACTAATAAAAAATAATATAACTTACATGTTTATAGGACTTCTCCTATAACCATTAGCTTCAATTTATATAGGTTTTTCTAACACCCTGTATTCTCTCATATCCCTAAAATATTTCACACCTAACTCCTACGTGAGTTGTTTACTCACTTACATTATTATTCTCCACACACAATATTATAATTAGATATGTCATTGCTAACCTAAATGAATCCATGTTAGGAATAATTCCTAACATTCCCCCCCTTAGTTCTAACATGGGGTGAAGAACATTTAGGAACCACATACAGACGGTTGGCTTTGGTCGGTTTTTTCCTCTGTCTTCCGAGATGTTCTAGTTTATTGATGTACATCTATTTTGTATTTCCCTCCCTAAATTAAAAACCTTGTGGATGTCAATTTCCAATGATAATGCATCCAATCACAAAAAATAGTGGGCCATCATCAATTTTTTGAAAACATAGTCTGTTCCCCCTTTTTCAAAAAATTATCCCCATACAATTCATTTCCCCATTACGATTTTTCAAACAAAGATAAATATAATCCCATTTCACATTTTTTTTTGAAAATAATTCCCCCCTTAATTAAAAATCAAGATCTTAACAAAACCATGAATTAGTTTTAAAACTAGAAAACTTAATAAAAAAAACACGTAAACTTAGAAATAAAAAACCATCTAAAAGTATGAAAAATGTGGCCCGTTGTGTAGTTGGAAGGTGAACTAAATGGGTGGAGATTACTATGTTGAGGATCTCATCATTGGATTGAGTTTTGATAGATTAGGTGGCGGTTTGGAAAGCTAGAAATTTTGGTAACTTAGATCCAAGGATGCAGCAAACACATAGAGGACTCTGACGGGTACAATCTCAGGAACTTGATGAAGGATGTTTCTAGCCATTTATATGCTCCCCAACAGCATAGAGGAATCCTATAAAAATCTAGATTCTGGTTATTTTGGCACAGCTGAGGGAAGAAATGAAGCTTGGATGGCATGGGAAGGTGTGGAATGGTAGAATGGAGGGCATACTACCACCGTAAAGAATGTTAGAGGAGGCCAAGGTTGTCAAGGTGGAGTTTTTGGCAAGTTAGTAGGTCAATGCTACAAATGCAGACATGGTCAAGTGCTTAAACACGTGTATGGATTTGATTCTGGTGTTAATACTATAGAGATGCATCGACTTTGTGTATTTATAATCCATGGAGATTTTCTTGATCCTGTTTGCAATTCAGATGTAATAAAGAGTCCAAGAGGATGAGACTTTTTGTTGTTGAAAGTTATTCCTTCCTAAAAATTAAGTACAATGTCTCATGCCCTAATAGAAATACAATTAGATGCCTCAGATAGAATATATTTTTGGTGATCAACTTTTCTTGCATTGATATTATATAACCATGTGTACTATGCAACCAATAAATTTATTTCATATAAATCTGAAACATGCACAACAACCAACACCTAAAAACATCTACAGAACTATATACTGCACAATATATATAATTTTCTAATTTTTTAATGAAAAGGGAACAAGATGGAGTGAACAAACTGTGAATAGAATGGAAAGGATGGAGAGTGAGAAGCATACAGGTGAATGATGAATTCCACAAGTTTTTATGTGGTTCACACTACAAAACTATGGGCGATATGCAAGAAAGGGTGAATGGAAAAAATGGAATTTGCACTTGGGATAAACTGGATATCCAATAAAGCATTTTGAGGAAAAAACAATTGAATGGAGGGTGAATAGAGAGGTTCAAATCCTTCTCTGATACTATTGACCATATTTCTTAGATTCCTGACCATATTTCTTAGATTCCTGTCCATATTAGTGAACTAGTAATAAAAGAAAATAGGTAACTCAAAAAATGTGAGGGTATAAGGTACCTCAAGGTGACGATGATGATATGGATGGGCACAAAGATAGATCCTTCTCGTTGCAAGCTTGATAATCTGCACAAAAAAGAAGTCTAAGAATAAAATTTGATTAGTAGATATATGGAGGTTTCCCAACTAAATCAGTTCCAATAAGCGTGAGCTTCCTTAGATGGATGTCAACCCTCTTGTAGATAAAGTAATATAAAATCAATGATAATGGATGTGGACAACACGTAGAATTTGATATAAAATGGAAAATGAAAATGTTGATATACAAGGAAAATATAGATCTAATCAAAATAGATGTAAAGTAAACCAAACATGCATAAATTAACAACAACTTGGGCTGGATGAGAGGAACCTGCAAAACTTTTTTTGAACCTGTAAACTCTTATGTTGTGGATGAAGCCAAGAAATGGGATGGATAAGGGAATCACAATGGCATTTGGATTATATTAGTGAAATCACAAGGGCATTAGGATGGTATTATGATGATAAGTGGAATCAAAAGAATTCCAGAGTTTTGCTATGATTTCTAGCTTGTTTCGAAAGAGTGGGTGAAGGATCCTATTTATAGCCTGAGAATGGGATTAATTTAGGTAATCATGATTTAGAAAATTTACCCTAATTAGATGAGTGAGGGACATGATTTGAATATTAAATTTAAAGGTGGATTGCATGTGATTATTTTTTAATATTAAATTCATGAGTGGATTGCATGTGGATTATTTTTTAATATTAAATTCATTAGTGGGATGACATGGATTACTTTTGAATATTAAATTCATAATCACATGTTGATTTAAAATTAGGGATTAATTAATCAATTAACATTGATTAACTAGATATGTATTTTTGGTGGGAACATGGAATTAATTAAATTTTGGAGGGAAAAGGAATTCAAATGAAATTATGAGTGAAAAATAATTTGAATGGGAAAGCCTAATGAAGGAAAGTAGACGCGGGATGAAGTGGAGGAACGATACCAAAAATTAATGTCTACATTTGCCCCTTTTTGATGAATGGTTTTGTTGGGCAAGCCATGAGAAAAAAAAACAAGAAAGTAATGAAAAGATGATTGAATGGGTGCTCCCCCTCAAACTTGGGATTGATGAACTAAGGGACATTTATCACGAGTTGGAAAGAGAGAGATGAATAAGGATGAGAAAATAAGATGAAGGGATAAGATATCCCAGATGAGGATAAACAAAAAAGGAAAAAATATGGCAGTGATTATGATATCACGTCAGTAGGGAATAAAGGACTGTCTTCAATGGAGACAATAGTAATTTCCTATAGGACCTGTGAGTGGTTAAAAATAACTACAATATGTATGTACAAGCCATGGGGCTCAATGATTCAAAGGCAATACATTTAAAAATATGGGCAAACAAATGTAATTGGATGTCTAAAAAAGTGTCTGACCAAGCTTCATGGGGAAAAAGAAGTATGTGATATCCTTCATAAATGAGGAATCGAGCAAATATGTGTCTAGGATACTATGAAATCAATGTTATTTTCAAAGAAAGTGGATGAGATGTGATGAACATGCCCTAAAAAAATGGATCTATGGTTTTGAAGAGATATTTCCTAAGGAAGGTAGTCCTTTTATAAGAAACTATTTAGAGGAAGAAAAGATAAAGCATGCTATTTTTACTCATGTGAATGGGGGAAGAATTAAATCTAATTGTTGTTAAGAAAAAATTAGAGCATACATTTGTGAGGGAGGATAGAGGAGTGGTAAGTGATGAACTGTTATGGTATCCTCCAAGATAAAAATTCCATGGGAAGATTTGAATAGGGATATATGTGATGATGCCCTCTCGAGAGGGCTGATGAGAACGAAAGAGATGACATAGCTTCACAAAAAAATGAGGGGTCAACTCTCATAGAGAGGAGGACGAGAATGGGTTATAATAGAATGGAGAATCTACGGTCTATAAATGAAGAGATATTTTTATTGACCTCATAATGTTTAAGTGTGAAGATGTGATTAAGAACATAATGATTGATAGTGAAAAGAGAAAAGAAGGGAATGGACAGGAGGAGTGGTTGATTATGGGTAAGTGAGGAATGAGGAGAGAAAATTCGGAGGTGAAAGAGGACAAGGGTATGGAGTAGAGAGGACATGGTGGAGGAGAAAAATAACTAAAATAGGTGGAAGATAATAATAGATAAGGATGATAGGAGAAGAAGGTAATGATGGAGGAAGAACAAGAAGAGTAGATGAGATGAGAAGAAGATTAGATGTCAGAGTAGAGGGTGAAAGTGTTAGGAATATCTATGTTGTAGTGTGAACATTAGAATATTATGTAAGTGATTATATTATCTAGGATAATATAATTATGTGTTGTAATAATTAATTACATTATTGTAAATGTAATTATGAGTGGGTGAGTAAATATTGTTATGAGTTGTTGAGTAAACAAATCATTAACAATATTAGTTTTGTGAGAAAATAAAATCTCACGTTAAATAACATGGAGTTGTTTTAGGAGTTATGTGTGGAGATATTTATGGAGATTATATCTCCTTAAATATAGGAACAACATCTCCTATTTAAATGGATGTAATACTTCCTATGAATTTAGCAAGAATAAAGAGTAAGATTTTGAATTTTCTTTATGCAATTATGATATTAATTTTTCATTTGGTAACAGAGCAGGTTTGATGCAAGAAATTTCAGTGCTTTCATGATCAAATCCGTCTCAAAGAATATATCATAGTTTTCATTTCCGGATGTGGGTTTTTTTATAATTTTGTGTGCAGAAATCACGTACTAGTCAAGAAACTAAAAAAGAAATTTTAGTAGAACCCAGTACGTATTTTGGAAGAAATACATATTTTACTATGTAGCTATCAAATTAAGCACATCAATTCTTCTACTGAAAGTTTTTCTCCAATTTTCAATAATGTTGAATTGTTAATACAAGTTCTTGACTTGCTTGGAGGTTAAAAGGTATTCAATATAAAAATTGTAAAGTACTTGATTCAATTTTGTATTTTTTTATTAGTATTGTACAAAATAATGGAGAAACTAAATCTGATTGAAAAGTTTGAAGGACAAGATTTTCATACATAGGCAACTACAGATGCAATTACATTTAATAGAAAAGGATCTATGAGATGTGGTGAAGTCTAATTCAACTTCACCCACTAGAGGAAATGAATTGGCAAAGTGGAATGCAAAATGCAATTACATTTAATAGAAAAGGATCTATGAGATGTGGTGAAGTCTAATTCAACTTCACCCACTAGAGGAAATGAATTGGCAAAGTGGAATGCAAAAGATCAGAGAGCATTGGGTACCATTGGTCTGGGCTTATCAAAAGCCTATCTACATCATGTGGATTTCACAAAATCTGTAAAAGAAATTTGGGAGTCTCTTAACAAATTGTTTGGTTTTGAAGCTGAAATGGAAAAGACTACAACACTGAAGCAACGCTTGTACAGGTTGAAAATGGAAGAGAACTCAAAAATGGCAGATCATATAAGTAAGTTTCGTTCTTTTCTAAATCAACTAGCTGGAATTAAAGAACATGTAAAAGATGATGGATGCTAAAGCTATTCTTCTTAATAGCATGCCTAAGAGTTACTCAAATATTGTATTTACTTTGAGTAAAATTACTATTAGTCTAGAAGGAGTGATTTCTACATTTTTAGAACAAAGCAGTCATGAAGAACATGAAGAAGTTATATGTAGGAAACAAACCTAGCTCCTCATCTAAGAAGGAAAAACATAAACCAAAGAAGGGTTCCTTCACATGGATAAAATAAAATTGCTTTTATTGTAATGAGATTGGGCATGTAATACTGAACTATAAAAAAGAGAGCTCAGGAAACAAACCTAGCTCCTCATCTAAGAAGGAAAAACATAAACCAAAGAAGGTTCCTTCACATGGAAAAATAAAATGCTTTTATTGTAATGAGATTGGGCATGTAATACTGAACTATAAAAAGAGAGCTCAGGATCTTCTTGATGACAAGATAGATCAGAAAGCCCTTCTAGCTGAAGTAGAAATTGATTGGGAAGTCTACTCAACTGATGAAGAACTTTCATGTCCTAGTGATGAGGATTTCCTACGGTAGACTCTTTTCTTGTTGGAGGAAGGAGGCAATGGAGGAAGGAGGAAAATCAGCATCCTCTCGTCATTCACCAACGATGGGGTCACAGAAAGATGTGGTGATATTTTATTTCAGTTATGTGGTGTGTTTATACACAAGGGGGTGAAACTAGTTTCATGTTTTGATTTTAATGTGTTCACATAGACTAACAACAGTTCCTGAGTGTCTATTTGGTGTGGAAGAAGCAAACTGCTTGACTCAGCTTACAGGGGCAAATCATCTATGTACGGTCCTCTGACTGCCATACTTCGGTGGAAGGTACTTCGTTGGAAGGTGATCAGTCGAAGAAGATGTTCATACGACAAGGATGATCATTAGCAGCAAGATCCAGTAGCAATGGCTACTCTGACAAGTTTGATGTTTCCAGGAGCTCTTACCCCATGTTCACACTAAGGGGGCGAATGTTAGGAATATCTATGATGATCATTAGCAGCAAGATCCAGTAGCAATGGCTACTCTGACAAGTTTGATGTTTCCAGGAGCTCTTACCCCATGTTCACACTAAGGGGGCGAATGTTAGGAATATCTATGTTGTATTGTGAACATAGAATATTATGTAAGTGATTATATTATCTAGGATAATATAATATGTGTTGTAATAATTAATTGCATTATTGTAAATGTAATTATGAGTAGGTGAGTAAATATTGTTATGAGTTGTTGAGTAAACAAATCATTAACAATATTAGTTTTGTGAGAAAACAAAATCTCACGTAAAATAACATGGAGTTATTTTAGGAGTTATGTGGGGAGATATTTATGGAGATAATATCTCCTTAAATATAGGAACAACATCTCCTATTTAAATGGATGTAATACTTCCTATGAATGTAGCAAGAATAAAGAGTAAGATTTTGAATTTTCTTTATGCAATTATGATATTAATTTTTCAGAAAGCGTAGAAAAGGGAGAGAGATGTGCAATATAAAGGTAGTGGAAAAGATAAAGTGAGGGAGGTGATGAAGATAAAGGGAGATAAATGATGGGGAAAATGGAGGATATGATGAAGAGGAAGGGAGAGAAATGATGGAAACATGGAGGAGATGATGAAGATGAAGAAGGGAGAGAAATGATGGAAACATGGAGGAGATGATGAAGATGAAGAATTTAAAGAAGAGGAAAGAGACGATAGAATGGAGAAAAGAAAGAAACTATAGAAGTAGGAGATGAATAATACTAGGTAATGTAATAAATCACATGGAGAAAGAGGATGAGAAAAATGGGTGGAATACAATATTAGAGAAGGATGATAGGAGAAGGGAATGAATAATAACAAACAAAAATGAGAAGATGAGATGAGAAAAGACAATATAGTAGAGGGAAAGATCAGAAAAAAGGGAGAGATAAGTGCAAAATAATGGTATTTAGAATAGAAAATATACAGTGAATGAGGTGAAGAAGATGAATAATTTAAATAATATGAAAGAGATGATAGAACGGAGAAAATAAAGAAACTAGAAAAGAGATCAAGAAGATGTGGAGAAGATCAGAGAAAATAAGGGAAGGGGGATATGGTACAAAACCACATGGAAATGCATGTGGAAGGTGGGAGGATAAAAAATATGGGATAGTGAGGGAAAAAATAGGGTAAGAATGGGAAAATAAGAATGGTTCACGAGAAAAAAAGAGGAAGATGATGCAAAGAGAGAGAGAGAGAGAGAGAGAGAGAGAGAGAGAGAGAGAGAGAAGATTTGGAAGGAGAAGACTACAACATAGAAAATGATGCAGAAGGAAGAGAATGAAGAATGGATACATTGTAAGGGGAGTGGGTAACATCAAGAAAGTAATGAGGAGAAATAGATTAGGAATGACATGGATTGGAAAATATGTAGAAATGCATGAGATGAGGATAAGAGGAAAAGAGGGTTGTATGATGAAGACAATAAAAGATATTGAAAAGAGCGAAAGGAAGATGAAGAGGTGGCAAAGAAAGTGACAAGAAAGGGTGGAGATGGAGACAAGGAAGGGGAGGAAAGAGAGAATGGATGATTGAGGACGTAATTCTAGTAAAAAAATGTTAGGGGAAGACCAAAAATAATTATTGTTGGTGAAGGATGAGAGGAAAAGTGAAGAATGGTAAAAGGTGAATGAATAATGGAAGAGGCAATGCCAATGAAGGGACATTAGGGGAAGACCAACAATAATTATTTTTGGTGAAGGATGAGAGGAAACGTGAAGAAGGGTAAAAGGGGAATGGACAATGGAAGAGACGATGCCAATGAAGGGACATTAGGGGAACACCAAACAATAATTATTGTTAGTGCAAGATGGGAGAAGGAGTGAAAGAGAAATAGAGAAGGATGAAGAGAGTGAGAAAGGTAATGGAGAGTGATGTGGAGTGATTTTTATGGGTCAACCAATAATAATAGTTATTATCATGGAAATTGAAGATGATCATGAAATTATTTTAGGGGGAGACTAACAACAAGGAGGGTTAGACCTGAGAGTGGATATTTGGGAGAATTCGAGAATATGGAGTGGAAAGAGTAAAGAGTCGAGGAATGATGATTTGTGAAAAGACAAAGGCAAGGAGAGGAAGCATGATGATGAGGATAAATAAGGTGAAGATGAAGAAACAAGACATGAAAATAATGGTAGAAAGTGGTATGAAGGATGATGGATCATGAGGGAGAAAATGGGGGAAAGGAATATAATTGCAAGATGGAGAAGGTGGACGTACTCTGTGATTTTATAGTTTGAGAATGGGTAATATGTAGGAGTAAAAGTTGGTTGGTAGGGGATACCAAGAGGAAGGAATGGTCAATGGAGGGAATGTGAAGTAAGAATAAAGGCATAGTCTAGAATGACATATTTACTTTGAGTAAGATTTCCATGCTACGTCGAATAGTTAAGTAAAATATTCCAAGTTGGAGATGAAAAGACACAGAGTAGTCGAAGGGGATAGGGATGTTTTGAACGGTGATGTGGGGATAAGTGACAGGAAGATAAAGGTGATGAGGGGGGATGAATGGATAAAATACATGTTGACCATGGTGGGGGATGAGGAGCTATAGGAAAAACAACTCTCCTTGAGAGGGATCCTCAAGTAGGATTCTCAAACTGTAATAGAGATCAAGTAGAATTCCTGAAATGAAAAGTGTATTAGAGATAGTGTTCATATATGTTAACATAATTCATGGAATTATAGATGATTTTAAGATATGTCATTCTTAAAAGTAAATAAATGGATATAGATTTCATGGTGTGAAACTAGATATGCAAGAATGTGACCTTGATACAAGGTGACTATAACAAGATAAACAAAACATAATAGTAGGAAGGGGCATATGAGGAAACCATACATCGAACCAGATTGGAGGTAAACAAGAAGGGTACCACTCAAGGTATTGCACTTTAGTCCAATAGAAAGTGTTAACACATAGCCAATGATAGGTAGTTATGCCCAAATACCATGAGGGAAATATGGATGAAATAAGATCATAAACCTAATGTGAACATGAAAAAAGTGGGTTTAATATGGAACTTGTACATGAGAAGAGGGTTCTCCATAGGTGTATTTCCCTAAGTCTATGCCCCAGCTTTGGGAAGGGGAAAGAGGCAAATAAGTCAATGTAGAAAGTCTGCAATGTATATGAGAAAGTTGATCGATACGGGAATATTTCTTCAAATGTTATGATATATAGAAGGTTGATCAATGCGGGAAGCCTTTGCTGCCAAGATATAATAGAGTAGCCATCCTTCAAGGTTATGGTCTACTTTTGGCTTTTGGATTTTTGACTTTTTCTTTTAAATGGAAGGATAAGATATGTATGATAGTTGTCCTTTGGGGGATAAGTCTATTTTTATTATTTTATTTTTATGAACAATTGTCCTTTGAGGGATCAATTTTTTTTTAGATAATATAACATGAGATAGGAGTATCCATAATTTTGAATTACTTTTTCTTCTTTCTTTTTTGATGGGGAAGAGTTGGGTATAGCTAGATAGACCACTTAGGAGGGGACGATGATTGTATAAGTGACACCCATAGACCCTTAGTGTGGTTCCAATAGATAAACAAGGAGGTGATGGGTGTAATGATCGTGGAGTCCTCACCAAAATGAGAGAACCTATCAATGTGGAAAATACTATGGACAAAGTCGTGGTGCCCATATTTAAGGTCATGTCTAGGAAGTGATGGTAGAACACATAGTTCCATATCATTACAATGATAGATGGAAGGGGATAATGATGGAGGAATAATCTAAAGATATGACTATTTTCTCATTGGTAGATATGCTAACAATAGAATGGAAGTAAGTGTAATGTATTAAGAGGTTTTATTTCTAGTTTATCATCAAGGGAAGACAAACGATAAGCCCCAGACCCATACTTGTGTGTGACGATGTAAGGTTCAATCCAGTTGGGAGTAAACTTTCCATGTTGGCCCCTTTCTAGAGTAGTGACATTCTGATTTTCTTTTAAGACAAGGTCACCAATTTTAAATTCACGTTCTTTGATATGCTTTTTATAAGAACGTTTGATATGATCTTGATAAACATGATGATGCACAAGAGAAAGAAGGTGGTGCTTGTCTAACAACTCAAGTTATGATAGACGCTCTTGATGATAATCTTCATCAGAACTGAATTCCTGAAGAGACACGCGTAAGGATGGAATTTGAACTTCGAGGGGAATAATGGCATTAGATCCATATACGAGAGAAAATGGGGGTAGCGACTGTGGAGGCACGAATACTAGTATGATAAGCCCAAAGAGCGAAAGATATATGAAGATGTCAGTCATGACCTAACCTATCAATATTCTTGGCTAGAATATTACGAAGAGTTTTATTAGCTGTTTTGGCTTGGCCGTTAGCTTGAGGATAATAAGGAGAGGAGAATATAAGATTGATATTGAATGAGTCGCAAATATTCTTGATAGATTTTTTTAAAGGAATTTCTATTGACCATGATGAATTTATGAGGGATGTAGAAGCAGAAAATGATATTCTAATAGATGAAGTTAACGATTTGATTAGCTTTGGTTGAGGTGAGTGGAATTTTTTCCACCCACTTGGTGAAGTAATCAGTCATAGTGATGATAGAATGATGACATTGTGAAGAATGAGGATTGATGGTACTGATGAGATCAAGGCCCCATTGCGAGAAGGGCCAGAGGTTCTGAGCTGACTGTAATGCCTGGTTAGGAATGCAGACAAGATTGGAATGCTGCTAACACTTGACACATTTATTAACATATTCATTGCAGTCCTGATTGAGTGAAGGCCAATAATAGCCAAAGTGAATAACACACTTAGTGATAACTAATCCAATAAATTATCTACCGCAAACTATGTCGTGGACTTCTTGGATAACACAAGTAGATTCATGGGATTTAAGGCATCGAAGGAGAATACCGTCAAACTCATATTTCTAGATAATGCCGCCAAGAATAACATAGCGGTTAGCATGTTGAAGAAACAACCTCCTATCATTCTTATATAATTCAGAGGGAATGATGGATTTGGATAGATAATAAATTTTTTAAGAGTACCAAAGATCTGATGCGTTGGATTCAACAAGATTGACATGAGGTAACCCATGGATGTGAGATGGTTCATCACGACGATGAACAACAACAAAAAGTTTGGATTCAAATGTTTCTCATGGGATGAGAGATGCAAGAGATGTCATTGTGTTAGCGAAATGATTAGATGATCAAGGGATGGCTTGGATAGTGTAAGAATCGAAGGCCTCAATGAGATAGATGATAATGTCCTTATATCTCTGAAGAATATCATTTTTACATTGATAATCATGTGTAACTTGTTTGAAAATGAGCTTGGAGTCCCCATAAATATCAAGGATTTGTACACCCATAAGGATGGAAGTTTCAAGGCCCAAAATGAGATCCTCATACCCTGCCATATTTTTACTGCCCTCACATTCAAGCTTTTAAGCGATGGGGATAGGAGTATCCCAAAGAGGAATGATAATGATATCAGCACCTCTCTCTTGTTGACACTTATATCTGTTAAAAAAGATATTCTGTAAATTATCAAAGAGATTTGCACACAAATATAATAATAATCATTGTATATATCTCAATATATTATTTATTAGAATATCTCATGCAATACATTAGGCTATTATAAAGCCATCATAAAATCTAAACAACCTCCTAGAAAATAGGAAGGTGTTACAAGAATTAACCTGGAATGTTATTCACGGGTATAACAAACTCTAAGAATAATATATTGTTATCTGCAACAATATAATAATTATAATAACAAACTATATTACCGTATTTACTCACGGAAATAGTAAATATTAATTTCCTAACATTCCTCCCCCTTAATGTTTACATGGTAGTAAAATAATTTTCACACTTCCTCTACAGCCTACTACCTCTATGCACTCATGATCTTGTCACACACTCGAATTGAAAGTAGAAGAAGGAACGCATCAACTTCTTATCAACCATGCACTGTCGGGAACACATCTGACCAATGAGGATGGGAACGTGCTTAGGAATCATCTGTTTATAAACCAGTCACTCTAGGGAACACATATGACCTAGCAGTGTGGGAACTCAAGTAGGAACACATCTGAGTATCCTTCAATGGTTTTCAAGAGGCTAACCAAAAACCTAGGTATGAACAGGAACACATCTGACTATTCTACTTCATCAAGACTCATGATGTTGCATTTCACTGTGTTATCTATTCTTCACTATGTTTTTGCATTGGGAAATTTATGTAGAAATAATCACATACACAACTAAAAAACTAGAAATGGAACATTTTATCAAGTTGATCATGTTCCCCCCTCAATGTAAAATTTCCACTTATTGAAAACTACAAACTGTAAAAACTGAAGTGCACGATACCACACTGAAAAACATATACTCACACTATATATATGCCACCATAGTTCTATGCAGCCCCGTCATTGGTGACTGATGAGAGGTTGTTGTCTGACCTCCAGCCTCTATTGCCTCCATCCTCTAGTTAAAAATTATCTAATATATAAAATATTCATCACTTTGATTTTTTGTATAACCAGTATTTCCTTTCTCTTCATTTTCACCTTCGTCATTAGCAACCATGGCATTATCTTGCAATTTCCCATCAAGCAAGTCTTGTGCTCGTTTCTTGAAATTTGAGGACAAGTGACCAGATTGTTTACAGTAATAACAAGTGAGCCGCTTCTTTGAATCTTTATAGGATGATCTAGGTCTCAAAGAAGATTTAGATCTTCTTTTATCTTGTTTCTTACCATACAATAATTTTTCCTCTGGTTTTGCAAACATGATTCTCTTTTATTCATATAGCAAAGAAGAAGTAAGTTCTTCTAAACTTGGATTTATTTCACTCAATTTAAATACCATGTTAGAATAGCATAGAGGCATGTTATTGAGTAATACTACTTTAGCATCATCATCGAGCACATAGACACTTATTCCCGCTAGTTGATTACAAATAGAATGAAACTTACTAATATGTTCCACCATGTTTTTGCCTTCTTCCATCTTGAGGCCAAAAAACCTCTGCTTTAAAGATATTGTTGCGCTTCCAGGTTGTGATCCAAACAATTTGTTCAATGTCTCCCAAATTGTGTGAGAGGACTTTTTTAAGTCTATATGATGTAAATAAGAATTTAATAGACCCAATCCAATAATCGATGTAGCCTTTAGATATATGCTTTCCCATTTTGTTGCTTCATCTACATTTTTCAGTTTCTTCTCTTTTCAATCAACAATATCCCATAAGTCTTTATTAATTAGCAACAATTGAGTTCGTACTTTCCAGGTATGAAAATATTTACCTTCAAATTTTTCAATGTGACTTAACTTATCCATTATGAATTTTCACAAATTTAAAAAATAGGTGTCGACTGAAACCAAAAATGCACCTTTTTACAAACAAATAGACAATAATGACTATAAGATCGATTTGTAATGGACAATTACAAATCTATTAATTCTAATATACATGAATAATAAAAAGTAATTAATGATTACTTTTTATACATTTACAACAAATAAAAACTATATTTATGGACTCACATTTTGATAACAAATAGTATTAAAAATGCTATAGAATGATACTAAGACTACAAGGTAAAAAAATGTAAATTTACTATAACAAAGACCTAAACTAATAATGACTTAAAACAAACCTAACACAACTAACTATAAATTTGAAGACGTTAATACATAAAAAGTTTAGACTTGTGACATGACTTGTACTATATCTGTTACCAAAAATAATAACCATCGAACCTTGACAGTGATGCATGCAAGTTGTTTGAGTGCAGATCATGTCAATCTTGAGACTGGAGGATGTCTTGGAGTTTGGAGAGGATCACATTCTTCTAGGTAATTATTTCCAAAGTTTGGTGACTGATCAATGAAGGTTTTGAGGAGATCATGGACACATCAATAAACACAAACTTATACTATTGAATCTATGTGTTGGATGGCCACTCCACATCAATGTGTTTGATATATGAATGAAGTAATACGTAGATTTCTAAATTCCACAAATAATGGTAAATTGAGCAGTCGTGTAACTTAATGCTACACGTTTAGAAATTTGATGTCAAAGGATATACCTCAATGCTCTACAAAATGCCATAATATTCCAACATCAAATGAGATCAATGCAAATACATGTTCTTGCAATATCACTTTGTGGAGTGTCTAATTGATGGATTCTCTCTAGGCTAGAAACTATTCTTGACCACAGGTATTTCTACGCACAAGTTTTGAAAAGTGATGAAGAAAATCAAGGCCATAATAGGAAGTGAACCATAGCTAGAAGAGGTTGTATGAAGACAACCCTTGTGAGCTATGATTTTTTATCCTTCAAGCAGTGATTGAGGCAAACGATGGGAGTTATGTGTAGTGCTCTCGAGCCAATGTAGAGGCAAATGTTGAACACAAAAGGAAATCTTGTAAGGAAGACCATTTGAGTGCAAAAAATACGAACTAAATGAACCCTTAGTTGAATTTGAGGCCGTGTAATTCATTCGCCACACAACAATGAAGACACAGAATAGTGCCTTAAACCACACAAACTCAGAAAGATATATTTTCTGGTAGATCTCAATTCTAATTGCTAATCTTTGAATACAAATATTGGATACCAACATATAATGGAAGCTTTACTACCAACATGATCTTAAATAGAGTCTCATTTTAATTCGGTCGCTCTGATACCAAATATAAATTATCAAAGAGATTTACACATGAATATAATAATAATCATTATATATATCTCAATATATTATTTGTTATAATATTGTATAATACATTAGGCTATTATATAGCCATCATAAAAGCTAAACAACCTCCTAGAAAATAGGAAGGTGTTACAAAAATTAGCCCGGAATATTATTCACGGGTATAACAAACGCTAAGAATAATATATTGTTATCTGCAACAATATAATAATTATACTAATAAACTATATTACTGTATTTACTCACGGTAACAATAAATACTAATTTACCCATGTAAATATTAATTTCCTAACAGATTCATCTTAAGAGGAGAATCCTCATGGTGTAAAATTTTGATGGATTCTTCTGAAAATTGTTCATAAGGAAGATGAGCATTAGGAAGAGGGGCTTCAACTAATTGGTCTACAATAGCTTGGCCCTTGTTAGAATTTTGAGAGATGAAATCTAGATCAAACTTAGTCATGAGCATGAGCTAACAAGTGATGCGATCATTATGATA
This sequence comes from Taxus chinensis, assembly GCA_019776745.2. Lineage (NCBI taxonomy): Eukaryota > Viridiplantae > Streptophyta > Pinopsida > Cupressales > Taxaceae > Taxus > Taxus chinensis. The sequence continues at coordinate 856,127,457 of CM034149.1, read as the reverse complement.
AGGCCTAGAATGCATCATTTTGAGAATATGAGAGCTAGTGATGACATAAGTCTTGTGATTAAGAAGATAATTTCAAAGTTTAGAAGTGGAAAAGGAGATGGCACAACAAAGTTTTTCATCTTGATTGTACCAAGTATCATAATTGTGAAGGGTTTGACTGATGTAATAAATGACCTGCTGATGACCTTGGTCATCATGATGCACCAACATAGCTCCTAGGGCATATTCAATGGCAAAAACATATAGATAGAAGGGATCCCCCTTATGTGGAGGTGTAAGCATAGGCGGTGATAGGAGATACTACTTAAGATCATAAAATGATTTTTGGTAGCTATCCTCCCAGTGGAATTCGATGTCTTTATAAAGACGATGATGAAATGGTTAACAATGGTCTGAAAGTTGTGAGATGAAGTAGCAGACGAACTGAAGCGTGCCTTGAATACTACGTAGTTGCTTAATATTACAACTATAAGGTATCTCAAGGATAGCCTTGAATTTTTTGGGGTCAACTTCAATATCCCTTATAGAAATGACGAAACCAAGGATTTTTCCCATAATATTTCTAAAAACACACTTGGCCGAGTTGAGGCAGAGGAAGGAATAGATTAGACACTTAAAAAATATTTCAAGGACAGAGAGGTGATTACGTCTATGTTTGGACTTTCCCAAGAGGTCATCAACATAGTCTTCTACAATCTTATGGATGAGATCATGAAATATATAAGTCATGGCTCACTGATAAGTGGCACCGCCATTTTTCAAGCCAAGGGGCATGACACGATAAAAAAAGGTTCTCCAAGGAGTGATGAAATAAATATTATGTTGGTCCTCTGGTGTGATAAGGATCTGATTGTATCAAGAAAAGCCATCCATAAGAGACAACATATCATGGCTTGCAGTAAGGTCTACAAGTTGATCGATGTTGGGAAGAGGAAAGTCATCTTTATGGAAAGCGAGATTAAGATCCTGAAATTCGGTGCATATACGAAGCTTTCCCAATGCTTTAGCAATGAGTAATGGGTTAGAAGCCCATTGGGGATAATCAATGGGGATGATAAAGTTGGCAGAAAGGAGGTGCTATAAATCCTATTTGATAAGGAGGGAAATTTGAGTATGCATGTGGAAAATCTTCTGCTTAATCGTCTTAGCTTTGGGAATGGTGACAATGTTATGGAAAATGATGGAGGGGTTAAGTCCTGGCATATCATAGTACTACCATACAAAGTCCTGGCTATGTTTGGATAAGAAATATGTGAAGGCTTCGAGTTCTTGAGGATCCAGAGATTGACCCACCTTAAGGATGCGGGGCTCTTGAGAAGTCCTGATACTAATTTCTATAGTGCACTCATTTAGGAGAGTGAAAATGTTAGTGGGAAGGGACTTTTGGATATGAGAATCCTTGGCCTCCATGTAAGAAAGAATGGAGTTTTCATCATTGCACTAAAGAATGTCAATGGTAGGGGAATCTTCCCCTGCCATGTCTAGATATTTGAGAGGAAAGGGTTGGGTTTCATTTCCAACCTTATAAGTGACTAACCAAGGGAAATGGTGGATACTTAAAAATCTAGGGGGAATGGATACAGTATCATCAGGATTGGTGAGATAGTCAAATGGAGAGAAGGGGGGTGAATCAACATCGATGGGAGAGGATTTAGAAGTGACTAAATGGGGGATGGATGGATATTTGTATCCCAAGAAAAAAAATTCACATGATTTGTGGGTTTGTTTGGATACATGGTCATGGGGACCTTATTCATAACACCCCATACCAAACCCCTTCCATGCACGACGGTGGAGGTATGTGTAGAAGAAGGATGGTTTTCCAAGGAAGTTGAAACCACCGGTATATGGTTTGGTGTGAGGGTAATATTTGACATGAGAAGAAGGTTTATTGATGCCACCATAGACTAGGTTGATTTTGAGAAAAGTGGGGCCAAATGAGATGATGTCCCCAAAATTGGATTGATACATAGGGGCCGTATCAAGGTGGCCAAGGTGGTTGTGAGAAGAAAGAGAATTAGGATTGAGGATTTGATACTCTTCTAAAGCAAGGTGCTGCATCACAGTAGTAGCAGATCCATCGTGGGGTAACGTAGATGCAGGAACAGAAGAACTGGTGGATGCGTCAGAAGAAGGGTTGGATTTAGGGAAAAGCAATTCATTTGGTCGATAATCCATATGGCGTGTCTTGAAAGGAGGTGCATCAGTGGGGAGAGTATGAATTATCCCTTCATATTCATATTTAATACATCAGTGGAGGGTAGATGGGACACATTGCATGGCATGAATCCAAGGACGTCCAAGCAAAATATTATACTAAAATTATCCTTCTATAATGTAGAAGAGCTCGTGAAGGAGTTTCTATCTGGCGTGAATGGGAAGGATAATTGTACCCAATGGGGGGTGATGACATCATTGAAGGCACAAAGGATGGTATGGGATTCAACAATAATGTTGTCAGGTAGTTTGAGTTGGTTGAAGGCGTGAGAAGAAATTATATTGATACTACAACCATTATCAATCATAGTCTGTCAGATGAATGTGTTGTTGATGGGGACCGTGATGAAAAGAGGAAGATAATTTTCTTTAGGTGGCATGTTGGGGATTTCAAAATCCTCAAAGGACATGGTGGTAGATGTTATGAAAGCATAAGCTAGAGCCACGAGGGATTGAGGCTCATCAGATGATACCGGGACGCATTGTAGAGATTTAATAAGAGATTATTTATGGTTAGGAGATATTTAGATAAGGTCATAAAGTGATATCTTAACCGGGGCTTGGTGAAGTTGTTTGATGATGGTCTGTTTGATGGAAGTGGGATGATGAGTAGCCAAAAAAGATACCTTGGCCTTAGAGGAAGATGGAGGGGATGATAGAGGATGAGTGGTGGGAGAAGTGATGACAACCATAGGTTTTGATGGGGGTGTGCATGAGGTAAGCTCCTTAGGAGGAGGGATAGAAACAAAGTTCTTTGATTTTGTTTGGACTGTCGGTTTGGATTCATATGAGCCTAAATGAGTAGTTACCCAAACAACATCAATGTAGAGAGGAGGACACTCCTTAAGAGGAGATAAAGTAGGTGGAGGAATGGTGACGTAGGTCTTAGATGGATTGGGTAACTTAGATATTTCTAGAAATGAAGGTTGGGTGGATGAAATGGATATAGTTGGTGGAATATTTGGTTCCCCCTCATCAAGGAAGTAATCTTTATTGATAAGGTTGTATATGATGGTTTGAAGGGCCCTATAGTGTTCAGTGTCATTCCATGGTACACGGTGGCATGTAAAAATAAGGTTAGAGTCAAACCATGAGGGTATTGGTGTACTTGGGCCAAAGGGTGTAATTTGTGGCAAGGTGGTGTCCCCGAGATTTCACCCTGAAATCTAGGACAACCCCTTTTTTTTTAAAATCATTCTTTTCAATGTAACGGGTCGTTTTGTGTTTGTTTTGCCTACATTTATTTACATTTCTCTAAGGTATCCTCATAGAGTTATAAAATCCAAATTCCCCAACTACCCACATGCTAAAACTCACTCTATCCCTTCATCAGGTTTTATCTGAGAGAATTTTATTTATTTATTTATTAAATAAATATATTTATTTATTAAATAAATATATTTATTTTAAAAATAGATTGAGCTAAAATTGGAGGATTTAGGTTATATAAAGCATTTCACCCCATCATTATTACCATAGAACATTCACACAAGGGGAAGGATTTTTGCAGATCAGCTAATTGGAGAAATTTTCAAGCAATTGTTTGCAACTTCTTTTGTTTTGTTTTTATTTATTTTTGTTTGTGTTTTGGTTTTTTTTCTTCAGCAATTCATGTATCCTATTCATTCTTCCTGCCAGATCTTTCCCTGGGCCAAGGGTTTTGAAAATCTATCTAGTTTTTTTATTACTAATATGTCTACAAGCAATCAGAGCTCGGGATTCTTTTAGAAGATTACAAGAAGTCACTTAGTCAAAAAGGGTGCAAAAAAGGATTTTATGAAATTAATAAAAATATTTCCATCAACGCGTAGAGCTCAAGAAAATATGCACTTTTAGAGAAAACAACACCTAAAACGGAGTCATGGAATGAAATTTATGACACATGCAAGTTTTGCTGCTACATCATCTTGGACCCTTTCCAAAAATGGAAAATTTTATTCTTTACTTGTGTTTTCTTCACCAAAAATCCAAAAAAGGAAAGAAATTTTGTCTTCATGCTAGTCACAATTTTCAAGGCTACCTTCTGCATCCGATTTTCACACTGCCTTCAGTGACGAATTTTCACGCAATTTTAAATGCAAGTCACACTTTTGGAAAAGAGCTATCTTTCATGCAAGTCACACTTTTTGGAAGGAAGAATTTAAGTTTCCAGTGGGAATTTTGGCTGTGGCAGGTAGGCAAGAATTTTTTTCCTGCATAGCAGGTTACTTTTTCCCATCAAGTCAGAATCACTTAAGCTGCAATGGGAATTTTGGAGGTAACACGTAGGTGGGAATTTCTTACCTGCAACGGAGGGTGAAAGTTCCCATTATAAAGAAAATCAATGATGGGAATTTATTTCCTGCCTAGCAGGCTAAATTTTCCCAACAAAGAGGTTTATTCACCCATGTAAGTCACACTTTTTCAAAGAAGACTATTTTCCATACAAGTCACACTTTTGGGAGATGATTTAAGCTACCAGTGGGAATTTTGACAGTGGCAAGCAGGCGGGAATTTCTTACCTACCTTGCAGGGAGAAAATCCCCATGATGAAGGACAAATCACTTAAGTGGAAGAGGGGATTTATGAATCTACATTGCAGGGTGGAAATTCCCATCAAGTTGACTTCCTATTTTTAGCAGTCGCCCTTTCCAAAAAGTGCGACCCACCTTGACATTAATACATGTAATTAATGATATTTATTGATGGCATTTCTAGCTAAGTTTGGTGCCATAAATAGAAGGAAATTCAATGCAAGTGGATGAGATAAAGATAAGTCAAGGATGCATGTTATAAATAAATAAAATAAATTCATAAAAAAGCAATCAGAAGCATGCAAACTTGGGCGCCCAAATTGGATGAAGAGGCATGGTTTTTCATTAATTAAATTGCTAGAAATAGGGAAGGGAAACTATTAAAAATAACATGTAGATGGTTATATAATCATGGGACGCCATAAGGGAGAAGCATTTAATTCTTTTTTATGAAGTTTGCATCCCAAAAAGGTCTTGGCGCCAAGGGAAGGAGGATTTTGCATTAAGGAGTATTTTTTAATTTCCTAGAAGCTTCCAGTTTTGGCACCTAGGGTTGGAATAGCCTAATTTTTGTTATTCTAAGTATATGCATGTTGGTATAAGTTCCCAAGGGAATTAAATAATATTTTTGCTTTCTTTGCATGCAATAAAAGTCTCAAATTTTAGGGCAGCAGGCTTTATGTGCAAATTCTGGTGATAAAAATAAAGTATTCATGCCATGGACTCCATCTTTATCTGAATTAATTGTAGGTATTCATCACAGGTGCTCATATTAGTGAAATTAAGTTCAAATCAATGTCAGATATGTTGAATATATCTTCTAAATCATAAGAAGTTGCCAGATCTACACAAATTGATCTAATTACAAAGGATTCCAACAGAATTAAAATAAAAAGAGCTCAGACGAAGAATGTTCCAGGCATGATGAAACATGATGAGAAAGAAGGATCAACATATTCATGTGGATCTTCTACATTTGCTAACATAAATGATAACGACATAAGCCTTGAACCCATCATTGATTTAATTGATAGATCTAGAGCCGAAAGGACATCTCTCATGCAGGTAATTAAAAAGTAGCAGGATTATTCAAGCTTCGGTGTTTCCATTCACAACTCAATTTCCTGAATTTGTTATGGAGTGTGCAAGGTCTTACCATCCTCTTTCCATAACAATTTTAGATTCTACATGAAAGATAATAATCAGGTTGGATGCACCATTTAATAAGGTATTCCCTGAAGATTCCAACACAACCAGTGGTGATTGCAATTAGCATGCAAGATGTTGGTGACAGATGGAAAAATGATGAATTAACATGTTCGACAATTATATTCAATATCATAACAAAAATAAAGTGTATGGCTTTATAGCTAACAAATCTTATTTCTTCTCTTATTTCTTATGTTCCCCGGGTGAAAGTATAAGATTAAAGTTATTGTTCTAAAATCCATTACTTCAAGTTATTTGAAAAGGTTCTCTAAGATAAGTTGTAGATGTTAAAAAATTTGACTTAATCTCCATATGCATGTCACTTAGAGAGTAATTCCGGGAGAAATATTGCTAGAATTTTCCTTTACAACTTCCACATGTTCTAGTTCAGTTGTAGTTTCCTATTTTTAATTTCCCCTTTATACACTATAAATAGAGGAAGAGCCTACGGGTTAAATGATCATAATTTTTAATTAGCATTCTTGTGTTATAGACTTTGTGCTAAAACCCTTGATATATTTCTAAAAGCTAAGGAATAGAGAGGAGGCATATTTCCGATAGAACTTTGTGTCAACGATGAATTTGTTTCTTATTTCTTTATAGATCTTTGCATAAACTTTGTGTTATCTTAGATCTGAATCTAGAAACTTTCCTTTTCTTTGAATCCTACATTTCTAGATCTATTTGTTTCATCTATGTCCATGCGACCAACTCTGTATACTATTGGTTAGGCTACACATCTTCTTTCTTTTCTTCTCGCATTCAATTATTTCCCTCTTCTACACATATACATTTCTTACACCTGCTTACTTGCTACGTAAAATTGCCTAGCTATGGTCCATGAGCTACGTGGTTAAAGTAAAACCAACATATAGATATTATGAAATATAATCGACAAGATCTTACCTGGATGCCTCACCGGTAAATGAGGGATATATATCTCATAACTACCTAGGTTTTCAATTGTGCAGAAAATCTAGCCAACACAAGGTGATTTCCAAGGCTTGGGGAAATTGGTAAAACATTGAAGTATAATATCTCGAGGGAATAGGTGATGATATGGCTATAGGTGAAAGGTTTTGTGATGAAAAAAATGATGGTTTGACATGAGGTGGTGTGATGGGAGCCTTTAATACTATCTTAGATTTATAAGATGATGGATCCACCTGTGTTTGATTTGGAATCTTGGTTGATGATGTGGATGACCTAGACTTGTTTTTGGGAGATGGTTTAGAAAAAGGTTGTTGTTGTGTTGTTTTATTAGTGGTGAAGGTTTTCAATGAAGGGAATAATCCCAAAATAAAATCATATGATGAAGGGAGTGGTCCCAAAATAGAAGAAGATGATGTAGGGAGGGATCTAAAAATAGAAGATGATGATGTGGCTTTAGGAGGATTTGTCTTAGGGGAAGGAATCTCTACCTTTTGTGTGGATGTGTGAGAGGATTTTGGGTAAGGACACCAAGGTTTTTTATTTTTTCTTGTGGATATTTTTCATTGGTGGAAGTAGTGGCATATTTCATTTTTAGTGACTTGTTTTGGTAGCAATGTGTGTAATATTGTTGGTGGAAGGGGTTTTTGCACGATGCATTTCATTATGTCTAAAGAGTTGGTTTATTGTGTGGGTTTACGATGGGTGGGTGTACGTGTTGTAGGTGTCATTGATATGATTTGTGTGTCACTTGAGCTTGTATTGATTAGTGGAGAAGGTAATGGTGTATTCATATGTGGAATCTCAGGTGTTGAGGTAGAGGCAGTCATACTTGGGGTGGAAGCTGGCATATGTGTTAAGGAGGTTGATATGGTCATAGTTGTCATAGATGCAGAAGGAGGTTCAATAGGTGAAGTCATAGATGTCAAAGATGGTGAAGTGGGTGTAATCAAGCCTAAATATGTTGTGGTCATGGTTGATTTTGATGGAGATGTGATGGTTGGTGTAGTGGGAGGAATTATTGGTGAAGCAGGGTCTTGATCAACGATATTAATAGTGTGAATATTGTTAATGGTCTGGGCATTAGGAGGTTAGGATGTGGGAGTAATGGTTTAATATTTTGGAAGTGCATTGGGGTTTTCTATTTGGAGGTCACCTTGATCAATAATTTTTTGGACTTGATCCTTAAAGGTTCTTCATTTTTCATGTCATATTCTTTAACTTGATGATACTTACAAAAGTGATCCTCACGATACCATGCCAGTTTTGGTCTCATATCTTCTAGTGGTTGAATGGGGGGAAGTTTGATGACATGAACTGCCACCAAATTATCAAAAATAAAACTATATGATTCTCCAAGAGGAGAATAGTTGGGAGGTTGTCTAGGGGATCTTTGTTGAGGAAACACACTAGAATTAGGTGCGAAAGAGGATTTTACCATCATGGCATTGGATGTGTTTTTGGATTTATCATTATGGGTCGATGATTTCTTCATAAAATTATTCTTGGTTTTGTTCATTTTAAGTTTGAGATGGCCTTGCTTAAGAGCATGAGTTTCTAGTTTGTGAGCCATGGTGAAATACTCTTTGAATGTTTGGAATGATTGAATTTACAATGTGGAAGAAATGTGCTTCGCACAAGAGTGTGAAAATAGTTCCATAAGCTCTTTCTGTGGAAGATAAAATGATATTCAGTTTATTATCCCATGCCATCATGTGAAAAAATCCACAATGGACTCATCGTCAAATTGTGGAATGGCATAAAGATCAGTGATGATGATTTTTCACCCAATATTAATCAAACAATGCTCTAAGAACAATTGTACGAGTTGAGTGAATGAAAATAATGAATGTTGAGGAATGTCATTGTACCAATCCAATGCAGGACCAACAAAATACATAGGGAAGGTTCGAATCATAAGGTATTGATCATGAGAAATAAGGTAACACGCATGCTTAAATGCACAAAGATATTTTTAGGGGTCCTCCTTACTATTGAATTTGGTGAGCTTTGGTAATTCCCATTGAGGAGGATATGGTTTGATTTATACTGATGGATTAATAGGTTCATTACATATTTTCTCATAAGATAATGTAACTTTGGGCCCTAGTGTAGTGGCCTCAAGATTAGCCAACCTATTCATTAAGGCATACATGGGATAACTTGATGTGTTGATTGGTTGGGATTGTGATTGTGTGGCATGAGAAATAGCCTGATAAGGTGGTTGATAAGTTTGTGGATGCATAGGTGTTTGAGGAATGACTTGATAAGGGTGGATGTAAGTTATGGGTTGATATTGAGGAGGTTGTTGTAATGGTTGTTGTTGTGAAATAGGAATGTGGTATGATTTTTGGGATTTGTTTTGTAGTTGTAAGTGGTGAATAGGAACATAGGTGTAGATAGGTTGATGAGGTGGATTAAGAACCATATAATGCAAAGAACTCGTAAGAAGAGGTTGGGAAGAAATGACATTTGCATGTATATGTGAGGTAATAGGAAAAGAAAATTTATGTTGTTCGGATATGGGATGTGATGTGTGGATAGATTGAGTAGGGACACTAGTGATGATAGTGGCCAAAGAGGTAGTAGGAATGGATGTGGTGATGGTTATATTGATTGGAGGTAGATTGGGAGGAATGGGTGTGACAAATTGAGTGGTGTGATGAAGGGGATGATTGGTGGATGAGGGTGGATCAAATTCTTGTTGGGCCAAATAAAGTTCATTCATATCTCTAGGGGAAAATACCGCTAATTAAGAAGAGATGATTTGAGTCATTTCGGGGTTAGATTAATAGTCATAAATTTTTTGAATGGATGGACCATCAAGAGGAACTTAGGTTGACTTCCTAAGTAAGTAATCATGAAGAGTCATTGGATTGGCATCAAGAAGCTCTTAAAACTCCACACTTCCGCAAGGAATAATAGGAGGTCCAAAAGCCTCAATTGATGTGGCCAAGGGAGGTGTGGCTCATCTAGATGGAATAGAATGGCAATATGGATTAGTCTCATTATGAGTATACGTTCAAATAGCAGTCTCTTTATGAAGGGGGTGGACAGTCATGGATTGGGTAGCCATAGAATAAGTGACCATGGGCACCGAAGAGACAATAGTCATGGCGGATGTTTGTTGAGATGAAGCAGCTAATGTGTTCAATGCGAGATCTTGTTCCATTTTAATAGCTATTGAACATGTGACTATGGGCATGAAATAAAACAAATCTTATTTCAATTAGATCAAGAAAATCAAGCACACAATGTTCTCTTATCTTGATTATCTTAGAAAAAATGTGAGAACGAAATAAAAAGGCTCAATAAGGACCTAGGAAATAGCCAATCTATGTTTGGTTTCGGGATGTTGTGGATGGGGAGTCCTTGATATACCCAAAGGTACATGAGGCCCAAGTCTATATAGGAATTCTAACGCAACCAAAACACCGCATCGGATTCTTGTTGGGTGATGAAATCCCAATCATTCCACTTGGTAGTAAGATTTCTAGATGTGTAGATTGATTTGTGAGTTTGGTTGTGTGTGATGGAATGTGAGATGCAACCAATTAACCCCTACTTAAGCTATGTTGTCAAGGAGGATGCAAGGGGTTCTTTTTAAACCAAATCCAAATGTGAATTTTGATGAAGACAAACACACAAGAAAGGGAAAGTATAATGCAAAAGGAGAAAATAAAGAAAAATGAAGAATACCTGGAGAACACATTTCCTTTTTATCTGACTGTAAGATGACGAAAACAAAGAGTAAACTCCAAGCAATCCCAATAAAAGAAAGCAAGAAATGTAGAATATCTACAAATTTTCTATAATAGAAATATACAATAAAATATGGAGTTATATGAAGTGAGGATGTTGATTAAAATTGAAAAACTACTATGTGGTAAAGGATCTTGTAGAAGTGGTTTGTAATTTTCCACGATAAACGAAAAGAAAATGATGAAGAATACCACAGTCATGTTTCTGATTCTCAGGATCACTTGTGATAAGCGCAAGAGAAGAACATACTGGAAACGGGTAGCAATTAGCTTCACAAAAAAATAAAAATAAAATGACAACAATATGTGGATGAAAGTCACCAAAAAATGATTAGATGATAACACAAAGTGAGTAAATGCTAATGACATGTTTGAAAGTGAGACCAAGTGGCTAGAAACATCCAAGGACCCTAAAGTTACACCATTCATGATTAGTGATATTTCATAAGAGTGTGGTGAAAGGAATTTGACTCATGTATATGTTTTAAAAATTGGTCTTTGACAACGTAATTTGGTGGTCGCAATGTTGTAGATTTCACCTGCAACAGCAAATAAGACAATTAGTTGACATGGTTTTAAAAAAATACAAGAAATACAATAAAAATTTCTAGTGTTTGTTTTCAAAATAATGTCTTACGTATGGAAATAAAATTAAATAATATAATTAAATAATAAAAATTGTAGTCCAACTTTCTTATTCAATTAGATTAAATAAGCTAAGTGATAGAATATAAAATAGTGTAAGGAAAGAAATGCGTTAATTGAGTCAAAATGATAAACTATCGGTCGTAAGGTGAGAAAACTACAAAAGCTAACACCAAAGTGAATGAAATTAACACCAACATTTGGAAATGATAGACTATGTAAATTATAAACTATACAAATGAGAGACTAATGAAATGATTTACTATATAAATGGTAGGCTACAGAAATGCTAGACTAAAATAGACAATATAAATGATTTACTAATGAAATGATTTAGACTAATATAGACTAATGAAATGATTTGCTATATAAATGCTAGACTAAGGAAATGATAGACAGTATGAAATAATATAAACTATCGGTTGAAAATAATGAAACTATTTGTAGAGGGGACGTGTGGACTTGGTGTGGCCGGATGTGTCGTGGCGAGTGTTCAATGGTGGAAGGCAGCGGAGCCGAGTGGATCGACCGAGTTGTTAGATGTGAGGTGTCCAGGGCTCAAGGTGTGAGGATCGGTAGGTCAAAGAACTTGGGAGATTGAGGGAGAGTGGCCGGGGATGGGGTGTGTTGGGTTGTGGATGGGTTATGTGTCAAGGGGTTTGGGGTGAGAGCTCAGGGGGAATCAGGTAAGGGGGATGGGTATTCCACATAGATGGGTATGGGGGATCTAAGTTGGATTAGGATCAAGGGGAGGGATCGAGGTCTAGGTAAGGGATAATGTTGTGTGTGGCCAAGTGGCCGAGATGGGGAATTGATGTGTCTATGGGACGGGGGATGTCACGGAGTAGCTCAGGTAAGGGGTAGATTTTTCACACTGCTAGGTTCTAGGAAGGGGGTGAGGTATCCACGTGGGTGGGGGATGTGATGCGGTCATGGTGAGTGTGTTACATTGATCGGGGACGTGGCAGGAAAGGTTCTACATTGAGTGGGGGGAAGAGGCGTGGCCAAGTGGCTAAGGGCGGGAGATTGGAGATGGGGAGTTAAGAACGAGTAGGGGCAGGGGATTGGGGATGGGGATTTCGGAATGGGGAGGGGTGTGAAGCTTAAAACGAAGAGGGGTGGGTGGTGAGAGCTCGGGGGTGAGGGGAACAACTCATCTGAGCTGGCCGAGCTGTATTATTATAAACCCCGGGACTAGTAACACCACCCTAGGACTGGGGGTGAACAACTCATCTGGAATGGCTTGCGATAGGGGGTTAGTTTAGGATAAAGTTTAATAAAAAAATTGATTTTTTTCTTTTAATAATAGCAAAAATAAAACTTTACACTAACAATAAACCATAAAATAACAAACCTTTTGGAAACAAAAAAATGTATTATTATAAACCCCGGAATGACTAGTAACACCACCCTCAGAAAGTTCTAAAAACTCTACAAACAAGTGAGAATCTAAAAGTGGAATATTCCCAAAAAAAATCCAAATAGACAATAATTATAAATCAATATAGTTGTGATACTTTCGACACCTACACAAGACAAGTAAGGTGGAAAAAAATGACAATCACTAACTCAACATGCCAAATATGTAAGCGGGTATTAACATAATGAAAGGGTGATTAACATGGAATAATAGAAATTTCAAGAGTCCACGACGAGGTAAATAGTCTATCTGCCGCTATCTGAATCTGCACAAACACCATAAGACAACACAAAACAATAATAGTTCCCATAATGTAAACGTTAACCAAAGAATACCATATGGTATAGAAAATAAAATTATAACAGAAAGCACCAGTAGGAAAATAATAGATAAAGTAACACGTTGTGAAACTAACAATAATAGATCTTGGGTTGGTGCGACCGAGCGTGCTAGAATGTTGACCATATTTCCTCAGTTCTTGTCCAGATTAGTGAACTAGTACTTAAAGAAAATAGGTAACTCAAAACATGTGAGGGTTTAAGGTACCTCAAGGTGGCGAAAATTATATGGAGGGGCATAAAGATAGCTCCTTTTTGCAAGCTCAATAATCTACACAATAAAGAATACTAAGAAGAAAATTGGACTAGTCGATATATGGAGGGTTGCCCGACTAAGTTGGCTCCAAGAAGCGTGATCTTCCTTGGATGGATTTCAACCCTATTGTAGATAAAATAAGATAAAATCTATGATAATGGATGTGGACAACATGTATAATCTGATATAAAACGGAAATTGAAAATGTTGATATACAAGGAAAATATAGATTTGATCAAAATAGATGTAAAGTGAACCAAACCTACACAAATCAATGATAACTTGGGTTGGATGAGAGGAACTTGCAAAACAAACGTGCAAACTCTTCTGTTGTGGATGAAAGTATGCCAAGAAATGGGATGGCTAAGGGAATCACAGGGGCATTTGGATGATATTATGATGATATTAGAGAAATCACAAGGGCATTAGGGTGGTATTATGATGACAAGTGGAATCACAAGAATGCCAGAGTTTTACTATGATTTCTAGCTTGTTCAAAAGAAGGGGACTCTTATTTATAGCCTAAGGATGGGATTAATTTAGGTAATCATGATTTAGGAAAGTTACCTTGATTAGGTGAGTTGGGGACATGATTTGAATATTAAATTCAAAGGTGGATTATTTTTAAATATTAAATTCATGAGTGGATTGCATGTGGATTATTTTTTAATATTAAATTCATTAGTGTGATGATATGGATTACTTTCAAAAAACTATTCACCAATAATAAAAATATATATACAAGGGTATAGTCCCTTTCAAAAAACTATTTTCCAATAATAATAAAAATGATATGGATTACTTTTGAATATTAAATTCATAAGTTGATTTAAAAGGGATTAATTAACCAATTAACATTGATGAATTAGATATGTATTTTTGGTGGGAAATGGAATTATTTAAATTTTGGAGGGAAAAGGAATTTGAATGGGTAAGCCTAATGAAGGAGAGCATATGCAAGGTGAAGTGGAGGAATGACACCAAAAATTAGTGTCTACAGATACCAAATGAAAATGGAACCCCATTTCTGGGAAGATCTGAAGGCTTGATTAATCAATCATTCATATTTGACTAATAAACAATAATACAACTTACATGTTTATAGGACTTCTCATATAACCATACATATAACCACTAACTTCAATTTAGATAGGTTGTTCTAACAACCTATATTCTCTCATATCCCTAAAATCTCTCACACCTAACTCCTACGTGAGTTGTTTACTCACTTACATTATTATTCTCCACACACATTATTATAATTCAATCTAATATTGCTAACCTAAATGAATCCATGTTAGGACTAATTCCTAACATATTTATGGAATCAGATTGGTATCCATATTTTATATACTATAGGAAATACAAATATGTATTTCTAATAATGACACTATCTAAGTTCAAAATAGTAAACATTCAAAATATGCAGTAATTCAAAAAAATAGTAATCTAGGAAAGTAACATTATACTATCAAACCAAACGTCTGAAAAAAAATGAATAAACATTTAATCAATTTTCTAATTTATCAGTCCTATATTTTATTTAATGCAAAGAATAGAAAAATAAACTAAAATATGTAAATAACATAAATTTCATCCTCCTTGAGTAAGTGTGGCCGTTTCTCTCCCCTTAGATTTCACTTCAAACTAATCAATAATTATCGACACAATGATTAAATAAATTTAGTAGTATCATCAATTGTTACATTCCTTACAAGAGAGATGGATAAAAAATAATTTTATTTCCTTCAAGCTTACAAAACATATTTTTATCCTCTCATGAATTCCTAACTACTTCCTTCATTCATGGAAACTTATTTTTTAAAAAGTATTACAAGAACTAGAGCCTTACAAATACAACTTACTGATTGACAAGTGGAGACTACTACATATATTGTACTCCTAAGAAAATAAGAACTTCTATGATTTAAAAATTACATTAAGAATCTCTACAAAAAAAGATGGAACAGTGTCAATTATTCCCTTCTCATTTACTATTGAATAGATGGAATTGGATTCCTATGTGTTCATTTAAATAAATCTTCTTCAAGATCCTCGTGGACTATACAAATTTTCCCAATCACTGATCATTGTTATCGCACTTTTATAGCCTATTGGCTGAGTATGGAGATCAAGGTCTGAGTCCAAATCTTTTGTGGAATTTCATAGATTTCTGCAAAAGTCCAAAGCTTCATGTTTTTTATTTTATAGCGATAGCAGTGGAGTCCAAAGTTTCTTTATTTTATCAACATTGTGAGCCTTTGATCACTTTGTTGCTCCTTATCATTATTGTTTAACTATTTTTCATGTAAAACCATCTATCTTGCATGAATTATTATGGGTTAAAAGAAAAACAAATCAATTCCTTCAAAGTTAATTCATCATATACACATCATACTTAATCTTTAAAACAACTATAAATCCTTTCATACACGATTAATTCCATTCTAAATTTACTAAAAATGGGGAATTAAACTTCAAAAATATGAAATTATTTGATTCTCATTAGTATATAGGTGAAAAATAACACACAACTCTACCAAGTGATGGGATCTTCACCAACCTAACCTCATCACCATGTATAACATGTAAGATCCCATTTATGTCTACAAAAATTATGCGAAACTCTGAATTTTATATGCTTTCCATATACACAATGATTATATAATTCAAATTCCAAGGTACCCCCATCAATACCTTTCACCATTCCTTTGTATTGTAGTATTTGTAGCCATTTTTCACCAATATGACCCATCCTTTCATGTCAAAGCATAATTTGTGTCCTCCTCATATACCTCATTAGCCTTAGGAATAACAATGTTGTTTTCAGAACCAATAATTGTACTCACATTGAGTCTAAATAAGGTTCTAATGCACACTCCACTCAATAATACCAATTTCATGTCCATTAATGTGCAAGCAAAAATTTTATATAATAGTTTTGCCTCCAACATTGAATATTTTGATGATAGAATCTATATTTTTCACAAGACCTAGTATGTGTGAAAATCTAAGGAGAGTTTTGAACCTTCCATATAATAACCTTAAATTTGATCTTCCTCAACCCATAATTTTTAGAGTGGATTCATCTCCCTAAAATACATTCCTACCAATACAATCCTTTTATTTTCAGAACTATACTCTTTAAGAATTAATATGGTAGGATGCTCCAGAGTCAACCAACCATGCTTCATGACATGCATATGCACTAAAAGTTACCAAGATGGAATCTCCATTATCATTAATGGATTCTTTTTCGCATAAGAATGAATCTTCCAACATTTTTCTCTTTTCCACCTTCACTATGCAGTCCTTAAATTTCAATATTTTTTACAAATTTCCAAAAAAAATTCAAAGAATGTCCATTTGAAGTTTTGGACATTCCTCTACACTTGACATGGTTCTATCCTAATAATATTTTTCCTTTTTTCTATGTCTTTGACTAAAAAAATTGCATCACATTGGTGATCATAATTGGAATTCTTCCTTACTTTTTCTAACAATAATGTTGTATAATCTCATCCATTTTTAGCTTAGATGAGATGGTAATGAATTCTAACACCTAGACTCTCCCAAGAGTCTAAGAAGGATCATAAAATGACAATACACCTATCTTCATCATCCATCTTCATATCCATGGACAATAATTAAATTAATAGGTTGTTAAAGGCATTCATTTGCTCTATAAATTGAGTCACCAACATTCATTCTCAATGAATACATGTTCCTTCATAGGAATATTTTTTTGAACAAATATTTATCCTAGTACAACATTCCTAAATTTATCCCATAAACCTTTTTCCATATTTTCATTAGCTACATTCAATAATATACAGTTTTATAGACAAGGTTTGATATATCGTCTATCCTTTATATTAATGTTATCTCGTTCCTCTTTATTTAATCTTGCACGTCTTTTTGTGACACAAAAAACCAATACATACATACATAAATATATCTTCCATAACCCAAGAAATTTACCTTTAAACTTTTCTATTTAGATTTATGTACTTCTAGGAATATCTTTTTATGCAGTATTTCCAATAACAAAGAGACTTACTCACACCTTACACACACACAATAAACCTACCCAAAGATCTTATGCAGCTTTGATACCAAGTAGTAAAAATTCATCCTACCTAACCAAGGATCTTATGGATCTATTAACAATAAGAAAATATGTGAGAATTATATATAATTATAAATCTAAACAATACAAAGAACTATCAAATAATATATAAACATAAATTTATCCTAGGAAAACCTTTTAGACAAAAAACCTAGTAACATATGTCTTTCTTATTTCATTAAATTGAACTCAACTTACAAACAATAAATATCTATGTTACAAGAATCTTTTTGAAATCAATTTTGTAGTCTATGTATAATCAAATGTAAATAAAATCAACTCATCTCTCTATTTATTTCTAGATTAAATATACAAATCTAACCATAATAATTGTTACAATAATTTCTTAGATGTTTTATGCCTTTGAAACTACATTATTTAAAAGTGGTTGCATGATTTTAAGTAACCCATGAATTTACATGTTGATAATTATAAAATTATCTCTAACTACCACTCACTCACTAAATACAACATATTCTTCCAACCCATGGTTTCAAAATATTTTACAGCACGTTGCTCTACGCTCGTAGTCTTCCATACATGTTAGATAAGTGGACAATGTATTTGTACACAATTAAATGAGCTCACATGTAAATGCTAGATGATTAAAATAAATCGACCCAAATAAAATTAATATGCTAAATAAACATGGGAATAAGAATCCATTTTCATGTGTTATGGAACATAGAGTCTAGTTCTTCATGATTAAACAATATCATTTTTGAATTTATACGACATACACTTTGGAAATAATAATTATTTTTTTTGTTCTAGGGATACTCCTCAATCATATCCTTAACCTCTTAGATTTATAAATTTTAAAAGATAAGGAATTGAAAAATGTTGATAAAAATGATTAAAAATAAATTTGAATTTACATAATTAGAGGCCTATAAAGACCTAGAAAATTATGTTTGATGGATTGATGGTGGTTATAGAATGTGTAGATTGATTTTTTTAAAACATTTGATAATTGCATTGTAGTCACAAATATGATTTAGTTATATGCATGATTTTTTTCAAAATCTTGATGTTACAGACCTATAACCATCCTTTGCATTCCTCCTTCGCCTTTAAGAAAACCTACAAGAAAATATATGTGAGCAAGATCTAGATGAAAAGAATCAAAGTCTAGAGAGGTTTCAAGAGAGTGCAAAGAGAGACTATGGGCCTTCTTTTATAGAATTCTTGGGATGGAGGTAGGTGAGAGATATTTCGGTGTTTATTTATTAGATAGATGGGAGGCCATTTAATGTAAGTGATTGAGAGTTAGGTGTAGTTGATTAATTCTTTAATTGAAATGTACTTTTTAATTACTAATTATGTATATTTTATTGATTTTATTATTTTTTTATTATGTTCTATTGAATTTATACATTTTTTTATTTTTTATGATATTTTAGCAATTTATAAAATGTTTGTATTTTATGAAGTTACCTTATGCACAAAAGTATGTTTTCTGGTGTCTACATTTTACCCCTTTTTGAAGTGCATTATGCAGTACAAAAATTGAATATGGGATTGGGATTTTTGGACCTTATGATAATTATTTCTATGATTATGTGCTTGGGTTTATGATTGGATAAACAAGATATTGGAAATTTTAATCAATATGCCACTTTAGAAAACTTTGTGAAGGGATCAATAGGCTGATTTCATAAGGTAATGAATATTTGATTAATTTGATTGATTGAATGATTCTTTTCATAGGATGTATAAGTGAATGATGTGGGTATAGTAACCCCCTTCAAGGGATAGGTTTTTCCCCATTCATACTTAGGTGGAAAAGTGACAATTGAAAATGATAAATATTAATGTTGGGATAAGGAAACCAATTTGAGCATATGGAAAGTGTTACCCCATCCTAGTATAGGACAAAATGAGAGAATAAAAATGTTAGAAATGGATAATTTGTGTCAGATAGATTGATTGATCATGATGACAATGTTTCCCCATCCCTAGCACAAGATGAAAGTGATAACTAAAAATGAGTAAAAATTTGACTTTGTTAGATAGGTAGTGATGAAGCATTGAAGGTGTATTATAAGTGAGAAAACATGAGAAGTGGTTGTTATGGAAAAAAAAATTGTGCTAATATGTGGATAGGATGGATGATGATAAATTTATTATGAGGAGTGTTAATATATTGTGACTTTTTTAAACCATAAAATAGGGGTTTTTTTGTCCCTTACCCATTTTATAAATCTGAAAAAAGTTCTTACATAAATGTATGTTAAAAAAATAGTAAAATGAATAGAAACCATCTTAAAAAATAAACAAACACTATCACCTATAACAAAAAATGACCTTATGTTGTTGTGTAATAAAATTTATAGCGATCTTCTGTAGCAACTAACATAATAATATATCAGTAAAATTAACATGTCCAAACCTAAAGTAATTCATTTATTACTATTCTTCCACATAAATCTTCCATAATGTTTTAAATATCAACCACCCATTTTATTTAGAGCCAGTTGAGTGTATAAGATGGAAATATCCAAGGGGATTATATGTGGATAATCTAATTTTGCATAATATCACATAGATTATTTAAAATTCAACCAAATTCCATATTTTTCTTCTAGGTTTGTAAGAGCTCCTCCCAAATAATATGTGAGATGTCACCTAAAAATAGTAAATTGGAATTTCATCCCTAGCCAACTAACCCCTTTCCTATCAATTTCTCGTATATAAAATGTTTCCCGTAATATATCCTCTCATACATTGTAAGGTGACATTGATTCTCTTTTCCTTAATAATGGTGAAAGGATATGCTACCTAAAAAACAACCATTTTAGGCTTGATCATCTAAATTATGTACATTTTTTCAATATGATTTTCCTACTTCCCTCTTGATTTATTCCTTCTTATTTAAAATTTGTCCATGTCTCCATAGATTCTTGTAATTCCTTCTTATTTCATCTAGCTTTGAGAGTTCAGCCTTAAACCATAATGCATGGGTTTCCTCCTTTCTAAATTAATATCTTATTTCTTGTAAGATTCTAATCTTATTTTGGATATAGGATATAAAATCCCTCAAAGATACTTCTCTAGCATATGGGTTGGAATTCCAATTATTATTTAAAGGTATGAGCAAGATATGAATATATTCTTCATAAACAAGGTTTTTATCTTCTTCAATTGAGGAAAATAAAACTTGAAAAAACCTCTTTCCTCTAGATATCTCAATTGGGGGAAAATAAACAAGCCACCTAAGTTAAAATTTTATCTAGTCTTCCAGGAGAATTAAATAATATACTCTAGGTGGAGATATAATCTTAGAAAATTGTGCTCCATACTTACATGCATGGAGTAGATTAGTTTTTAAAACCTTTTTTCTTCATCCCTTGTGTCTCTTTCTGTAATCCAAATTCTTTGGCATTATTTACCAATCCTTGCACATAGCTTTTATCATCTTCCCTAGTCAACTTGAAATTGCCAATATTTTCTTTCATTCTTTTCAATTGAGTATGCACCTTAACCAATATACACTTGATACTAGGGATCTTATATGATACATTCCCCTCAATCTATGTTTCCTTGTCAAGATATAATTTGGTAGACGGTGTAATCATTTTCTTCATTATATTATTTGTGAGTACCTCTTTAGTAGAGTTTTTATCTCTCATAATGTGTTTCCATGTCCCTATATATATATATATATATATGTTCACTTATTTTCCCAATCGCATTACCTATGGGTACCTTCTATGTATCTTCCTTATATAAATTGAGATGTCATGCAACTATATTAGTATCCACATACTCCTTGTTACATATTTTATCACTTATATAATCATATTTGCCATAATTTACAAATGTTTGATATTTTTCCTCCCTAGGTTAGGCTTAAACGAGTCCATTTGCAACTCTAAACGATCAATTTGAGTCTCCTTTTCTTTTATTTTACCTTCAACAACCCAAGTTTCATTTCCTTTAAGTATGGGGTGTAACACTCCCTCTAGTATATTTGTAACCAAATTTTACATCATCCAAATCATGTCATGTCTCTTTCTCAGAATTGATTAAAATCCTCATTATACCCTTCTCATATGTACCAACATTCTGGAAAAACTTATCCTCCTCTCCTCCTCCTATTTTCCTTCTTTCCCTCCTATCTTTAGTATGATCCATTAAGCCATATCGCAATGACTCTAATATACTATACCTCTTAGGTACCCTAGTAACCCTAGTTTCCTTTAATTCCTTATTATTAGACTCCATCATGAGTTCCTATTAGGAAGTAACAATATCTACATTCCTTCTTTTAGGATTTTCCATCTCATTTTTTCTGGTGGAGGTAAAAAAAAATTCCATGATAGAACTTTAGAGGAGAATTAAAGGGAATCTAATATAAGTAATTTAATAATCTCTTGGTGGGAACTTTCATTCCTATTCAATCATTTTTCTCATTCCAACATATTATCCAATTATTTGAGGATAAAATAAGGAAGATTTATTAGCCTATTGTGCCCAACATGTGGATAGAGTAATTAAAGTTTGATTTTCCACTTAAAACATTGTCTCACAATAGGAAATACATACACCACATTAGCCATCCATGAATCACCAGATGAAGACAACTTTGTTTATGGGTAAAAAGAGTATATTAGATTTCACCCCCAATTTTTATCTTTATTTTTTCAAATATCACATTCCAAAATCTTGAGTCTACATATGATATTTTATGTGGCCTTAAATATTATAAGTTCTAAAATTTTAGGGGAATATCATAAATCCGCACCCATATCCCCTTCATTTTGTTTTGAGTTGATCTATTTTAGTCATCACTCCACTTATAAACCTTGATATTATATTTGTAAAGATAACAAGTTTCTCTTTTTTAAACCACATCAAATTCACATTTGTATGTAAAAGAGATCACAAAACCACCCTTTGGAAAGAAAAAATCACTTCTCGAATCTTATCCTCCAATACTGTTTCATCCATTTTTTGAACTGCAACCCCCTCCAAATTCTAACATCAACCTTTCCTAATATGGTAAGGTGAGTCTTACTAATTACTTTATTATAAGTAGGAACATTACCCCTAAAACTTGGTATTTCTCTGTTCTTTTCACACTGAGTTAATTTTTCCCCATATTTCCATTAACCATTAGAAGATTCATTGTTTAGACCATCCCCATGATAAAATATTTGTCTTGGGTCATCTTCCATTTCATGTTCATATTTGATATCCCCACACATTCCACCACCCTATATAGATGGTTAAAGATCTAGTTTTGTTTCACAATTCCCCCCATATTATAGATAAAATAGGTATCTTCCATATTGATTAATATAAATATGAAATAAGAGCCTAATCTCATATTATTATAGCAGTAAATAAATGCAACAATTAAATACAGAAATTACACCCAAGCACTTCAACAATAAATTATGAAACCCTAGTTGCAAGGAGGAGAAATAGGTACTTAGTTGATTCGCAATAAAATATGGAGTGTACCAAAGTGCTGACCAGGTGAACAAAGCAATAGGAGCGTCCCATAGAGACCCAAAAAAATTCAAATCTAGAGAGATAGGTTGGACAAGGGCACTTGGACAGGGACAGGGGTGCCCGTGGGTGCCCTAGACCTGTTTCTAGGTGCATGGGTCTGCAGAAAATCTCAGAAAACCTCATCTAAGTGGTCACAAGTTGTTCATTTTTTTCACCTTTGGTCACTCTGAGTTTGCACAATGATCATCGAGGATGCTAGAAACCTGTAATGAAATATGAACCTGTAAAACTCTCAAATACGTATCAAATCTTGAAAAAGAAAGATGCAGAATGAGGGGTCAAACTGTCCTCAGCTGTCACAATGGAAAAATTACGACTAAACATTGTACTACATCTCATACCCAATGTATTTCTATGTGTGTGTTCCGAATCATTCCCTATATGGCTCTTATGTGTGTCACACTTGATAGCAAGAAACTAAGCTAGATGTAAATAAATGTAATAAATGTGTGCATGGAATAGAATGAACTTCCCTCCTATGAAGTGTATGCATAATAACCAACCCTTATGTCCCTTGTGATGGTGATAGATGGATGCAATGGATCTCTTATATGCTTGATGGATGTAACCTTAGGTGGTGATAGCTAATACTTAGTGTTTGGGCTTTATTATTATCACATAACTTTATATTTATATGATTCCTTTCCTTGAATTTTTTAATTAACCCCAAAAATTATGACTACCAACAAGAAAAGATGCTCAAATGGCTAGAAAGGACCCAAAAAGTGTGAGTAACATAAAAAGGAATCAGGGAGGCCCAGAGAGGATGAGGGTACCTTGTGTTTAGGATGATAAAATTCATAGTATAACAAGGTAGACTGAGCAAGTAAGGGTACAATACTGAAGGAAGCAACATAAAGAAAATAAAGGTGGCAAAAAACATGGGTTAGTTAGTACTTTTCTTACTTAGGAGTCGTATGAATAGTAGTATGTAATCATGATTAGATAATTACCCAAAGTGCATGATTGTGGGTCTACATTTTCTCCCACTTTATGTTGGTGAGCGAAAAGCTTGGTAACATAAAGTAGATAGAGATGCATACCTGATAACCATGTAGATTGATGATGAAAGCATTCTGAGGGACTAGACAGAGCATGGAGTGATAAAAATGTGAAGCGTAGATGTGAAGGAGGAAAAAGTACAAAAAGTGGTGATGAAAATGAACCTAGGGTGGAAACACATGTGTAGATGTCGTGATGTACCTATTGTTGATTTTGATGTTGTTGTTGTTGTTAACTGTTGCTTCCCATACAAACGGGCCTACAAAAGAGAAGAACAAAACAAGTAGTCAAATAAGCATGTATATGTATAAAAAGTATGTAAAAATGTTGAAAATGTGAAAAATGAACATGTGCACCTAATTCATTATGAGGAAAAGAGTGTATAAAGGATCCTGAAGATGTAGTAGAAGATTGAGTTTTTTGTGTGATCTCACACCACTTTTTTCGGCCACGAGTTTTTGGGGCGATATCATGCCAAGTCATGGAAGAAGTGTACGAAGAAAATTTTTTATGTCATCCTCCAAATTTTAATTTCTTCCCACAATGTACAACGCCACTACATATGGTGTGTATAAAATCATGTGTTAAGGACTGTATTCCCTATAAAATCTGATGTGTAGAGTTTAATTGACTGTGTTGAACTACCAATTGAGTTCTAATTTCCCCTAGTTATAGGAATCCAGGAAGGAAATCATTTTGCTAAGGGCCCAAATATGATTATGATCCCTGTTCGAAACTAATTATATTGTTGTACTAGTATTATGTTGCGTATAACGTTGTATGGGGTGATTGATTCACCCAATTTATGCCCCCCTCATTTGGTGTGCATGTGATGTCGTTGAAGGAGTATATGTCCCAAACAAAGACCAACCATCGTGTTGAAATTTTTCCCTGCAGGAGGAAGGGAATGTGCTTGGTAGAAACCAAGGCACATGCAAACAAAGTGGCTAGGAGACAAGTGTTAGTACAATAAAATACAAACATGCATGTAGAAGACAAAATTTATACTAAGTAGACAATTTGTAAGCTAGGATGCAAGAAGATAATGTAAATACATAAGAATACAATGTAGACTATGAAAAGTGGGTTATAAACATGGGACACATCTCATAATGTCACAAGACAATCAAGGCCAAAGTGGTCGTAAGTAGACAAGTGTGCACACAAGAAAAAGGGAAAATCCCACAAACAAGAGCATACAAAGAGAAAGCAATGGAAAATAATGTAATAGAAAACTATGGAAGAAAATAGTCATGAATAATAAATGTTGCACATGAAGCACCCATTAGCATGTTAGAAAGATAAAAAGTATGTCAAAGCGTGTATAATCTGATAAAGTAGTATGCTATGAAAAAAAATGAGACAATAACACTTGTAGTTTATGAAAGTGGATGCCCCCAGGAGACTTTTTGGGACTAGTAAAAGTTTTTGTACCAAGAATCCATGTTGCATGTAATAGATTTGTATAATCTGTGATCAAAACTAGAAAAGCAAGTGAATGTGCATGTGTGTATGATAAAGATAATGAGATGTACATGTAAAATTATAAGTAACCAAGAGTAAATGCAACCAATATATATAGTATGATGTGGATGAGAATAAATGGAATGTAGTGTGAATGATAGGAACAGTGTGCCCCCCAAGTGGATGTATATGCATACAATGAGGTTCACTTATATATGCCCCCTTAGTAGTCAAGAATGAACTGTAAATGAGAGTGCGTCATCGAGAAATGGTCTGAATGTGTGTAATAGAAATATGTGATTGTCAAAGCATAAATTTTAGAGTGTAAACACATGAGTGAATGAGAGAGTGATTGATTGATTGAGTGAGTGATTAAACACATGAGTGTGGTGAGGTCCATTTGAGATGTATACCCTCGGTAGTCGAGTATGGACCGTGGGACTAGATTCTATCATAGGGTAATGACTGAAACATGTATAAGTAGTTATAAGAGAGATGTAGTGCAAATGTGTATAGTGAATGAGAAGTAAAGTTTATAGAAGACACCGCAAGAGAAGATGTTGTAAGTGTATTATGTGGAATGTGTGAATTATGTAGTGTGTAAATTCGAATGTATGATTTTCAGTGTGTGAGTTTCATGTGTATAGTATGCCCTCAACAATCAAGTGTGAATCGTAGCACAAGAGTGTGTCATCAAGTAATGATGATACGATCATGTGTCAAGATGTATATGCAAAAATTTAGGTGTAAAATGATGTGAATATAAGATGTGTGTGAATGCTAGAGAGGGGGATAAGTTTGATTCCCCCATGTGTACTATAATGATGGATATCTATGCAGCAACATGAGAGGTGCCATGCCATTATGGGAGAGTAGTTTTTGTGTTATGATAAGAGAGAGGGCCAACACAATGGTAGGCTGAAGCAACAATAGGACCATGTGATGATGACAAAATTTGAGATGTGTCTTTTCCATCAGTAGAAAAATTAGTTTTTTTGATAAAAGTGATTGGTTGGGGCTTATGTGGGATTGATGGCATTGCAGAAGACTTAATAGGAGAAGAAGGTGGACTAATTTTTAAAGGAGGTTGTTTATGTTGACTTGATAGTGTCATAGATGCCTTGAGAGGAGGGGGGGTGAGACTAACTTGGAGAGGTGGTTTCTCTACTTAAGGAGATTGCATAGGTGGTTCTTGAGTGACAGAATAAGAAACATTATAAGTGATGACTTAATGCTCATTAGACATAAACAAATCAGATTTAGGAACCCATTGAGATGTAACAAGTGGAGAGGACCATGTAACAGAATGTTTTGCAATGAATGAAATAATAAAACCTTGACACTCAAGATGATTAATTCTTCATTGTAAAGCATAGAAATCATTGTCATTATTTCCATTGATTTTATGATAATTGCAATATGGAAGACCTTGATATTTTGTAAGTCAATAAAGAGGATAGAAATGAGTAGATGATAAGCTAATTAATTGATGATTTATGATTTTTGGAAAAAAATATTTTTTTATTAAGGATAAATATTTTTTAAAGGGACTATACCATGTTTACAAAAAAGGCTCAAAATACAGAGATAGCAGTAAAAATAGTCCAAAGATATAAGGGAATAAATCCCTTTACAAGGAGGCTTAAAAGCTAGATACAGAAGTAAAACAAAAACAAAAATGGATCAGAATCCATAAAGAACTTGAGGACCGACTATATTTTAACCAATAACTATAAAAAGGAGAGAAATAGAGACAAAATAGCATCAAAACAGCCAGAAAACATCTTCCTGACAGCAACACAGCAACAAACTAGAAGCATCTCTACTTGATTGCTTTATCAATCTTCTTCTTGAATTTCTGCAAAGAGCTGAATAATGTTAGGGAAGTGACATGGGAGGGATCATTCTTGTCTAATTGTGAGAAGACCAGGTCCCTTGTAGTTTTTGACTCCAAAATGGCAGCTAGAATGTCACTGAGAATACAAACTGTTTTGGCATGTTGTTCCAGAAATTTGTAGATAGCTTTAAGCACAAAAATGATAAAATCATGTCACCCTTTATCATTGCCCAGTATATTATCCAAATAATTGAGTTTCTTAAAAATTTGTAAAACTTACTCATTATCTATAGTAGCTTTAGTAGGCATCTTTGTTTTACCAACACTTTTACAACACGAGTATGATTTTGGAACTCAAGAACAAAGCATTCCAGTGAGTTCTAAAGGTAATGTGGGAAATTAACAGTTAAATTCCTCCTGAAATGATTAAGGAAGACCGAATGCTTAAAAGGAATCGTCATATATCTACCCTCAAGAGTGACATACCTAACCATCCTTCGTGAAATTCCAGAAAATGGCGCTGGAATAGAAGAAACTTTTATACTAGCCATAACATATTCAATATTTTCTCCTTCATCAAGGAATTTATTTGCTTCAACATTCTTGTCAACACGTTTGCTGAATAATTTTTCCCCATCTAAGATCAAACCCATGACTTAAGCAATGACCTCTTCAGTGATTTTGACACTAATATCTCCATATTCAACTTCTCTTTTCTTCCAACCATTCATGAATTGAACTAAGATATCTTGGTCATGACCCTGCACTATTTCTATGAGATCCGAAACCCCACCCATTTGTAAATAATTCCACAGGAACTCGTCATTCTTCCAAGATCGGTCATGAATAGCTTTTGTTTTTCAAGGAGGCCCACCAATTATGTTGTCATTTCTTCCTTGGTTCTCAATGGTAAATTTTTAATCCCAATACTACCTTTCCCCACCGCCTTTGTCGCTGTATAGCCAGAAAGCATGTGAAATCTTAATGAAATTATTAACCCTATATGCGAAGTTAATAATCACTTTCCCATCGTCGGAGGGAGATTTTTTATTGATTATTTTTAATACTATACTTATCTTCAATGATTTCATTATGTACCTTGGCCCGGAGAAGGTCACCACTAAACCAATTTTACATGTTGTTATTAACTCCATAGTTGGCCAGACTATCCGCGCTTTATTACCTTCAAGATAGGAATGTATGATCTTGCAATTATCAAAAGTTTTACAAATATCTATAGCTTCATAAATAAAATCTCTAATGGTCCAACTTGGGGGTTGATTTTGATTTAAGAGATTTATAATGTTTAAAGATTCCCCTTTGATTATAATATTTAAAATATTACAGTCTCTTACAAGCCTTATCCCCCATAATGTTGTCAGAGCTTCAGTATAATGATTTATTTGATAACCCATATTTCCTGCAAATGCAACAAAAAAACATCCTTTGTGATCTCTGATCACCCCACCTCCTCTTGAAGTTGTAGGATTACCTTTGGAAGCTCCATCAAAATTCAATTTATACCATGAGGTGGGTGGTTGAATCCAATGCATTGAATATCTGTCAATGTTGTTGTTACCCTTATTCTAAATGTTGTCAGTATCAATCCTCCAAGAACTAAGAATGTTTTCCTCTGCCTTGGGATATAATTTGTTTTTTGGAGGCCTAAATCTTTCAATGTTATCCTTGACAGCAATAACAGTTTCTTTTAAAAAATTGGTACAAACATGTCTTCTATTTTTGAATATAACATCATTTCTTACTTTCCACAATCCCCATATGGTATGAGGAAGAACCAGACTCCATAATCTTCTTATCATGCAATTTCTATACAGTGGATCCCATTTCTCCCATGTCTGTAAGAAAGTATGAGGAAGAGTCCAATATAGATTGAAGTTTACAAAGATAAGACTCCAAACCTTGGAAGCATACTCACAGTGTAAGAAAAGATGTTTGCTGTCTTTAGCCTTATTTTTGCACATGTGGCATTTGTTAGGAATAATAAAACCCTTTCTAATAATATTATCACAAGTGATAATATTACCTTTTAGAACAAACCACATAAAAAGGTTGACTTTTGGGGTTAATTCAGGCATCTAGAGTTTGTTCCATTTTATATCACTTTGGTTAGCATCAAAAAAAGTATTGTATCCCGACTTGACATAATAATCCCCATCAAAATATTCCACCCATATGAGCTCATCTTTGTTTTCCTTTTTATTAATAGGAATGAGAGAAAGTTGATTTTGCAAAGGAGATACCACAGGTTGCAGATTTTCCATATCCACTTTGAGTTTCTTCTAATTCCTCTTATTTCCAGTCAACTCAATGTAGTCTTTGACATTATTACCATAATTTTTAATTAGACTATCTTTTATGGAATAAAAATTATCACTCAATCTGAAATCAATCCAAGTATCGTGCCAAAAATTAATATCTTGCCCATTACCAAATTTCCATCTATAACCCTTAACAAGAAGATGTCTGATTTAAAGCAAGTTGTTCTAGAATATGGAGCTATTGGGAAGCTATTGATCAAAAAGGAATGAACTTAAATTTTTTTGAGATAATTATTTTATCCTAATAAGCTCAATCCAAGGTTTCTTTTCCTTCACTAATCTCCAGCCAAGTTTGGCAATTAAAGTAGCGTTCATTTTTCTGATAGCCTTTATCCCCAAACCACCAATCTTTTTTGGAATATAAACCTGATCCCAAGCTACTAAATGGTATCTAAATATTTCTTATGTCCCATGCCATATAATTTTTTTTTGAATTCTCTCAATACTGTCCACAACTGTTGTTGGAATGTTGTACATTGACATGATATATATGGGCAAATTTTGAAAAGTTCTTTTGATTAACAAGCATTTTCCAGTACTGGAAAGAATAACTCCTTTCCATCCAGCCAATTTTTTCTAAAATCTATCTAACAAGGCATTCCCAATAGCATTAGATACTTTAGTAGTGCTCAAAGGTAGCCCTAAATAAGTTGTTGGTAATGAGCTGATTTTACACCCCAAAATGAGTGCAATTCTTTTCTGCCTATCAAAAGGAGTATTGAAGAAATACACTGAGATTTTGTCAAAATTGATGTTCTGACCAGAAGCTGCTTCATAGAATCTAAGGATAGTTTTTATAGCTTTTGCTTCAATAATAGAGGCCATCAGAAGTAGAATAGTATCATCAGCAAATTGTTGATGCGAAGTAGTTTGATTGGTGGAAGTGGGTTTAAATCCTTTTAGCATGCCACTATTCACATACTTAGTTATAGATCTACTAAGACGGTCTGCCATAATGATAAAAAGAAAGGGGGATATAGGATCCCCTTGCCTTATACCTCTACTACTTGCAAAAAAACCCATTGACTCACCATTAACCACCACTGAAAAATCTAGAAGAGGAAATGCATGCCTGTATGATTTTTCTAAATTTATTCTAGAAACCAAATTTGGTCAGAACCTTATCTAAAAATTTCCAAGGCACTCTATCAAAAGCCTTATGCATGTCCAATTTTATTGACATCCCATATTTTCTATTTTTATCGATGGAATGGATAGTTTCATGAACCATGATTACCCCATCTTAAATAATCCTATCTTTTATGAATCGATTTTGCTGCCGAGAAATAAGTTCAACAAGTAAAGGTTACAATCTAGTAGCTAAATATTTGGTAAAGATTTTGTAGACCACATTTACCAGGTTGATGGGTATAAATTCCTTGAAATATTTTACATCCAGCTTCTTTGGTGCTAGCACAATGTGAGTAGTATTCATCTCTTTGATTAAATTTCTAGTCCTAAAGAACTCATTTACAGCCTTCAAAAAATCTTCTGAGAAAATGTCCCAACATTTTTGGAAGAAGTTAGCCAAAAATCCATCAGTTCCTAGTGCCTTGTCTCCTTCTAATACCAAAACTACCTTTTTCAACTCTTTAATGGTGACAGATTTAGCAAGACTTATGAATCTCTCATCAGGAATAATGTTGTTTGGAATGGAATCAAGAATAAACAAAGTTGCTTCCTCATTATAGGAATTACTCTCCATCAAAAATTTCTCATAAAATTTTAAGGCTTAAGATTTTATATCATTTTGATCCTTTGTAATAATACCATTTCCTTTAGAAACCTCATATATTCTGTTACAATAATATATTGTTGCTTAGCATTGATTGAACACATGAGAGGCACGGGGAGCGACAATATTTCAGGTTCACTAATATGAGCACATGTAGAAGGCATAGAATGAAGATGAGATGCGGAAGGAGAACAAACATGAGCCCGAGAAGAGTCCTTAAGATGTTGGATTTCAGATTTTAGAGATGTGAAATAATGAATGAAGGGCTTGAATGGATTTTCAAATAGATTGATTGGAATTATAAATAAGAGAGTCATCAGAAAGATGATCAAGGATAGTATTGACTTGAGTATGAAACATTTTGATAGGTAGTTACAAAGTGTTTAGGGTTTTGTGGAGAGCATCTTTACAAGATGGGTGCATTTGAAGTAATTGAATCAAAGAGACTTGACAGACCTTAAGAGCCATGATGAAAGAAAAAGAAGGATCCAAGAGTATTTGAAATTGAGTTCACCAAAATGATTAAGCTAAATATGAAATAAGAGCCTAATATGATGATATTGTAGCAATAAAGAAATGCAGCAATTAAATATAGAAATTACACCCAAGCACTTAAGAAATAAATTATGAAACCCTAGTTGCAAGGAGGAGAAAGAGGTCTTATCTTATTCACAATAAAATATGGAGTGTGTAGACACTAAAATTAGGTCACACTCTCCTTTGGTCCCTCGACGAATAAGCACCCTTCATCACATTCACCAAGCCATGGCCCCCTTCACCCCACTAATATTAATTTAATTTAATTAATGCATTATCCTCACCATATTTATTATTTAAAATATCTTATTTTAAATAATATCCACACATACAGCTCACTTAGACACCTCACCAAGCCAACTCAAGTTAAGACCTCTTCTTAGTAAGTTGCCATAACTAACTAATACTTGCCCAAACCCTAAAAATCAATGCCTACATTCCCTCTAATCACATTCCTGCATGCTCACAAGAAGCTCCCAGTCTAATCCATGGGTTGACGACATGAGATCTGAGGAAATCAACAGGATCTCCCTAGTTTAGTAAACCTAGGAAATCCCACCTTGACCGACGCCGGTTACCCCTAACCATCTCTGGTTAAGCCAGAACCACCGTCGGTTACCCTTTTGACCCCAAAAAAACCTTATTCTCAAGGTTGGAAGTTGGAAGCAAGAAGCAAAAGGTTGGCGAGAATTAACACATCTCAGAGAGATAACACATCTTCAGAGAGTGAATTCCAGCGAGAATCCACATGCAAGGAAGGAGATCAAACATATTTTTCTGCACAGCCATCCCAGCCATGATCTGATCTAACCAAGCAAAGAGGAATGTACATGCAGTCCATGCAGAAGCTTTCCTTCATTTGGTGATCACTTGCAACCTTCAAACCTCTCATCAACACCTTCATCCCTCACTCACAGGCATTCAGGACCAGAATCCAAGTAAGTATAACATCATACTTTTTTAGTTTATTTCATTTCATCATCATTTTATCATCTATTTTTTACCTAGACACCTATTGACATTCTCCAACATTTCCACCTCCATATACCCATTAAAAACCTTGCTAAATCCTACCCCAATCACCCAATACCTCATCCTGACTAACCAAATTCCTTTGTGCAATCACAAAGGAGACCCAAAGCTTGTTCTGTGGCATTTTTTAGAATTCCAGAGTAACCGACATCGGTTACACCTGACTGTAATCAGTTACCCTTAACCGAAATCGGTCTTTGTATTTTCTCATATAGCCCAGAACAGAGACCTATCCACCAAATTTCATCTCACCCTCATCCACCTATGATCTACCCGAGACCTCTGTTAAACCTGCAGAACTTAGAACCAATC
This sequence comes from Taxus chinensis, assembly GCA_019776745.2. Taxonomy (NCBI): domain Eukaryota; kingdom Viridiplantae; phylum Streptophyta; class Pinopsida; order Cupressales; family Taxaceae; genus Taxus; species Taxus chinensis. Next base: position 856,094,261 of record CM034149.1, on the reverse strand, counting down.
ATTTGACCTTTGGATTCTATTCTAGCTTAGCCTGTTAGATTAGATCTATTTCTTATTGTGTTTTAAGTGAGATACCTAAATCATTTCAAATTACAATAGGATTTACTTTGTTTACAACATTAAATTGTTTAAAATAGTGGACTGACAGCCATCTAGGAAGTATCACACTTCTCGGATCTAGCATACGCTAGGCAGTTCACTACCCATATTGTTTAATTCCTTCTGGTGTTCTTGCTTTGCATTACAGGTAGTTCCTCCTAGCCAAAAGGAAACTCTCACGATCAGCTATGGACTCGGAATTCATACGCACGCAATAACACATCAACCAACATTTGAATAGTTATTCCTCCTAAGCCCATTACCTTATCTTTTTCGTCAAAACTTCAAAGAAACGATATAAGAATCATGTGAAACAAAGTGTATTGAAGTGTTGACTAAATAAACAGAGAAGAAAGAGTGTCACACAGAGACCCAAAAAAATGTAGATCTGGAGAGATATGTTGGACAGTGGTGTCTAGAAAGGGACAGGGGCACCTGTGGGCGCCCTAGGCATGTTTCTAGGCACCTGGTTCTATGGAAAATCTCAAGAAACATCCTCTTATTAGTCACAATTTTTTCTTTTTTTTCACCTTTGGTCGCTTTGAGGTCACACAATGATCACCGAGGATGCTAGAAACCTACAATGAAATATGAACCAACAAAACCCTCAAATAAACATCAAATCCTAAAAAATAAATGTGCAGAATGAGGGTTTAGATTGTCCTCGATTATCACAATGGTGAACTTAAAACTAAGAATTGTACTAAATCTCAAACCCAATGTAATTCTATGTATGTGTGTGTGTGTGTGGAATAATTCCATGGGTGTCTCTTGTGTGTGTTGCACTTAATATTGAGCAAGTAAGCTAGATGCAAATAAATGTAATAAATGTGTGCATGGAATAGAATGAAATTCCCTCCTATGAAGTGTAGGCAGAATAACCAACCCTTTTGTCCCTTTTGATGGTGTTATATGGATGCAATGGAGCTCTTAGATTCTTGATGGATGCAACATTAGGTGGTGATAGTTAATGCTTAGTGCTTGGTCCTTTATTATGATCACATAAATTTATATTTATATGATTCCTTTTCTTGAATTTCATAATCAACCCTAAAATTTCCTAATAACAAAAAATATAAGATTCTCAAACAGCTAGAAAGGACCCAAAAAGTGTGAGTAAAGTACAAAGGGGTCAGGGGCACCCATATAGGACAAGGGAGCCTAGCGCTAGTGTCCTGTCTGAGCAAAGACTGGACAAGTAAGGGTGCAAGACTGAAAGAAAGGTGGCCAAATACATGGTTTAATTAGTACTTTTCTTACTTAGGAATCATATGGATAGTAGTATGTAATTAAGACTAGATAATTACCTAAAGTGCGCGATTTTGTGTCTACACATATATTCCTCAGTATGTAGAAATTTATTTAAAAAATCTTATTCACCTATGGATATAGATATCTCTTATATAGGCTCATATTTTTCAACTAAACGCTTACCTCATCTACTTTAAAACCATTTACATTAGGAAGAAAATTTCCCCTAATCATTTGACTGTCATTTTCACATACTAGTTTTGCATCATAGTTTTCATCCTCTACAAGGACTTCAACTATACCCTTTTCCAATAAATAATATATTATCTAATAAACATCTGCATTAGAAACATTGATTTCTATATTTGAATCACAATTTCAATTCTCGCATGAAATATTTTTGGTCATCCCTTCCTCAAACTTAAGGATCCACTCTCTATCTACCTTTGACAACTGATTCTCATCAACCCGCATATTTATGTCCACTAAATTTTCCTTTGATAGTGCAAAAATGACGAAAACCACTGCCATACCTCTTGATCCACTTCTCTACAAATTACCGTAAACAAAAAAACTTCAAAACTAGAATATGAAACAAAGTCATCTAAAGTTCCTTCCCTCATTTCCTCGTATTACTATAACCTAGATCTTATTTAGATTTAATGTATTATGTAACCCTCTATATCCACTCCTTATAATGTTTCAAAATCCCTTCCTCATCCTTTTGAAAATATTCATTCATTTAATCTAAAATCCCTAAGTCCATTATAGTAGATAAAAAATCTTCCTTATATTCTCCTTCCTTTTGATTCCTCTCCTTGGAAAATCAGGGTTTCAAAATTCATTCATAGGGTTTTGTTTGTACTAATTCTACTTCCTCTATTCACACCACTCGCATCCCCCCTCTCACTCATTAGTTAAATAGTGTGACTTATGTACTCATACATTTTTATATTCATCGCAAGACTATAGATGTTTTGTTTGCGATAGGAGGAATGTAAGAGCCTAGGTGACATTATTGTTTATGGTTGTGGTATGAAATAAAAAAAATGGTGGATTTTGATAAGAGTAAAAGTATGTATCATGAGAAGAGTGATGGACTACAACTGGAGATTTCAAAATAGCTAAAACATCATCAGGAAACATACTAGCCCTATTTCTCATTGAGATCTAGTGTACATGTGAGAGAGAGTGAAGGTTAATTACGACTTTAGCTGAATAATTAGAGGGGAAAATAATGAAATACTATCCAATGTAAATTATTATGTGGAACATTATATTATAAAATTATGGTGTGTGGATGGAGGATGTGAAAACATACATTTATCCACTACTAGCTAGGCATTGACATCCCTAAAAGAGGTGCACTTGGTTCTATTTGAATCATTTCTCTACTACCTTTTAGGAATTTGTAGCCCCAATAGAGATACTTGACCCCTTAGAAATATTTTGATATTACGTTTTTCTTTTTTTCTTTTGCTTTTTGTTTATTTTTGTAAATATATTTTCTCTCTCATTTCTTTAGATTGGGTTAAGAACCACCATTCACTAGGTGTAGGGAGTGTGAATTAAATGTAGGGATATCATTGTCTAGTGTTTGCATTTATGCAATCGGACCTTCATGAAAAGTGTTAAATTGTGTGATAGTTCTTGGACCTATGTGAGAAAATTCATTTATAAATTCACCAGATGGTGGTAGAAAAAATTTCAAAAGGTTGCAATAGGTACTCAATCTCATAAGACATGCTGACAAGATGGAATAATCTTCACCTAAAGTAAAGATTCAAACCATGATATGTAAAGTGAATAAATTGTAAATAAAATTTCATGATTGAAAGGGAATGAATGTTGTGAGTGGGAATGATTTCTTAGTCAAACATGGATAAAGAGGATGGAAAATGGGAAAATTACATCTATATGTACAAGAGATGATTTTGAATTTTTGGTATATTTTATGATGGAATTTTTTATTTTTTGAGTATTTGATGATTTCAATAGTGACAGGATGAAACATGTGAGGAATTAGGACATGATTCCGACCTATGATGGATAAAGTGAAGAGATATGTTCTCATTTTTATAGGGAAAACATAAATAAAAATTGATCCCCCATAGTCTATCTGGAGATAGGGTCAATGTGGGACATAATTTGAAGGGTGAGTTATAGGTTTGGATTGTTAGTGAATAGGGAAAAACAAAAACAAAAAAAGATTCCAATGGTTGTGTGGAATACGGTAGTGAATTTTAGGTGTGTTGTTAGAAATTGAGATGAGATAATTAATACTAGACAATGACTAATAGGTGCCCCATGGGAATCTGGTGTAGACATTAAATCATGCAACTGGGTACATTTATAGGTCTTAATCACATACTACTATTCATATGATTCCTAAGTGAGAAAAATATTAATTGATGTATATATTTGGCCTCTTTTCTGTCCTTCATTGCTTTATCTTTATTGACTCTATACACCACTGCCCAACTAGGACACCAGCACCCATGTGCCCTCGTCCCCTCTAGGAGCCCCCAACCTCTTTGTAACTTAGTTTCCCCTTTTGGGCCTATTTTATCTTTTCGACATCTTGTTTTCTTATGGTTCGGCCCTTTAGTTTTCAATTACGCAATTCAACCAAGGGAATCATATAAGTACAAAGTTATGTGACCGTAATAAAGGACCAATCTCTAAACATCTACTGTCACCACCTAAGGTTGCATCCAAAGGACATTTTAAGAGCATCAAAGCATCCATCTAGCTATCATTCAAGGGACAAGGGACTACATTTTTCTACATACACTTCATAGGATGGGAATTTCATTTTTCCATACACACATCTCTTTACATTGCTACATATAGTTATTTCTCACTATTAAGATGTATCTTACACAAGAGGTTCCTAGGGTACGATTCTACACACACACACAATAAATTACATAGAGTTTGATATGTAGTGCAATGCTTGGTTTTAAGTCATCAGCTCACTTGTATCAGGTGACCACTGGGGTCAGTCTGAATCCCCATTTGCTTATTTTTCTTTTTAAGATTTGATGTGTTTTGGTTTTTTTATAGGAGATTATTTTTTTTCCAGGTTACAAGTGAACTTTGAGATCTTCTAGTGACATACAAGTGACAAAAATAGTGAAGTCTAGTGACACTTGTGTGATGTAGCAACAATTAGTTTGTGTATTTTCATAGTCACAAGCGTGCTTGCCAAGAGGTATATGGTGCCTAGGTGCCCCTGAACCAAGTCTAGGTGCCCCAGTATAGGAATATTCTGACAAGTTCATATAATTTTCTATGAGTGCGGTTGTGACGTATTCCTCCTCCTATTCAACAATTTTTCATCCCAACACATTTAGGGATTTATTGCGAAATCAAGTAAGTTTTATTAGGGTTTCTTATTCTCTCTCTTGCATTTAGGGTTTCATATTTCTTTAGCTTATTGTTTGTGTCAAGATCTATACTTTAGAGTCTTATTTATGTGTTATGACTCTAAAATATCTAGGTTTTTAAAAACTTCAATATTTGTTAAATCATTTAGTGAACCCGTCTCATTCGAACACTCTTGGGTCTTCATTTCATCACTTATTTCATTTTTTATAGGATCCTCTCATCATGGATATTTCCATTCATGATTTTCTTGCTAGCCAATATTGATTATAGAGATAAAATAATTTCTATCTTAGCTAATAATTGCATTCCTGATCTACTACTCATCCTGGACATAGTATATCAAACAGTCGTAGATGCATTTTCTCAACAACCTACTTTTCCATCTAATATAGTTATCGAATATTTCTATTTATGACAATGATCCTCCCCTATATATATAGATATGCATCAATAACATGAGTATCAAGCAAATTCTAGTCAATAATGGATCTAAGCTCAATATTTGTTAATTTATCATTCATTCAGAATATCGGCCTTTCCTTAGCTAATATTAGCCCAACATCCATTTCTCTTCATGCATATGATTCTTCTATGCGTCCATGCATATGCACTATTAATTTACCTATTACAGTTGGTCGAAAAATTGTTCTTACAATATTTTTTATTATCGATAGTCCCAGTTCATTGTAATTGCTTACGTGGTAGCCCATGACTTCACATTATGTAAGCAGTGCCTTCTACAATTCATTGGTGCATTGAATTTTTTTACATGAGGGATTTGAATAAACCATTGTTGATTGATTGAAACCCATTCCAATATTGCTTCTTAGATCCAACCACTACATTACCTATTCCAACTTCTACTACTAGGCATCATGTTGCTGATCAGTAACCCACAGACTATCCAAACAACTTACCTCTATTTGAAGGAAGTGTTTGTGCATTAGACATTGTTCCATCTGCTTCATTCTCACCCCCTCCTATTATTTATGTCATGGTACTTTATCGGGGGGTTTTCCATACACTAGACTTCATTTCACCTTCCTCACCCTCTTGTGAGAAACCCATATAATGACACTACCTCCTGTCACATGCACTCTTTTCATTGATAATGCTTATTGGCCACACATTCCATTTGATCCTACTAGCTCTTGATATTGTTTTCACACATGATGGATTGAATCGGCTTGGATTCACACTTGATGATCTCCTCCCTCTTCCCATTCACCTCATCTCTATCATGGCTATGTTCATATTACTACTTCTTATGGTTTCTGTCTTTTTTTATCTATCAGTCTTTGTTGCACGCACCTCTCACACTTCTCCACTTACTCTTGGGAAGTATTGGATTGGCTAAATGGGGGAACTTTGGATCCTAATCATGTTGATATATCATTCCCTATGCCTTTCGGTTCATGTTTTTATTTTTAATGATTCATTACTTGGCTATTCATAAAATATTACTCGCCGGTATGCGCATGGTTGTCCACGACCACCTTTCACTAATGAGGAGTATGAAATGATCATGTATAATTTACGCCTCAATGGCTCCTTATACGATAAACCACATACTATTGTTTATTAGGTCTCTGACCCATCTCCATTCAAATTCAACCATGAAAATGATGATCTCTTAGATGATGTTACTTGATTCTACTTCACATCATGTACACTTGGGGGCATCATGATTACTTATTCCCCTCCTAGCATTATCAGGTGTCTCACTTTTCTACTATTATGATCCATGCTTCAAATCTAGTCTTTTTCATTCCTCATACATTCACTAATACACAACTTATATTTTCATTTCCCTATTACGCATTCTTGTGCTAAGGTTCAAAATTGACCATTGAGGGCATACTACATACATCAACCTCACACATTACACATTTCACACTTGGAGTTTTATAATGCATCTTTCTAGTAATCTCTTCTCATACATCACACTACCCTATGAAGTACTCTAGTTCTATTGCTTCATGAACCTCACATACATTCACAGAATACACTATATTTCAAGAACCATTTTTCAAAACCATTTCCCGATGACACACTCTTGTTCTATGGTTCATTCTTGACTACCGAGGGGGATTTTATAAATGAACCTCATCTCATACTCATACACACATACACGCTCAGGGGGCATGATGCTCCTATCAAATTCACATTTTCATACCATTCCATCTCATTCATTCACATCATACTGCATATCTTGGTTGCACTTACTCTTGTTTACTTATGTTCATATGTACACTTTTCTAACTATGTTAGATAGATATCTAGTATGTCATTATATTTTCTATATACACATGCACATTCACTTTTTCTCTAGTTGTGAATGCAGCCTATACACATAGATCTTTTACATGTACATGGATGCTTGAAATTGTACCTCTTACCAATCCCACTGAGGATCCTGGGGTCATCTACTTTCGTATACACTACATGTGTCTATTGTTTCATTTTATACTACTTCTTATTCTTCCTAGCACACTACTCGATATGATATATACACTTCTTGACATATTTTTTATCTTTCTAACATGCTAACGGGTGCTTCATGTGTAGCATTTGATTTGCAGAACTATTTTCTACCATGGTTATTTGATACTTTTGCTTTTTGCCACTGTTTTTTTTCCATTGTATGTCATTATTTTCTAGATTTTCCCTATGTCTTGTTGTTTGTTTCTTGTATGCTTTTTTCCTCTTCAGACCTACTTGTATTACGAAATTGTGAGCTATGTCCCATGTTTGAACAACCCACTTTTCGTCTAGTCTTCTTTTTGTTTGCTAGATTACACACTATCTTTTATTTGTGTATTTGTCTTGTTTGCACTAACACATGTTTCTAGCCACTTTATTTACATGTGCCTTGGTTTCTACCATGCACATTCCCTTCCCGTCTATAGGGTATTAGATATCATGTTAGGTCCTCTCCTTTGGGACCACATCCTCCTAGAAACATCATATGCACCCCAAATAAGGGGGGCATACATTGGGTGAATCAGTCACCCCATTCAACAACACACAGTCATAGTTCAAACCTACACTAGTATAAGAACATAATAGTTATATAGTCATACAGAATGGCCCATATAATCTAGCTTGGGTCCTCAGCACAAGCACAGATACCAATGCCCAGATACAGACATGAGCACCTAGGCACTCCTAATCTTTCTGGGTACCTATGACCAGGGGGAAGTTACAATCATTTTCTCAGATCAACATGGTTCACAACAGTCTACAAAGCATTTTTTACAGTACAGGCACAATCCTCTAACAATCAGAATGCATTCTATCTATTTTTTCTTCTTTTTCTACTTGGATCGAACTTGATTGAATTGGAACAAAGAAGGATCACACCATTTGTAGTGGTGTATAAATTTTAGGAAGCATTCAGGGATGGAGAATAACACTAGACCTTTCTCCCCAACACTTCTTCTGTCATGGCATGAGATCACCCCAAAAAAAATTGCACTTGGCATGAGATCACCTAAAAAAGTTCAAAAAAATACATTATTCTACAGGACACTTTCTATCCTTTTCACTCATTGTGGATTAGGTGCACATGTTCCTTTTACTACTTTTTCATGATTTTTTACACACATTTTACATAATTGGAAAAAAATTTTCATATACACATATTTGACTACTCTTTTTCTCTTCTTTTTACAGGTTCATGTCCTTATGAGAAGAAAGTCAATCAGAAACATCAAGAAGTAATGGTAACAGGTACAATGCGACACACCACATACGCTTCACCCCTAGGGTCACTTCCTCTTCCTTAGCTTCCATGCTTCATTTTATCACTCCACACTTTTTCTTGTCTCCTCAGACACTTTCACCATCAATCTACATGGTTATTAGGCACACATCTCTTATATACTTTATGTTATCGAGTATTCACTCAAAAACATAAAGTGGGGGTAAATGTAGACATTAAATCACACACTTGGGTACATTTATAGGTCCTAATCACATACTACTATTCATATGATTCCTAAGCAATAAAACTATTATTTAACATCTATCTTTGGCCTATCTTGTCTATTTTTCTTATTTCCTCTTTGGTCTTACGACATCCCACAGTCTAGTTTGATCTTCATTGCTTTCTCTTTATTGACTCTGGACACTAGCGCCCATCCAGGACACCAATGCTTAGGTGCCCTCGTCCCATCTAGGTGCCCCAACCTCTTTTATCTTTTGGGAATCTTATTTTCTTATGGGTCAAACCTTTAGTTGTGAATTATAAAATTCAACCAAGGGAATCATATAAATACACAGATATTTGATCATAATAAAGGAGAAATCTCTAAGAATATACTATCGCCACCTAAGGTTGCATCCAGAGGAATCCTAAGAGCATCAAAACATCTAGCTAGCTATCATTCAAGGGAAAAGGGACTGCATTTTTCTGCATACACTTCATAGGAGGGGAAGTTCATTTTTGCATGCATACATCTATTTACATTGCTACATCTAGCTATTTCTTGTTATCTAGTGCATCTTGCACAAGATATTCCTAGGGAACGATTCTACACATACGCACATAGAACTACATGGAGTTTGAGATGTAGTGTATCACTTGGTTGTAAGTTAACTTATTTCAGGTGATCATCTGGGTCAGTCTGAACTCCCCATTTTACATATTTTTTATTTTTAGGATTTGATGTGTTTTACAGGTTTTGTAGGAGATCATTTATTTGGCAAGTTACAGGTGAACTCTATGTGATCATATCTAGCGACATACAGGTGACAAACAAAAAAGGTCTAGTGACACTTAGTGCAATGTAGAAGAATAATTAGTTTCCGAGTATTTTTGTAGTCACAGGCAGCCTACCAATATGTTCTCTGGTGCATAGGTTCCCCTGACCTAGCCTAGGCCCCCTGGTCCAGGAATATTTGAATAGTTATAGAATTTTTTTTTGTGTGGTTGTGATGGATTTTCCTCCTCATGTTTAATAGTTTTCCAGTCCAAAAAAACTTCAAGATTTATTAAAAAATTAGCTAAGTCTTCTATTCTCTCTCTTGCACATAGGGTTTCATATTTCTTTAGCTTATTGCTTAGGTCAAATCTATACTTTAGTTTTTTACTTATCATATGTGACTCTATAATTAAGGATTTCACAAATTTAATATTTGTTAAATCATCTAGATAAGTTTTAGTGATACATCATTTGGAAGATCATAACTTGGGGACATGGTGTTTTCATCAAGAGTGATGTGATCAATTGTGGGAAATGGGTTGGGAAGATATGTGGTAGTAGGGTTATGGGTAAGTGCACCAAGTTGGGAGGCCAAAAGGGGGTCTTAAGTGGACACATTCTTTTCTAAAAAATAAAAAACTTCAACTTGTACAAGTTTTTCGAAATAGTTACACTCAAAATTGGAAGATGTTGTAGAAATATGAATCGTAGAATTTTGAGTCTAGTTTCTAAGCTACAAAATTTTATTGAAAATGAATAAGTTTAAGTGGGTCAAACAACTAAAATACCAACAAATGCTCTTGTTTTTGTTAAAAAAACATAATAGAGTGACTTTCGTGCCCCCACCATTTTTTGAGCACCATTTAGTATTTTTGAAAACCCTTTGGTAGAAAGATAGCTAGGAGCATCTAGTTTGTGCTATCCATTTTTTTTAGATTTTTTTAGGCGAATATTTTTTTATTTATGATTTTTCTAGTACATAAATTTTATGTTTTGAAAAATAACAGAGCTCCGACCGTGCCCCCCTAACTACCTCAAAAAATATCGAAAATTAGTTTTTTTTTAATATGTATAGAATTATGCCTAGTTTGGGCTAGTATAAATTTTTTTAAATTTCAATCACCCCAAAAAAAGATAGACATATTTACACTTCAAAAAATAGCTATAAAAAGGCATAGTTAGAAAATAAACAATATGGAAACCTTATATTAGTAAGAAAAATTTGAAAAATTATATTTTTAGAAAGAAGAAACTCTTCTCTACGTCATGGTATAATTGTTTTAAAATGGATCGATTATTTTATTTTGATAAATATCATAGAGGAAGTGGCATTTTTACATTTTCTTGCAAAAACATGTTTGTTGTGTTTGTACAGGTCCATGCCTCAGGCTTGGGGATCCAAACCGGATCCCAAGCCTTGAGGCATGGCTTGGAAAAAGATAAAATACAAAATGCGTACGCGTTTTTCTTTGTTTATATATTGTGGCCCCCCAACATCCCTTTCATCTCTTTCATGGGAATTTTGCAAACATTTTGTTTTGTCTGTAATTTTCTCTACATTCTTGCATGATTTTTTAGTAGTTTATTTTGTCCCCTACCCCACTAGTTGATTTTTTATAATCATGGGTCGATAAATGTCAAGCTAAGGACAAGAGGAAAGTCAAGAACAAGACACTGGAGCAATTGGAAGAGAAGAGAATAAAGAAATTGAAGAGAATGCAAAAACTTTGAGCAAGGTAAGGTACATCCACTATATCAAATGTAGCTAATGTATTAGAAAATGGGGATGAAATACATAATGAAAATGTAGAGAATAATGATTTTGCAATGAATAATGATTTTGTGAATAATGATATTTGAATGATAATGTTGGTATGGATGAAGAAATTGATATGAATCCAATTGTTGAACCCTTACCTGAGAATCCAAATGTTAACCCCAAAATTTGTATGAAAACATTGAATGAAGAAAGTAACCTTGTAAACGAATATTCACCTCTAAGAACACCTCCTTCCATTTTGTGAAGAAAACCAATTCACTTAATTGAAATTGATGAAAACATTATAAAACCAATGCCTAACAAAATGTCTGAAAGAAATGCGAGAAGAAAATCACGTGGAATTTGGGATAATTACTTTGAGAATTTAAATGACACACAAAGATGTCAATTATTTGTTTCATTGATGAAATTAATTAAGATGAGACCTATAATGAAGACCCTAGGGTTAAGAACATCTAATTTTGTTGATCAAAATGTTGTCAATTGTTGAAAACATACATAAAGCATACCAAACTATAGGTGGCAAAAGACGCACCAAAGATAGTAATACTACACGGCATGCACTTACTAATTGTATAGTAAGTGATAAAACAATTAATAAATGCTTGATTAAAAAAACAAGAAGTTCTTTGAAGCTAAATAGAAAAACACTAATGAAAGCAATAGAGAGACGTAAACATCTTGAGTTAGTCAATAACACTGACTATTGGGCTTTCTCTAGCAGAATTCCATGAAAAGACAAGAATACATCTGATATTCTAGAAGAATTAATTGTAAAATTTTGGAATGAGAACACAAGGGTGTCACCGAATAGAAGAGATACAGTAAAAAGAAGAATAGGTTCTGGTAATCGTGAATCATGTGTAAAACATTTCTTAGATATGACTCAAACAGAATTGTTCTCTAAGTTTAAGAATGAAAATCCACAAATTAACATTAGCCAAATATTCTTTGAAATGATCAAACCCTTTTATTTGAAAATCAATCACTCACGTACCACTTGTTGTTGCAGGCATCATGTTGAATTTTCAATGCATTATGATGTTTTTTGTCAAATACGGCGTGTTTTGCATATTGACATCATGTTGCAGGAGTGTGGAATAAATTTCCCACAAAAATCTTCAAGGGAATTTATTCCGACAATATTTTGTGAAAAATCAACAAGACAATTTTTTTTTATAACAAAGCATGTTTGGATGGAATGTGCAATGTATGCGGTGGCTTGCCAAATCTGAAAAGTTGTATCCATGAGGAGAGTACATATTCAATAGGAAAATAATTGGTTGATTTCACCAAATATAAATCGGTGGCATATCAATTAAAATATGGAAAATAGAATCCAAGAGGTGTGAGCTTGTTAGAAAATAATTACTTGTATCAGAATATATGGTCAAATTCAGAGAAGAAATTTTTTTATGAGTATGCAAGGCACACACATAGAGCTCGATGGTTGGATGAACAATTCAAGTTAAGAAAGGACACATTCCCACTTAGTACTATTGTTTCAGTAGTTGACTTCTTAGAGAATTACACATTGTAACCACAAATGGAGGTTCAATCTCAATATTATAACTCAGTGCAAGTTGTTATTTTCGTGCATATAACATTCATGCACTCTCCTAAAAGCACTGAGCAAGATCAAAAAATATTAAGAGAGTATCATATCTACATCAGTGATGATCGGAAACATTCTATAGAATATGTACAAGGGTGTTTCCAGGTGTTTTATGCAAACTTGAATGAGAGGAACATTAGTTTCGATCAACATTACATTTGGTCAAACAACTGCACATCACAATTCAAGAATGCATGGATGTTTTATTGGCTAAGCAGGATGCACAAAGAAACAAATGTACAACATATATGGAGTTTTATTGAGGCAGGGCATGGAAAAGGAGAGCATGATGGTGCAGGAGCATGTGTGAAAGGAGCACTTGCAAGAGAAGAGTTAAAGTTCAAGGATGGTGCTAAATTTACAGATGTAAAAAACATTGTTGATTGGTGTGTCAAGAATATGGGCCATGAATCTCAAGAGAGATCAATGGTTCATAGATATTTTTGGTTGATAGAGGAACAACATCTGGAAAACTTTGAAGATTGTATGACAGTTGCAGGATCAAGTGATATACACTCATTCCGTAGTTTAGATGTAAATACTTGGACTATTTATACTAGGTGCATGACATGTTTTTATATATCATGCATTGATTTTGCGTGGAATGAATGTGAGTCACAATAGTGGGTGGATGAATGGACTTGTAGACCTCTAATTCCACTCGACACACATCAAGTTCCACGAGAATTACAACTTGCAGGGTCTTCGGATCAAATGACAACATCACCTGACTTTGACCAAGTCTCTGATTTAGTGCAACAAGGTACATACATATATGTACATGCCATGTTTTAGATTTATAAATTATTAAATGGTCAACTCTTGAATGTATTTGTTAATTGACTGAACAATTTTACTTTGTGATACATAGGGCACATTTTTGCAGTTATTGTGACAGAATTTAATGAAGAGGGAACAAACTACTTCTTGTCTCGTTGTGTAGAGGGGAAAAAAATTTTGACTTCCACAGTCATTGATGGTGAAGACCTTGAGTATCCCACTGGGTCAGTGGTAGTCACTGGAACTTGGCTTCGACGATATCCTATCAAAAAATCAAACATTTGGTTGTTTGAAGACTATGAAGTACATCGAAAGATACTTTACTATTCACATTTGGTCCTTACAACAAATATTAAATTGATCAAATATCGAGGTCGACCATCAAACAAGAATCTGTGGAAGGTTCGTGAATCATATCATGAAGCAATTCTTGCTACTGTCAAGAATAGAGTTGATCCTTGTGGTTCATTGGATTGAATTTGCAAAGGTATGTTCTTCATGAATTTAATTTGAATATTTACTTAAATGATTTTGTTTAAATTTTGTATGATTTAAAATTCTATTTTATTGCTTACTAACATGTTTATGTAGGTTAGTGGTGCCAAAAAAGATTCCACCTTCACGTGGTTGGCACTGTTAGTAGATACTTTATTATTCTCAAAGCCAAGTGATGCTAAGAGAAATTAAATATTAGAAAGGAAAAATAAACAGAAATTCTCATTTCACCACCTATATTGTAAAAATATCTTATTAAAATTCTCATTTCACCATCTATATTGTATGAACCACCAATATTATTCAGGTGATTGGCAATGGACAACCTTACACGGACTAAGTCTTAATGGAGATGGAGAAAAATGCAAGAAACTTTCATAGAGGGCCCCAACATGGAGGTCTCGGATCTAACGAGACATCTCTAGGTGCCACGGAGTCTGAGAAATCACCCGTCAAAGATATGGCATGTTTGGGCCTCAGAGCTCTTAAGGGACTAAGCCCGAATGAGGTAGACTGAAAGCACAGGTAGTGTAGGGAACCAAAAAAAATCCTCTACTAGCGTTCACTAATCCATCCGAATGTGTTGGCCCAGACAGTTCGGTCCCACAAGCTACCGTTTGTAAAATACAGCATCTAGCAGCCATACACTAACTCAGACTACACTATTTGGAGCATTTGCAAACAATAGGACAGTGAGAGAACCAAATGGAGATGGAAAAAATTGTGAGAGGATTTTGTAGAGGGCCCCGACATGGAGGTCTCGGATCTGACAAGACATCTCTAGGTGTCATGGAGTCCGAGAAATCACCCATCAAAGACATGGCGTGTTTGGGCCTCAGGGCTCTTAAGGGACTATGCCCAGAAAAGGTAGCCCAAAAGCACGAGGAGTGTAGGGAACCAAAACAAAGACTCCACTAGTGTTCACCAAACAATATAGACTTGTTGGCCCAAACTGTTTGGTACCACGAGCTACCGTTTGCAAAATATAGTGTCTAGTAGCTTTACACTGACTCATACATCATTATTTCACGTGTTTGCAAATAATAGGACAACGAGAGAACCGGATGGATATGGATAAAACCGTGAGAGGCTTTCGTAGGGCCCTAACAATTTTTCCATGTTAGTACTAAAGAGCTTAAAACTTTCATTGAATCATAGTGACATCTTCACCTAATTGTTTTTCTTCACAATGTTCATTGTCATCTAAAGTTGAAGACTAAAAATTTATATGGCCTTCGGCTTCTTTTTAGGCACAAACAATCTTTTGTAATGTCCAAAAAAATTCAGGCTCTTCATTCTCTGTTTGATTGAATATATCCATTCTTTCAAAATGAACAGTTGGAACATTGCTGGTCTCCCCAACAAAACTAAGTTCATATTCTACATAGTTGCATCCTGTGGAAAAATCATTGAACATTGGTGGTTTCCTCCACCCTTGCTTTCGGGCTACCTCGTCTAGGCGTAGTACCTTAGGATCCCTGAGGCCGAAACATGCTATATCTTTGACAGGTGATTTCTCGAACTCCGTGGCACCTAGAGACATCTTGTTAGATCCAAAACCTTCATGTTGAATCCCTCTACGAAATCCTCTCGCAGTTTTCTCCATCTCCATTCGGTTCTCTCGTTGTCCAATCGTTTACAAACACTCCAAAGTGTAGTGTGAGTCAGTGTAAGGCTGCTAGATGTTGTATTTTTCAAATGGTAGCTTGTGGGACCAGACCGTCTGGGCCAACACATCCGAATGGCCTAGTGAATGCTAGTGGAGGATTTTTTTTGGTTCCCTATGCTACTCGTGCTTTCGGGCTACCTCATCCAGGCGTAGTCCCTTAAGAGCCCACAGGCCCAAACATGCCATATCTTCGACGGGTGATTTTTCAGACTCCATGGCACCTAAATATTTCTTATCAGATCCAAGCCCTCCATGTTTGGGCCCTATACAAAATCCTCTCGTGGTTTTATCCATCTCCATTCGGTTCTCTCGATGTCCTATTGTTTGCAAAGGCGCGAAATACTGGAGTCTGAGTCAGTGTAGGGTTGTCAGAGCTACAGTTTACAAACGGAAGGTCATGGGACCAAAAAATCTATACCAACACGTTGGGGTGGCCTCGTGAATGCTAGTGGTGGATTTTTTTTGGTTCCCTATGCTCCCCGTGCTTTCGGGCTACCTCGTTTGGGCGTAGTCTCTTAAGAGCCCTGAGACCAAAACATGTTATATCTTTGACATGTGATTTCTCAGACTCCGTGGCACCTAGAGACATCTCATTAGATCTAAGACATCCACGTTGGGGCCCTCTACAAAATTCTCTCATGGTTTTCTCCATCTCCATTCGGTTCTCTCATTGTCCTATTGTTTGCAAAGGCATGAAATACTGGAGTCTGAGTCAGTGTAGGGTTGTCAAACGCTATAATTTACAAACGGAAGCTCGTAGGACCAATCCAACTATGCCAACATGTCAGAGTGGCTAGGCAAATGTTAGTGGAGGATTTTTTTTGGTTCCCTATGCTCCCCGTGCTTTCGGGCTACCTCGTTCGAGCATAGTCCCTTAAGAGCCCTGAGGCCCAAACACTCCATATCTTCGACGGGTGATTTTCTCAAACTCCGTGGCATCTAGAGACATCTCTTCAAATCCGATACCTCCATGTTGAATCCCTCTACGAAATCCTATCGTAGTTTTATCCATATCCATTTGGTTCTCTCACCGTCCTATTGTTTGCAAATTAGCAAAATAGTGTAGTCTGAGTCAGTGTAGGGCTGTCAGACACTATAGTTTGCAAACGGAAGCTCATGGGACCAAAAAAACTACGCAAACACATTGGGGTGGCTAGGTGAACACTAGTGGAGGATTTTTTTGGTTCCTTACACTCCCCGCGCTTTCGGGATACCTTGTTCGGGCGTAGTCCCTTAAGAGCCCTGAGGCCCAAACACACCAGATCTTCGACAGGTGATTTCTCAGACTCCGTGGCACCTAGAGACATCTTGTTAGATCCAATACCTCCATGTTGGGGCCCTCTACGATATCCTCTCGCAGTGTTATCCATATCCATTCGGTTCTCTCGATGTCCTATTGTTTGCAAACATGCAAAATGTTGCAGTCTAAGTCAGTGTAGGGCTCCCAGACGATGTAGTTTGCAAACGGAAGCTCGTGGGACCGAACCAACTACACCAACACATCGGGGTGGCTAGGTGAACACTAGTGGAGTCTTTTTTTGGTTTCCCTATGCTCCCCGTGCTTTTGGGCTACCTCATCTGGGCGTAGTCCCTTAAGAGCCCTGAGGACAAAACATGATATATCTTTGACAAGTGATTTCTCAGACTCCGTGGCACCTATAGATGTCTCATCAGATCCAAGACCTCCATGTCAGGTCCCTCTACAAAATCCTATCGTGGTTTATCCAACTCCATTCGGTTCTCTCATTGTCCTATTGTTTGCAAATGCACAAAATAGTGTAGTCTGAGTCCGTGTAAGGCTGCTAGATGTTGTATTTTGCAAACGGTAGCTTATGGGACCAAACCAACTACACCAACACGTCAAGGTGGCTAGGTGAATGCTAGTGGAGGATTTTTTTTGGTTCCATATGCTCCCCTTGTTTTCGGGCTACCTCATTCGAGCGTAGTCGCTTAAGAGCCCTGAGGTCCAAACACACCATATCTTCGACGGGTGATTTCTCGAACTCCGTGGCACCTAGAGACATCTCATCAAATCCAAGACCTCCATGTTGAATCCCTCTACGAAATCCTCTCACGGTTTTATCCATCTCCATTTGGTTCTCTCTATGTCCATTTGTTTTTAAAGGCGTGAAATACTGGAGTCTGAGTCATTGTAGGGCTACTAGACGCTATAGTTTGCAAACGGAAGCTCGTGGGGCCGAACCAACTACGTCAACGTGTCAGGGTGGCCTAGTGAATGCTAGTGGAGGATTTTTTTTTGTTCCCCATGCTACCCGTGCTTTCGGCCTACCTCGTCCGAGCATAGTCCCTTAAGAGCCCTAAATGACTAGATTGGCTTAAGAATGAATTTGATAGGGGTATGTCTAAAAACACGCAGGAGTTATTAATCACCTAGTAAATCTTTCTTGTTTAGTTCTGGATGGGATTCAGCTGACCTACGGCTTAGTGACCTTCTATTCATTGATAATTTATGCTATGATAAACCCATGCATGCTTTCAAAAGTGCCTTCAAAATGATAGGGTTAGTCATCAAGCCTAGTGAAGGGTGTGATGTGATTTCCAAATAACTTGAAATGCCTACATATTTAAAGGTAATAGCATGAATTGGATAGGATTAGACAATCAAGAATCATTGAGTTTTTGAATCAGAATTTCATTGCATCTAGAGACATTCTCAAGCATTGGAGTAATGTATATGGAGAGACATTCTCAAAATATCAACAGATGAAAGGCATCAAATTGTGACGACTCTCAGGTGTTTTAACAAGGGAGAAGACTAAGAATCATAGAATAATGTAGTAAGTGCATGATAAGATAGGAACCGGTACAAAGATACCATGAGCAAGAAGAAGTGCAAGTAAGGTAAATACATATATACACATTGATAAATTGAATGAATAATTACTCATATTAGGTAACTCTTTATATACATACATTATAGAAATATTGATTTTCAAAGTTTGATGCATATTATACATTGAAAATGCTAGTACATGTACATCACCAATAAATGAAAAAATAATCCATAATATCTTAAATATTGTCAAGTGCACATCATATTAGTTTCATGTGAAAATAATCTCATAAATGTAAGGTCTCATACAAAATTATCAAGTTTCAAATAGTATTTTAATGTGCATAATAAATAAAAAAATTCCCAAATAGGTCATATACCATCAAGTTCAAATTTCATATAGGCGTACATACAATGCCATGCATATAGGCATACAAAAACAATGTCATGTAAGACATATATATTTCCTACTCATCAAAATCTATCCCTCTCTTGGCCTTGCTCGAAGAAGGCCCTCCCTTAGACGAAGATGGAGATCCATGAGATGACTTTGGATTGTCCGAGCCCATGCTTTGAGTCTTCTTCTGCTGAATACGTTCCTGTAGATGAGCCTGTAAATGCAAAAAAAAATTTTTTGTCAAAACTTAATTTATATATGTTTTCAACATGTATTTAAGACCATACTAGAATGAAAGTATTTACATAAATACACAAAATTACCGCAAGTTGTCAATCACGCCGAATTTGCATCTCACACTCAGATGAGTCATCAGGAGCTCCTGCAGTATGGAGGGGGGTACAAAGACGACGAGATGGAGGAGTCCTTGCCCTCAAAGTCAAAATGGAGGGAGTTGAACCTCCCTACATACACATAAGATCATAAAATCTAACATCAGAATTAGCGAAAATAGAACTAAGTACATGTATGTACATAATGACAATATTTTAACTAATTTTATCAATATAGAACTATTGTTTTTACCCCACCACACATGTGAATCAAATGAACAAGGCTGCTACCTGTCGTAGGTAACTCCTACATATACACAATGAAGGACATTATTAACATAATTTAATAATTCTACAATGAAATACATTACTAATATGTAATTTAACATAATATGAATTACACGATAAATTTAACAAAATTTATGTGTTGTTTGAATACCTCAGTGAGTTGCTGCGCAAATGAAGTCGCAGTGACAACACCTTTATCTACTTGTCGCAGAGATGGTGGGGTGTCTAGTGAAGTCAACATCTTTATCAAACATGTATATCACGTGAGTTAGATGGACATACAAGAACATACATATATTTGACTTCAAAACTAATATATCTACACACACACACACACACACACACACACGTATGTGAAATTTTACATAATTAACATTCTAAATTACCTATGTGAATGTGTGTGTATGCATAGTGCTCGCTGCTTGTGGTTAGGATGAAGATGCGCCTCCCGCACATTGTAATATCAATACATATACATGTACAAATATAATTATTTCAAAAATTTAACATATATAAGTAAATCAAGTACTCCAAAAATTTTGTAACACACATAAAAAAACATAAAAAATTTACCTGCGAAGGTGACGTTGATGAATGTAATCAAAATGTCTCACTCAAAAGTACATCTGACATAGTGACATTATCATGTGCACCCCTAGCACCAAGTGCACCAAAATCAGTACACATGAAAGTATCATCCTCCTCGGGCCCCAAACATATGCTACCACATGACGAGCAAATATGTGGCCTCATGCTAGTACTCCCTGAGGGAATACTCTGTGTATCTCTACGAGAATCTGGCTTAGAAATATCCCTCGTATGTCGAACAAGGGTCGCAAATAGCCCCTGAAGCACGTGGAGTGTATCAATCTTTGTTGTCTCCTTCACTGCTTGAGGGAAAATCTCAGGGTGAGGGGGCTTCTGTGTGGGGAATCTACCCTACTGAATAGGTGCACGTTGTGCACCTGGTCGATCCTCTATAGATCCTTTTCTTCGGCCCTGGAAATCTTGGAAATCAAAATAATTTAGGATCTCATTGAGGATAAACTCGCAATAGAGTTTCCTCAGAAAATATAGTGGCACCTTGTTGTTATTACAAGGTGAAAAATCAAACACCACCACCATCGGTCCCAAAAATTATTTTTAATCAAATTATTATTGCACCAATAGATGGGAAACCATTTACATGAAAATAGAATAGGAAAATTACTGTGGGGTCCGTGAATAAGGCGCATATGAGGTCTTTTGAAATTTATTTTTTCTTTACATCCACATATGACAATTTATTAGAATAATAAACCCTACAACCCTCTTTGTAAGTTGTCCAATGATCAATTTTCCCCATTACTGCGTCAACATGAACAAGTAATGCCTCGAATGTGTTTGCAAGAGAGGCGCGGTGGGGGTTTGTAGATTGTGAATCCCTCATTTTTTTGATTAAATCGTCAATTTCAATTTTGTTTTCAACTATGTGGGCTGCTAAATCTTCTTGACTACCTAGGGGATGTAAAGAAATTGTTGGAGTGTTGGGAGGGATGACAGGAATAGCAGGGTTTGGTTGTGGTTGATTCCCTTGACCCATAACTGTAACAATAAAAAATATGTATTCAATTCATATTTTAATCTATAATTATCATATTTCAATGCAAATTTGAGAAAAGAGTTGTGCTCACCTCTTCTCCATGGTGCCATCGTCAATTCAGATCTTCCTGGTGATCCATAAACAATCCTTTGAGCTTGAGATCCAGCTGAGTGAAAAATCGTGAGGGCACGGTTAAGCTCTGAAACTCGCGTTTGAGGGAGATAAAATGATAGAGGCTTGGGCCTATTTTTTTCTTTATAGTAGGCATAATGTGTATGCATTATAATGTGTACACATTATGCCTTGGTAAATCCCAAACCTGACAATTTAAAATGTGGTCACGTTATAATAGAACATGTACGCGTTTTACTTTTTTTGGATTTTTGTCCACTTTTTGGCCCCCCAACTTCGTGCAGTTACCCTTATCATGCATGTGATATCTATATGGATGATGAGAGTGAGGATGAAGATAAATGGGTGACCCCCTATCGGTCTTAATAGGATATGATCAACCAAATTTTTTCATCCTAGGAATATTCAACAAGGATAGGATAGAATTGGACAATTGATATTCACCCACATTTGTAGAGTATCATACAATGATGGAAATGGTTTCTCCATGTGTTAGTAGGGGAATAATATAAAAATGAATAGTTGAAAGAAGGTGGGTATTTCTATTAGAGGAGAAAATTGATACTTGAAGAGATGTGGAGGGTGGTATTTGATTTTGTGAAGGTGGAGAGATTTTCATTGAAGAGGGTTTCAAAATCAAAGGAACAAGAATAAGAGTTTGATTTGATGACCATGATGATGTTGGGGTTGAGTATAGTGATGGAAATGATGAGGAGTGTGTGATGGATGAGGATGGAATCAGAGGCACGATAAGGATGATAAAATGGATGGAATAAGGATGGGTTATTGTCTTGGCTTGGACATTGATGCATAAGGGAATGAAAGTGATGATGTGGGAGTAGTCTTAGTAGAAGGTAACAATGGGCTGAAAAATGGGATGTCTACATGAAGGAAATTTTTTTCAAGGCATCAGAAGAATAAATGTGTAGTTTGAGAGGTGAAATGAGAGGGGTAATATGTTATGAAATTAGTGATCTTGTGGTAAAATAGATGGTAGTTTATCGTATGGTAAAATATTGGGTAAATATTATTGTTATGTACCAATAATATATATTAGAATTTTATCATAATATTGTTATAATAGTTTTCTACATGAGTAAGTGTTATTCATCCAACTCACCAATATAGGAGATAGAGAGATTTTTATGGGGGTAGTTAAAGAAACCTCCTTGAATATAAGAGTTGTCTCTCCTACATAATTATGAATTAAATTTAAAAAGTTTATTATTGTTTTCCTATGCAAATATGTCTAAATTGTTTCATTTAGTATCAAAGCAAGTTCCTCGTGGATGCAATATGATTTTTTATTCCCAAGGGGCATTACTAATTTCTTATTTGTGCATACACATGTAAGTTTGTAATTTAATTTTTTGTAAGAAATTTAGACCAGGCATCATCTTAAAACAACATCGTCGCATCTCTTGTGACTGGTGACTAAACCATCCAAACCACTTATTTATTTTTTAGAAGCATCTAGTTCTTGAGGTGCGCATGGATATGGTGGTGTATCATTGATATTTTCTTGGCATGCGCTCAACGCCTTTGGCATTTGAGCCATGTATTTTGTCTTCTATTCTACATATTGCTCGTCCCAGTGGTGGATGGTTCTCTCTATTCACCATGATCGGAAACAACATCTTCAAGCTCCAAAGTGTATTGATATTTCTATGCTTCTTGAAACCTCCTTTTGATCTCAACAAAGACCGTGGTTTCCCCCCCTCAACATTACAACCGCTTAAATTTCCACCTCAACACTACCTCCCACCAAACCAGCCATAGTCTTTCTCCTTCCAAACATGTGTATCAAATATTATTTCTAAGCCAATGTGGCTATCACTAATCTTTATATAAAAAGAATCACGCAGATATATTCAATGTTGACATAGAGCAAGTGGAAAGTTTGGTTATCATATAGGTTTTGTCAAGGGGATAAGGCAAAGAGGTTGAACCTCAATAATAGTTGTGGAATAGTGGTGGTAAATTTTTAACATTTATGGGGACATGTTTTCTAAGTAGTGTCAAATATTATAAAGAATAGGAATCACACATGAGAAGTGCGATGTGAATGCCGAAGGAGTTGTGGTTGAGGAATGATTTGTGGAAATATGAAGGTAAGCAAGAAGAGGAATTATGTTGGTTAAGGTAATTGATTTTTTTGTAATTGTAGAATAATATGTATCTTTCTCGATAGAAGAAAGAGTGGTAGAGTAATAATTTATAATGTTCTTGATTTTAATAGGAATATAAGAGATATTAAATTCAATTGTATCATTCTCTATTTCAAGAGGATGAGAAATGAAAGCAGATTGAATTATATCATTCCCTATACTTTGATGAGAAGGAAAGGGATCAAAAGTTTTGTTTTTATTATTTATTTCAAGAGACGAAAAGGAAATCAAATCATTTGATCCATCTTTAGCATTCAATTTGATTGAAATGTTAAAAGAAGGGATAACAAGAGATATAAAATTTCCACAATCACTAATATGTTTAGTGTAATCATCCTCATGATCGCAAGTACTTGGATATTCAACAAACATACATACCATGTGTATAAAAACCATTTGAAAATTAAGGACATAGCTTACTATTTAAAACTTAAATCCCAACAAAGGGGGTTATTGAGATAGTTGTGGATGACCTATGTTCTATGCCTTGGTAGTGGATAACCTTTATTAATTCGACGTTAAGGCATGTCTGTATTTTTTTATCGTTTAGATATAAATGGTTGCCCCTTTTTATAGTTCAAGTGCTTTTTTGATATACAAGTCTAAGTGTGTTCTTTTGATAATAAATATCAATTTTACACCTTATTTTTTTAGGTGAGCATTAAGTTGGCAGTTGAATTTTGCAACAAATTTTACAACCTGTAGTCTCTTATTTTACCAAGAAAAACCCCAAGGCACGTGGGCACATCACTCAAAAAAACCTGAGCACTCACCCAAAGTGCACAAGGGTACCAGGTTCCTCTTTTAGGGAAGATTTGTCAAGGAGTTAGCATGAAAGAACATATAATCCAAATCCATAATAGTCATTCAAAGGTAAAGCATAACAAATCTAGATCACAACAATAGTGCATAAAGAATCAAACAATAGCTAGTAACAGATTTACCATGCAAGATCCATCAACAATAACATCAATAATAAGAATCCATCCACAACGATCCATTATATTAATCCATAGCAAAACCAATAGCTGAATACATCATAATAGTCATCACTAAGTCAAACACGCAAGTACACCAGTAGCATAACCTTACAAAATCAATCACACCCCTAAACTGTGCAAATCAATACACACACACACACATATATGTATGTATGTATGTATGTAGTGGGGACTTACCCTTCACTACTCATGATGTGTGTGTGTGTGTGTGTGTGTGTGTGTGTGTGTGTGTGTGTGTGTGTGTGTGTGTGTGTGTGTGTGTGTGTGTGTGTGTGTGTAGTGGGGACTTACCCTTCACTACTCATGCACTCTCAAAAATAGGTTGCATGCTAACAATTGTCGTGCACTGCTACAAAAGCAACTAGGAAGCATGCAAGCTTCACCTAATAATAGATTACCTATAAATAACTCTAGTCCTAATCCTATTATTGTCTCCTTATGCTTGTTCAAACTGCAAGTTTCAAAATATCTTGGCGTGTCTTCTAAGTCTTTTATCAAAACGTGCTCATCTCTCAATCACATCTTATCTCATGTATGCACAACAGATAAGTATTGATCTCTGACTTCCCTGGGTGTGAAACCACATTACACAACTTTTTCCAAATTTCACACCTACTTATGCATCCCTTACGTCAGCACCTTCAATACTTAGGCAATATCTTACCAACCCAACATTACCCCACACTTGGTTCATTACTACCCCAGAAATGGGTAATCATGCCTTATCTCTCCAAGAATAAATAATCAGAATAAAATAATCATTGTACATAATGTATGATCAAATATGAAAAATAATATGGGTGCTCTACTCCTCTGAAGCATAATTAACTTAGGATAGTCACTCATTATCTCTACCTCTAATTTGTTCCAATAATTGAGTGCCTTATTCATCTTGCCATGGATGTCCGCAAGTAATCCTTCCATCTCATCCAAAGTCATGTTCTCACCCTCATTCTACAACACTCTAAGAACATTTGCTAAACTTGAGATCATCCCATCCATCACATCCATACGTTGTGCTATATTTTTCTCAATTTCCTTTATCTTTTCTTTGTGAGGGTCTCGGGATTTTGTGAGCGCATTGTTCTTTTTTACTAGTAACATCAACCTCTCCTCGAACCCAATATTTTCATTCTTCATCGCCACAAGGAATTCATTTTCCTCCACTAGAATCCTTTTCTTGATTATTTCCTTAGG
Organism: Taxus chinensis; assembly: GCA_019776745.2. Lineage (NCBI taxonomy): Eukaryota > Viridiplantae > Streptophyta > Pinopsida > Cupressales > Taxaceae > Taxus > Taxus chinensis. The sequence goes on along the minus strand of CM034149.1, from coordinate 856,068,585 downwards.
ATCTGTGCACATATTCAATGTCGAGTCCACCTTTCTCATCTTATCTTTCAGCTTTTGGAGCAAAGAGTCATACCTAGTGATTCAAAGCACTATTTTTTCCTTAGTCCTTTCCTTTTGTGCTACAACAACCTTTTGTCTCAACATCCATATTGTACCCTCATCCAACACCAAGTGAACCAACATGGGAAAGTAATGCATAGCATATGGGAATCTTTCAGCCACCTTTTCCTCATACTGCGGTCTCACCTGTAAAATTTCATCACCGATCTGCTCTGCCATATTAAGTACTACACATGCCTTTTCCTCAACTCTCTCTTTTTCCTCTGTCATGTTCTTAATCTTTACTTCTTTATCCTTCATATCCTCTAACAGAGTCTGAATAGTTATCGCTTTATCTATATTCTTACGTGTAACCTTTGCAGATACCTTCGTCAAAGCATTACTTAATTTTTCATCAAATAACTGAGTCAAATTGATGGTTACATGTTGGGAATGTGGTGCTTTCTTCATCCTCCAGGAGACACATGACTCTTCACACACATCAAAATCAAGCTCATCCATGTGAGTCTACATATTCCATGATAACTGCTTTTTTTTGTGATGCAAGAGCATCAAGGAATTGGAATTTCATAAGGTCATTCAAGCATGTTTGTTTTTTATAGATGGGTGTTTTATTGATAGAGTCAATGAAAAAGTAAGGGTGAGAATAAGAGTGAAATCTTAGGTGTGCAAGTAGGTGTAAAAGAAATATAAAATAGTTGTTTTATGCATAAATAGGACCATATTGATATGTTGTGAGGTGTCAATCTAGTTGAAAATGATTTGAGAGATCCTTGGGATCAGTTTTCATGATTTCCTAATGTTAAGAATATGGTTGAGCTCATATAGGAGCTGAATAGTCCATTTAGGAGACTAGATTAGAGGAGAATAATGGTGAGTCAATTAGATCAATCATAAAATGAAGATAGTATAAAGATAAATGATGGAATAAAATGTAATAGCTATTGGAAACGAATAAGAAATATATAATTTTGATGTTACAGGCATTAGAATGAGTTTCTTCATGTTTTCATAGCTAAATGTATTGACTGTATATGGTGATCCCTGCTCTGACCGAGACTTCTAAAATGACAGTCATGCTAGAAGGTGTTTTCAGAACTCTGTGAATGCATAGATAGCTGAGACATGATGAGATAAGCCTCTCCTAATTTGTATAGCTCTTGAAGTTGTGTAGTCTATCCTGTAACTCCAAATTTTCTCTCTCTGAACACCGCTAGGGCTTTGTGTATTTTGATGTCTATCCAGTCAAAAATCATGAAATTTTGAGAAAACTTCTATTCAGGTGAATACTAGGAGTGTACTTAATATCATTATCTAGTTCACATGTGTGGGAAAGTTATGTGCATGGGTACAGAGTAGACTGTAGCAGTATATTGGTAATGAAGGGGAAGAGTTGAATGAAGGATCAAACCCAAGAGACAAGCATCCAAACTTCATAGACACCCTCTTAATATCATTCCTAAGGTGGATCCATTGATTATTAGGTAATATCATGACTATAGGTGCCTACTGTTATAACTTAGAGTCAAAATAGGGCTAAATTATACAGTACATCCCAAAAGAAGTCCAATTCCGTACAAAACAATAGGGTATGAAATTTAGTCATGAGTTAGAACTTCATAAATGGTCTCAGGAGAAATCATTTTTTTGTAAGGTTGTTTTGGACCAATTTGAGATCCAACTCATTTTATGTGTGGAGAGGGCTACTAGCCAACTAGGCTTAAAGAAAGACTTATATTGGAAACCAAGGGCATGATGACATAAAGGGTCTAAACACTTTAATATAAGGTGGATGAGGTATTCCAAGAGTGTAGATGTTGCTTCAGAACCCTAGGACAAGTTTTGATCATGTTGACCATTGAGACCCTATACTAACTACTCAATATAAGTATGGAGAATATTGCACAAAGAATAAGACCAGAGAATATTTGTCATGGATTGATGGACATGGAAAATAGAGGTGATGATTAGAGTAAGATGACTGGTCAAGGGGACTGGAGTCATGATAAATAGTCACATGTATTTCTATTTCATTGTTTTCTTTCACATGAATGCTAATCTCAAATCAAGTGTGTGTGGACCAGCAGTAAGATATATCTAAGCTTGTTTTCAACATCAAAATTGTGTTATGGAGAGTGACTTGGAGATCCTCATAGCAGGGGATTGGAATGATAAAGCAAAGGAGTTTAAGTGTCCATTCAAGAATTTAGTATACCTGAGGTAAGTGTTCACTAATTAAGACTATGAAGAAGATATACAATATTTGCATATGACATTTGGGCATCAGGGTGCATGTGGTCGCCATATCTAGATCCATCATCTCCCACCTATATAATTGTTCCTTTGCAACAGTACTCTGGAACCTAGCATGAATTATATTTATTACATCATCAACATAGCCAAGGTTCTGTGTCTACACCATCTCCTCTTTCTTGGGCTCACTTATTTTCTCACCTACTTTCTCTTGTGTTCTAGCGCCCATGTTTTATTGTACTTCCTCTTCTTCCTCGGGTCCCTTAGTTGGGCACACAACATTATCTTCAATCTCCATGTATCCACTAGCATAGCTCTTTTCCTGATGTTCATGTAAGCTCATGATGGGGACTCCTGTGTTAAACTGCAGGTGCTCACCACCAATCCCTTCATCTTCCCCAAGTCCAAGGTTGTGTGTGGAAGCTTCATCACGTGCGTCCTCACCTGATGGATTTTCCTCATCACTATCTATCAATATGTATTTTTTCCTTTTCTTTCTTTCTTCCTCAACCCTCTTCACCATTGTTATGCACATTGATCTTCTTACCAGTTATGAGGGGCTAACGCCAGCATCTGCACGTGTACGCCTTCTACGTAATTATCTTCTCCCATGATCAAGGGAAGTGTTGTCTTCCTGCTCCTCCTCCCCGCTCTAGGAAATTATATAATAATTAATTTCCTTGTTCTTCCTATACGGGGGTGTTTGTTCCAGCGACATCCTTATTCCCACAGTTTGTTTTCCTTTTGGAGAACCTGGTAAAGAAAAGTCCTCTCCTGTGATCACTTTTTCATCCTTAAACCGCAACCTCAGGTATACATACACAGCATGCGGGCTCAATCTTTCCTACATCCATAGTTTTTGGATTTATGTCAATGTTGTCTGACTCCATCATCTCCACATATGCCTCCTTATTGGGCCATACATATGTCTTGCGCAGAATATGGATATTTGTGTCCACCTTGTCAGCGTCAAACTGTAATTTCCACGCATTGTGTAACTTGTTCACTGAATATTTAAAATAGTGACCAGTAAATGTGAAAAGTAAATTATACCATGGGCTCTTCTTTCCTGTCTTTATGAAGAATCTTCCTAGACATAAGTGTTTGTACGTCATGAACTCTGCTTATCCATCCAACACACTAGGTAGTTCACACGGTATGCGCCACTCTCCCTCAAATTCTTAGTGCATCCTCCTAAACCACTTCTCCTGGTGCTCCTTAAAAGTGTTCAAAATTGAACTATGGCAAGTATAATTGATGAACTTCAGAGAAGGTGATTTAGTTTCCATGGGGTATTCCCATACTTTCTCCTTCAGCCCATTGGGTATGTTGATTTCACAAAATACAATTAAGAGTAAAATGGCGCCCCAGGTGATCTTCTCACCTTTATCAGCCTGGGTGGGTGCTTCTGCCACTAAGCTCTCCATAATGTAACTTGTAATATTATAATAAGTCTTGTTTTCCATTTTATGTGCTATATACGGCCAACACTTATTAACTTCTATCCATCTCTCTAAGCCACCCAATTTACAACTGACTAACCACGTCACTACCCTTATAGCTAGATCATTTATTTATGTGATGTTGAAATCTCGACCCCCCTTTTTATAGTGGTACGCAATGGCTGTCACCTCTACTCCCTCATCATCTAATAAGTCACCTATAATTTATGAACCAAAGTCACACAAACTTGTGACTTTTCCAACCAAATTTTTTGTAATCTTCATCCTCCTACCCACGAAGTACAAGAAATCCTCGTGCATGCACGACATTAGCCACTGGTACAAGTGATTGAGCTTTTCAAATAACGGCAGCTCATAAAGTTTCTTGACTCCGATGCTTTCCAATCATTTTTGTACCGAGTTTTCCAAACCCTATGCCCATCATTTGTCCTCCTTTTAGTCTTTTGAATGGTATTTGCATTGATATCTTTGATGGTTTTCTCAGTCCTGTGATTAAAGTCACTAATCTTGCATTGGGTTAATTTCGACATCCACGGCCTTCCTTCGATCACCTCTTCTGGATATTACATCTCAACTAACCACTCCTGTGATGCTTCCTCACAAGGTTCATTTTAAGAAGCCCCTCTAAAAAGTTATTTTAGAATTTGTGGTGAATCTCAAAAATTTACTTACAAATTATTGGCAAATTTCTAAAAAAATGTTTCAAGGAAAGGTGATTTTGTATGGAGAAATTTTCTTGAGGTTTCACATAGCTAGACGGGAAGGTTGAGCGAACAGGTTGGTTGGGTAGGTTAGATGGGCGGGCTGGCTGGGCAGGTTGGTCAGGTAGGTTGGTCGGGCAGGTGGTCGGGTAGGTTGGTCGGGAAGGTTGGAGAGGTAGGTTGGCTGAGTAGGTTGGTCGGGTAGGTTGGTCAGGTAAGTTAGTGGGGTAGGCTAGTTGGGTAGGCTGGTTGAGTAGGTTGGTCAGGTAGGTTAGTCGAGCAGGTTGGTCAAGTGGGTTAACCATCCAACACCTTAGTCATCCAACCCTTAGCCGTCCAACCCCTTATCCGTCCAACCCCTCAGTCATCTAACCCCTTACCTTTCCAACCCCTTAGTTTCCCAACCCCTCAGCAACCTAACCCCTTACCCATCCAACTCCTTAATTGTCCAACCCTGTAACCATCCAACTCTTCTACCCAAACTCTTAGTCATCCAACCCTTTAGCCATCCAACCCTTGGTCGTCCAACCCATTATCCGTCTAACCTGACAGCATATGTTGTACGGTGTTGGTTGTTTACATTTAATTCGGTGAGTATGCGCGTGAAATGATTTAAAATGGTATCGAATTACATTCATAAGCTCTTATGTGTGTAAAATCTAGGTAAAATGAATAGTACAAGGGACATGTTGGTTGAATTTTTCAACAAATAAGTCAGCTACAAATCATAGAAAATTTGCCAATTTGAATTTCCATAAACCTCTATTTTCATGAGTTTACGAAAATTTGAAACTAAATTTTTCCCTGCTTCCTCAGTCTCCCTCTCAACAACTAGAGCTCTCCTTGGTTTCATTTATCTTCTCAATTAACAAGTACACTCTGTAAACTACAACCTTTCCGCTGCCTTACCCTTCCACGCCTCAAACTCAAATCAACCCCTTCGATTCCTCGTGCCCTATTCGTAACCATGCCTCCTTGAAACCCTAACTACACGAACATTTCTTCCTCACCCACCTAAAAAACTCAAAAACACCTACATGTGGAGTTCTGTTAATGTCGTGTCATGATTTCACCCGGTTCACTGATCAATAGCTCATTCTTTGCACTCATGAAATTTTTCGCACTTCTCAATCGTGATAGCTCAAAAGATGCAAGGTAATAATAACGTTGCAATCACCGACTTTATAGATTTTTTCAAAATTTGCCACTTTCATTGCTCCTTAACCACCACCATATGTGGCACTAATTTCACCTCCTTGATCTTTTACACCTCAGTCATAACCTTCTGGCGCGCTCACTACTTTCTTGTCCACAAATACCCTTACGCACACTCCCCTGCGCCAAAGTACCTATCTAATGTGCCTCATACTGAATAGTTTCCAATGTTGCAGCCAACCTCATGTTATATTATGCGTCCATCCCTTTATGCATGGTCTTCAATCCGAGAAAATTTCTTAGAATTATTCTACAAAACCCTCTTCACTCTAAGCTCCTGTAATTTTACAATGCACACCAATCTGCAACAAGACACCCGTCAATTTCCAATCCACCCCACACTAAAACTATGTGTGATCCTCTACACATGAATACACTAGATAGTAGTCAACTACAGTTGCACAAGTGTACTTATTACAAAAAAAACATGGAACTAAATTGACAAAGTATAACAACGATGAAAGGAAACACATATAAAGGAAATGCATTAAATCAAATCCTACTCTAACAAGAAAACTTCCTTATTACAAACACCAAGATGACTTATTTATAGTAGGGCTTCAACCTACTCCCGTTAAAGTAACTGGGAAACTGAGTGTCATCTATCTCTTATAACTTGAAGGTTCCTAAATCAATTATATATGTCACCACATACGATCCCAACCAATACACCTTCAATTTCCCAGGGTGGCGCACAAACTTGGATTCATAAAGAAGAACCATCTGTCCAACTTCAAACTACTTATACTTAATATTCTAATCATGTCATGCCTTCTACCTAGCCTTCTTTGTCTTTTAGATCCAATGTGTTATAGCATGCCGCTCATCCAACTGTATCAGTTTTTATATACGGCCTTCAAGTGCTTGCTCATCATCCAGTCCTCCTGTGCATGCAATACATAGAGAGGGTAACATGAATTCAACCAGTGAAACATCCTCTGCACCAAACACCAATTGAAAGGGTATGGCTTTGTTCAATCTCTTATCAGTTTTCCTATATGCCAAAAGTACAGAAGATACTTTATCATCCCAATCATTCCTTCCAATATCAGATATCTTTGTCAATGTGTGTTCCAATATTTTTTTGAAAGCCTCAGTAATCCCATTAGCTTGTGGATGATAGGGTGTTGTCTTGTGATGCACCACCACAAACTCAGCCAATAGTAGCACCACCATAAACTCGGCCAATAGTATAATGATAGTCTCATTGAGGAAATGAGTGCCCCTATCACTTGTCATACTCAACAAACATCAATACCTGTTGATAATGTTTTCCCATAAGAATCTTGTTGATATAGTTTTCATGTAATCCTTTTTAAGTGTCGCTTTCACCCACCTTGTTAGATAATTTATACATGTAATAATATAGCACAACCCAATCATGTGCGTGAGTGGGGAAATAGGACCCATAAATTCAATTGTATACTTCCCAAAAGGTTATGCACTACCAATAGGCCTCAAAGTCCTTTCATCCCTACACCCAGGCTTTCCAAGGTGTTGATAATGGTCATAAGACTTACAATATTCTATACAATCCTTATACATTGTTCCCCACCAAAGGCCTTCCAACAAAATCTTGTGCGCGGTATCATTTCTTGCATAATGACTACCTACAATTCCACCATGACAGTACGCTCATGTTTGAGTACACACCGGTGCAAAAACTTCATCATAACCTAACTTGTATAAATCTCCACCAATTAACATGTAGGGCGCGACGCGTATAGCAAGTTGTTTCTTCTCTAAGTTGTTCATTCCTTTAAGCACCACACCAATACGTAAAAATAAATTAATGTATTCTAAGTCATAGGGCACACAGTTCAATCTAAATAGTTTTGCATTTGGAATTATGTCCTCAATGCTTTGTACGTCCTCACCTAAGTTAATTCTTGACAAATGATCTGGTTCATAATTGCTCTTCCCTGGCTTTACCACCACTATAAATTCAAATTCCTGAAACAATAGAATCCATTGTCATATGCACCCCTGTAAGACGGGCTTATTAACCAAGTACTTAAGTGCCATGTGATCTATATAAAATATAAAGGGTGTTTCCAACAAATACTATCTAAACTCATGTAACGTGTAAATCATGAACAATGCTTCGCACTCTATAGTTGTATAGCTATGTTCAGCAAGTGTCAACATTCGACTTGCAAAACATATAGGATGGTCAATAATACCATATCTAGGTTGTGCTAATATTGTGCTAATGGCCATGCCAGAGGCATTAACATGCACATGAAATGGCTTATCTTAAGAAGGAAAGTGCAAAATGGGCACAGAAGTAAGTTTCTCCTTCAATGTCTCAAATGTTATCTGTTGCCCGTCATCCCAATGAAACTTTCCTTTACTCCTCAAAAATTCTTCCAAGGGCATGACAATCTTAGCATAACCCTTGGTGAGCTTCCTATAATAACTTGTATGTCCTAAGAATCAGCGCACCTTGCTCTGATTGGTAGGCTCCTCTAAGCCCAAAATAACAACAACCTTAACACGATCTATAATTAGGCCTTTTTTACAAATAATGTGTCCTAGTAAAGTTCCAAAGGGTGTAGAAAAGATACACTTATTAATGTTCAAAGAGATGTTTAACTTCCTACATATCTCAAACATGAGTCTCAAGTTGTCATAGTGATCCTTTACCAGTCCATATATAGTCTAATCATCCATGTAAACCTGTAAAAACTTTTGTATAGTCTTAAAATGCTTGCACAATAATGCGTGAAAATACTTTAGGCTCATTCTTCAACCTAAAAGGCATAACTCTATATGCAAAACTTCCCCATTCAGTGGCGAAACTTTTCTTTTCTTGATCTTCCTCAACAATCCACACCTGATGATATACTGAGAATGCATCAGTAAAAGAGTAAATCTTGTGCCCTGCAATGCCTTCTAATATCTCCTCTCTAAAAGGTGTGGGAAAAGGATCTATGACACAAGCAGCATTCAACTCTCTATAGTCCACACATATCCTTATCCTACCATCTTTCTTTATAATTATCACCATGGGGCTAACCCACTATGATTCCTCAATGGGCTCAATGATCCCAGATTTCAACATCTTTTCAATTTCTTCCTTTACCTTGACATGCAGATTAGGGATCATCATGTAAGGCCTCTTCCTAAACAGGGATGCACCTTCCTTCAACTTGATCCTCATCTCACCCAGAGAGGGATGCACTCCCTTCAATTCGTGATAGTCTCTAGGAAATAAGTCATGGAAGTCACACAGTAGGTGAATTATCTTTAACACCTCTTGTTCAAAATAATGATCACATATAATGGCCTCTTTAGGTTCTACATCTATCCCAATGTTATCCTTCTTTGTTTTAATAGGCTCATGATAAGCACACACCTTTTCATCTATACTATCTAAGACCTTGCGTGTACCCATAGTGTGATCAACATCCAAATTTTCTACTTCCTCATCATCAATCATGTAGACCAACTTACCCTTTTCTTTTTCTAATTAGGCGCGCACAAGTTGTTCCTCATCTATCTTTTTTTATTTAAAGTGCACCTCCAAGTATAACTCTCCAAACATATTTAACATGAGTTACTCAGATTTTAAACTATCTCGCATCGTAAGGCATTTGATAATCTATAATGCTTCATTCACCAGAGGTTTAGTGGAAAAGTAATCAAAGGTCTAAATCATATCTGAGGTCATCTCCTGCCAATTAATTTTTTCTCTTGTTAACTCTGCATGAACATACCATGCACACGTGAAACTTATTAGAGTGGCGTAGAACTTATGTACCCAGAGTGATGGTGGTAAGACCTCCTAGCCCTTCATCTAGAGTCTCTCACACTTCTGAACATGATGCAAAAAGAATCCTTCCCATGGTATTCACAGATCTATGAAGGTACATTTTTCTGAAGAAACCTAGTAGAGAAGGTGATTCTCACTTCTTGCCACTCCAAAAGGTTATCTCTTTGTTTAGTCCACCAGTGCGCAGTTGTCCCATGCAGGGTATAAAATATCATATTCCTCCTTTCTACTTAATCCTCCCACTGATATTTCATGGCACACATAAATACGTAGGGGTTTCCTTCACTAGTGTATCGAGGTATCTAGTTATGACCCAAATGCTTAACCATGTGCAGCTTGATTACATGAGTAATTGTGTTCTTGACCTCCCTCCCAACCATATCATACGTTCAATGCACCCAATTATCATAGGAAACACTGGTTGTATCACTCATGGACTGAACATCATCCCACATAATAACACCTTCCTTTGATGGCTCAAGCATTTCAAGATCTCTAACTATACGTGTGTATATCCTATTCAAATCTTCTTCACTCAAGGGTTCTACATACGGTGCATCCTTCCCATCTATCAACGGAATAATCACACACTCTTCTTTGTTCTCAAAACTAATAAAATATTTATTAAAGCACATATCAACATTATTCTATTAACACTAAGGGCACACAAGAAATGCTGGAAAATTTTCTGCTTCTGCAAGCGCTAAGACCTCAAAGTCCCCAGTAAACTTGCCCCCCTGAATAGTAATAGTGGCATCCTTCAATAATCCAATGGGCATGGTTGTACTCCTGTTAGCCAAATATAGCACATTTGAAGATGGATGTAATGGTGGCCTCCAAATATAATTCCACTCATCCAAAGTGAGTACATTTACTTCTACACCTGTATCAATCAGGATATTACTCAACAACCATCCATCAAAAACTACATTCAAGTGATCTCTTTATTATATTCAAGATTATAAGGAGGTAATTTCACATGTAATATCTATCTCTTGCGCTCAACTCCAGTGTGCGGTACCTTCTCCCTTAACCGTTCCCCAAACAAAGAAATGATGTTTTCTTGGCACAACATCTTACAAACCTCCTTTACGTCATCAACATTTTTCTAAGACAGCTCAACTACCTTTTCCTGATCCTACATCTATGACTATTCCTTCAAGCATTGTATCTCACCCTGCAAGTTTCTAATAACCTCTGTAGTTTCCTGATAGACTTCCTTCTGATAGGAAAGATCTGGATAATTTACATTTATCACCTCTTGCTTCATAATAACATGTTTCTGCTTTGGAATTTCATGAGTGCACGCAACCTCAACACGTGTAGTCACCAACACATGTATCATCTCAGGGTCAGGTGCTAACGTTGGCATCTACTGATCTTCCATAGCATGTTGTACTCAAACCATTACTATACCCTTATTATACTTGTTATGCTTTCTCATATGCTCATACAAATCTAGGCATTCCTCAAACTTGTGATTCTTTCCACATCATGATAAAATAATGTTCTGAGGGAATTCACGCATATAATGATCAAGGGATCCACATGTAAAACAGGTTCCACAGGGAAAGTCATCTCTTCCACCACCGCGACCTCGGCCTCTGAATCCTCCACAGTAACCTCTTCCTCTACCACCTCCATCATAACACCCTTCATTTTGGTTATGATTATGATGTTCACCTTGTTCCTTATAATTTTTTGCAACACTGGTCTCGCATACACCAATCTCAAGAGCCTCATGAATTTGATCAATCAACCTACAATTCTTTGTATCATGAGTGATAAACTTACAAATCTTACAATAAAAAGGCATGTTCTTCTTGATCGCGTGCTGCAATAAGAGGCACCAACTTGAATCATGATCCAAGCGACATATCTCACAATTCAGAAACATGGTATGCATCGATTTACAAGGGTAGATATCCTTAGTATGTCCTTCCACCTCATAATCCGTACACCAGATACCACTACGCCTCTCATGGGATAAATTAGTTGACAATTTTTGAAAGGAACGATAAGAACATTGTTCCAAGCCTCGATCTCAAATGATAACAGTTTACCAAATTAGATTTGCAAAACATAAGAGCTAAAATACCATATATGGAAATCCATCATAATCCATAATGCTCAATACATTACAATACAATGAATTAAATTACTCAATAAGAAAGATGTACATATAGGAGTAGGGAAGTGCAACTACTACCTGAATTAGTGGTGAAGAACTCCTACTAACTGATACTTGTAGTTAACTCCAGAAGACTAGTAAGCTAACTCTACATAACTGAGAAGCTAACTCAACACAATTACTAAGCTAACTCTACACAACTAGTACACCTAAGAAAGCTAACCCAATAAGTGTAGGGCTAACACAAGTGTAAGAATTATCCTAGTAAATAAATAAAAGGATAAATAATAACCTACACTGACACCCTCCCATAATCATAACTTAGGTGGGCTAAAAATAAGGTGGGTCTCAGCAACAAGGCCTGATGAGGTACCCACGTACAATAACTGGGAAAATTAGACATCGCAAGGTACCCAAAAACCTTAATAACAAAGGAGAGAGAGATAAATCCCACTGTAAGATATCCTAAGAATAGTGGCTCCAAAAAATCTTACAATGCTAAAGATGTTTAGTATACACTATGGTCTAAATCCTCTACTCAATCATAGAACTCAAAAACAACTGACACTGGGCTTCACCAAAATAGCTCCATGTAAGGAGACTGTCAATGGAGTGATGTCAAAAGTGTAAAAAAAATATCAAACATAATTTGATCAACTACTAAAAATAGGTGTGCCATGATCCAAGAACAACTAAGACAACAAGGAAAGGACACGAGATCCAAATAGATAGGAGTGCCATGATCCAAGAAAACCCAAGGTAATAAGGAAAGAACACAAAATCTGAAGAAGTAAGATCAGTTACTACAAATATGTGTGTCATGATCCAAGAATAATAATCAAAGCAACAAGGTAAGGACATGAGATCCAAATAAATAGGAGTGCAACGATCCAATAAAAGCCAAGGTAACAAGGCAAGGACATGAAACTCAAAGAAGCAATATCAACACGTAATAAGGTAAGGATACGAAACCAAAAGAGTTAGTATCAACACTACACCCTCCCATACTGCTAAATGGGTAGAGTGACACCATAGATCTGTATGAGTTGCCAAAATCAACTACTCTAACACTGACAAACTAACATTGGGATTCACTAGAATAGCTCCCCCACAAGAGAGACTGTCAACATGCCAAAAAGGTGTCAAAAATACAGATCCAAAATATCTCAACAAACAAGAGAGATATAAATTTATACACCCATATATATATAAGAATGCAACACCCAAAATTTTAGGGCGTCGGGCTCAACCAAAACTGCATCCACAAGTGGTTATAACACCCTCCCGAATCTGGCACTTTATAATTAAGTGCATGTAAATATTACAATGAGTAAAAGTACATTTTACATTTGAAATATGTGTATAAAATTTCACCAATGTGTAGATCTTGAAAAAATACACAATTTCAAAAATGTGATCACCTTAATTTGAGCTACGGATCAAAAGTTATGAGCTCTATAAGGTTTTGCTATTAAAATAATATTTTAATGTTGATGTTTTTTTTAAAAGGCACACGTAACACCCAAATTTCCAAAGGGTAAAAGAGTGCATCCACATGATACAGGCTTGTGACCAAAGCATAAAATCCTGTGCACAAAACCTAAATTTCTAGAGGGTAAATCATTGCATCCGGAGGGTACACATTTATATCCAATGGATAAAATAATTCATCCAAAATAGAAATATCCAAAGGATAAAAGAATGCATTTGGAAGGTACATGCTTATATCCAATGGATAAAATAATGCACTGAGAGGGTATAAATTTACGTCCACTAGATAAAAGACTGCATCCAAAACAGAAATATCCAAAGGGTAAAAGAATGCATCTAGAAGGTACACACTTATATTCAATGGATAAAAGAATGCACCCAGAGAGTAAAAATTTGCATCCAGTGGATAAAATACTGCATCCAAAGAAGAAATATCTAGAGGGTAAAATAATGCATTTGTAGGGTACACGATTATATCCAATGGATAAAATAATGTACCCTGAGGGTGCAAATATGCATCTAATGGATAAAAAGACTGCATCCAAAACAAAAATATCCAAAGGGTAAAAGAATGCATCCAGAAGGCACACACTTATATCCAGTGGATAAAATAATGCACCCAAAGGGTACAAATATACATCTAGTGGATAGAATACTGCATCCAAAACAAAAATATCTAGAGGGTAAAATAATGCATCCAAGAGGTACACACTTATATCCAATGTACAAAAGAATGCACCCATAGGGTACATATATACATCCAGTGGATAAAATACTTCATCCAAAACAAAAATATCTAGAGGGTAAAAGAATGCATCCAAAAGGTACATGCTTATATCTAATGGACAAAAGAATGCACCCAGAGGGTATAGATCTGTGTCCAAATTTGACTATCTCAAAACATGGTCAAGTTTACAATTGATTATATGGTTTTGGCACCTTTCAAATCCAATGGCGTACTCCGTTTTGCATAAAAATGCATGTTATATAAAATTTCTAACAAATTCCGAATACATGAAAATAATAAACCCTTTCTTGCAAAGAAAAACTTATAGATGGATGTCTACATCATCTATCGCTCTGATACCATGAAAGGAGAGATAAGAAGATTGTTCCAAGCCGTGATCTCAGATAATAATAGCACACCACATTAGATTTACAAAACATAAGAGCTAAAATACTATATATGGAATTCCATCATAATCCATAATGCTCAATACATTACAATACAATGACTTGAATTACTCAATAAGAAATATGTACATATAGGAGGAGGGAAGTGCAATTACTACCTAAATTAGTGGTGAAGAACTCCCACTAATTGATACTGGTAGTTAAGTTAACTCCAGAAAACTAGTAAGCTGACTCCACATAACTAAAAAGCTAACTCAACACAATTAGTAAGATAACTCCACACAACTAGTACACCTAAGAAAGCTAACCCAACAAGTGTAGGGCTAACACAAGTGTAAGAATTATCCTAATAAATAAATAAAAGGATAAATAATAACCTGCACTAACAATTTTTCCAACTGTTTTTCCATATATGTAATCTACACCTCCAAAAATGGGGTAACTCCAATATCTACACTCCTAATTGCCTCAACGCATAGAGCTACCTCCAAATCCTCCTGTGGATCTGTAAACATCTTAAGAGAAAGTGACCTTCTTAAAAGTGTGATTAACTCACCAACAAACCACTATGCATGCTAGCTAGGGTGAATATCATAAGACTACTTTGATAACAGAGTTTTAAAACTTGCACCATACTCCCTAACACTCTTAGTCATGCCCTATTTAATGTCCTTTAACATGTTGATGTTCTTCTACTCAAACTCAGGGATATGGAACTTTGCCAGGAAAGCATCCTACAATGCATTGTAATCTACATCAGTCTGGTTCAAGTCATACTTCCTATACCAACTATGTGTATGCCCTTGCAAAGTAGTAGCAAACTAACTTTCCTTACGCTCAGGAGCTATGATTCTCTTAGCCTGCCATATTATTTCACACATGTGTACATGCTCAGCTACATATTTAATACCTCTATACTCTAGTAGGTGAAAATACATCTCGTAATAAACTTGTTGGGGTTGGTGCAGACCATGCCCACCTAATCTAGAACTTGTATTACCTCCAATATTCCCTCCACCTCCAAAACCACCAAATCCACTAGATCCCAAACCACCTAATCGTCCCCCTGTAGCGGGCACCAGACTAGAGGATGTGATTCTTGTGTTCCAATAGTTTTACTAAATTTAACTCCCACGCTCTGTGAATTAGTTCTACTTCCATACATATTACCAACGTTCTGTGCACCCACATTCTGTCCTGAGGATGCACCAGAAAATATATCGTCAATAATACCATCAAACAAAGAAGACTACATCACCATTTGAAAAATCTTATATTTAAAGGAAAATGAAAGCTACATGTCACTTCTGAAGAAACTACACTAGTTTGATTCTCAATAACTGTCTCAAGTTCTGGAACACCAAGTGCAAGGGCTAGGTTGCCAGGCTGGATCAGATGTGCGCCCACAACTCTTAATTTTTCTTCCTCAGATGTGCTCTCATCAGAATCTAAAGGGGACCTTCTACCGCACTTTCCTAAGGATGGGAGAACCAGATTCTCTGGCTCCATGTCTTCCATGTGAGCTCCAAATCCTTCTCGAGCCATCTCTCTCCTCAACTCCAAAGACTCCTCAATTTCACGTCTCTTCGTCAATTCCCTCTCTCACACTTCATTATATTTAATCCACATTTCTTCTCTCTACCTTTCTGCCACCAGGTCCACCATCTTTCACCACACCTAATCCTGCCCCCGTGCGTAGTGGGATTTAGCTAGCTATATTTTGCTCTTCTAAATCCATAGTCACAATCAAGATCTTAATTGCTAAAGGGATAGCACACAAATAAGATCCTATGGGTTTGCGCAAGATCTGAAACTCAACAAATTCTAGATAGGAATAAGTAGAAATGGCATACTCCAACATGTAACTGTTCAAAACACCACTCCACTAATGATCTACAATGTGTGTCCAAGTCAAATCAGCATCATGCAAATTTTGGTAGTCTTCCTATGTCCAAACAATTTTTCTATACCTCTAATTTCTCTTCGATGCATATGCTACCAGCCGCTATTACAATTATATAGGAAAATAACATAAAAACATTTCATAGAGTTCATGATAGATACATTCTTCAACCCACACGTGTGCATCAAAATCAAGTCTAGTATTATATTTATGAGCAAACAAGTCCTCTGAATTCTGTACCCAACTCTCAATACTGGGCAAAGTAAACTGATACGTCTTCATCATGCAACATCCTTGCAACAAATTTAAAAGAGGTCCCAGAAATAGAACCAAAATTTACTCTTTTACTTTACCAAAAACAGCCCAAGGCACGCTAACAAATCACTCAGACAGACCTGAGTGCTCACTCGTAGCACACAAGGGTACCAGGTCCCTCTTTTATGACAACTTTGTCAAGGATTTAGCATGAAAGAACATATAATATAGATCCATAATAGCCATTCAAAGGTAAAGCATAATAGATCTAGATCATAAACATAGTATATAAAGAATCAAACAAGAACTAGTAACAGATTTACCATGCAAGATCCATCCACAAAGATCCATTATATTAATCCATAACAAAACCAATAGTTGAATACATCATAATAGTCATCACAAATTCAAACGTACAAGTACAGTAGCAACATAACCTTACAAAATCATTCACACCCCTATGTCGTGTAAATCAATACATATATATAGGTATTGGGGAATTTCCCTTCACTACTCATGTACTCTCAAAAATAGGTTGCATGCTAACAATAGCCATGTGCCGCTATAAAGGCAACTAGGAAGCATGCAAGCTTCGCCTAATAATAGACTACCTATAAATAAATCTAGGCCTAATATTATTATTATCTCCTTGCACCTATTCAAACTGCAAGTTCTAAAATATCTCAGTGTGTCTTACAAGTCTTCTATCAAAACATGCTCAACACTCAATCCCATCTTAGCCCATGTATGCAAAATGACTAAGTATTGATCTATGACTTCCCTGGGCACAAAACCATGGGGCGTAAATCTATTCAACTTATGCACCTACTTACGTGCCCCCTACCTCCACACCTTCAATACTTAGGCAATATCTTACCAACCCAACACAATCGTATGTTACTCATTTAAAACAAAGGTACTACTTTTTTAAAAATATTATTTAGATGTGTTTTTTTTGCATTTTGTCTTATGATTTTTATTCAATTTTTAATTATCATTCCGACATAGCACAATGAAATTTTTTTACCCATCCATTATGAGCATATATTAACATGATGGGTAAAAAATTTCTTATCCAAAGTTCAAATTTGATAATGTTGTTAGAAATAAGAATAAAAGTTTACAAACAATGTGTTTCAAAAAACACCTAGTTATGAAATAGGTTGTAGTAAAATGGTGTGTAAGATGGTGTAAAATATGTTTCCTTACCCATGTAAGCTTTGAATTCTGAAAAAATACAAGCTAAAATATCTCTAAAAGGTAAAGCTAGATTAACCCAATTTCACCCCATTTGTTCACTATAAATGACTTCATTCACCACCATAAGGAAATGTTGAGATAATTGAATGTTCAAGTTACATTTTATGATTTCATGCAAGACCATATACAATACTTGTAGTGTCTCTCCACCTGGTGCCTTGTAAATTTATAGCACCGTTGTTAGAACCAAGAAGACATTCAAGGAAAATGAACATCTAACACAAGGCATATTTGATAGCTAAGAAAATACATGTTAGGCGTGTTTTGAGAAAAATGTTGAGGTTTGTTGAAGTTCCAAATGAATATGACCCATATGAACCCTAAGTACTTGGTAGTTTATGTGAAATTTTTGTACGATTTGCATTCAAGAGTCCAATATATGAGAACAATGGAGCGTACTGCAAAATCACCAGTTTCAGAAGTCAAATATTTTCTATGCTAAGCATGCCAAACACACTACTCCTCCAACTTCATCTATCACGACACCCTACATCACCCTGCCATCTTTCAACCTTCTATTTCCATGCCCTAGATGGTCATGATTTGTTTGATCAATTTCCTTTCATGGTCTACAACCATAGCCGCCGATCTCAATAACCCCTTTTTTGGGATTCAAGTTTTAAACGGTAAATTGTGTCCTTACTTTTCAAAAAATATATAATTAGGGAGGCATTCCCAAAGGTGTTTGCCACTAAGGGAGAATAGCTATCTATGAGAAAAGAATTGTCAATCAATATTGAATCCCAATGCCCAAGCTTCTTAAATGACGAGGTTTGGGAGCCTTTGAACCATTTGTAATGCCTAACACAATGAATAGGAAGATGAAATTATCAATGGAGAGACAACAATAACTCAATAAAAAATAATATAATCAATGTTGGAAACACCAAGACATCTAACTCCTATAGACATCTAAAGTTGGTAACTTAGCACTTGATAATGTCATTATTGACTTAATCCCTTGAATCATGACTTTTATGTTGTTGGAAATAAGCATAAAAATGCAAGTTTACAAAAATAGTGTATCAAAAAACCCCTAGTTATAAAATGGGTTGTAGTCAAATGGTGTGTAAGATGGTGTAAAAGGTGTTTCCTAACTCGTAGAAGCTTTGAATTCAGAAAAATACAAACGTAATTATCTCTAAAAGGTAAAGCTATAATAACCCAATTGCATCCCATTTGTTCAGTATAAATGAATTCATTCACCACCACAAGAAGGAAATGTTGAGATCATTGAATGCTCAAGTTGCATTTTATGATTCTAAGCATGACCATATACAGTATTTGTAGTGTCTCTCCACCTAGTGCCTTGTAAATTTATAGGACCGTTGTTAGAACTAGTAAGACATTGGAGGCAAACGAACATCTAACACAAGGCATATTTGATAGCTAAGAAAATACATGTTAGACATGTCATGAGGAAAATGTAGAGGTATGTTGAAGTTATGAATGAATATAAACCAAATGAACCCTCGATACTTGACAATGTATATGAAATGTCTATACGGGATGCATTCGGAAGTGTAATATATTTTAATAATGGATCGTACTGCATAATCACCAGTTTCAGAAGTGAAATCGTTTCTACACTAAGTATACCAAGAATGATACTCCTGCAACTTCATCTATCATGACACCCTACATCATCCTGCCACCTGCCAATCTGATGTTTTCACGCCCTGGGTGGTGTCAAGATTTGTTTGATTGGCATCCTTGCATGGTCTACAATCATAACCACTGATCTCAATGTTCGTGTCAGATCTAGCTCAATATGCCCAATTGAACTAATGCCTTTCGGCATAATTAAGACCAATAATTCCAAGTTTGCACTATAATATTATCATTCCTTTTATGTTGGCTTTACATGCTACCAACCTTGTGACTGTAGAAACAAAGATATATGTGTAAGACGAGGTGGTGTCAAATACACTCGATGTTACATTGTTTTCAACTTTTTAACTGTTATCTAGAATTTTGGGGAATGCTAATTTCACGACTCTAATTGCCATCCATAAGTCAAATTTGATGGCACCTATGTTCGTCACACATTTTTTTGAGTGACGGGTAATTATTTAATACTACCCTTCAAAATTACAAAACAATATTATTTATAACAATTATTTTAACTTTATTTAATTATTTCAAACATATATTTTTATGTATTTTAATAATTCACATATAAATATATTAAAAAACTCATGGTCAAATTTTAAATATGCAAGTGACATGTGATAGTTATTACAAATATTTACAAGTATTTTACAATATAATCACAAAAATGTCTAAACATCCATCAAATTTAACCCATGCATTCATCATAAGAAATTGGTTCCTCTGCATGGCTATTATGGATTTGAACATAAAAGGGGGAAGAAATATAGATGTGATTGTACACAACATGGATCGAACCGTGATCCACCAAAGTTGGGAGTGGTTGTGCGAGTATGAAAAATTTATACATCGCCATTCGCCACCCTGAAAAAATACTCATTCCAAATAAAAAACAAATATATCGGCGATACAGTTGGTATCCATTGTTAGAACCCCCCACATTCAACCTAACCTATACAATGCCTTTGACATAAACAATCAATAGTATTTTCTATTTTGTTTATTTTTTGGTGTTGTTTATTTAAGAATTTTGTTTTAGGAGACTTCATATGTTTTTATAAAGTCTATGTTTAGATTATGATTTCTTGAATAATCTTAAAGTATTCGAGTCTTAATACAAAAGGATAAATATTGTGATTAAAGTGTGTTATTGTTTAGACTATAGTTTAGAGGTCTATATTATTTGAGAGTATATTGTATGTTTTCTTATCAAATACAAAAGTACTTGTGTTAGTAGTGTCGACTCAAAATTTGTCAAAGTAGTCTTATTTCTAAAGTTATAGTCAAATCAGTAAGGTCATTTTGTGTCGAGTTTATGTTGTAAAATGTGTTTGAAAAAAAAAATCCTCATCGATGTATTTTTGATGTAACCTGATGTCAAATAAAATGAAGTGTTTCACATTATGGAGGAGATAAAAATAAAGTACAATGTGGAAACCAATGAGCATCAAGATTGCATTTTTTAAGTAAGAAACACGTATGCCAAAAGATGGAGGAAACATAAGGAGGAAAATCAACGTCCTCTTGTCAATCATCAATGGTATGGCCTCATAGTAACACTAGTGACATTTTGTTTTAATTGTGTGTTTGCTTTTCGATGTGATATGCTTCATTTTTAGAATTATTGGTTCATGTGATAATGAATAAGAACAAAAGCAATTTCATGTTCAATTATAATGAGTGGTCATCTTTTCCTTTTGTATCCTCCTATTTGAAAAAACATAGTGGAGAACAGAAAGCACAAAGTAATTCAAATCATGGATCTTGAAAACATTCATGGTGATCTAGAAAACCACATGAGTGGACAGTTGATGGGTTCCTGTTCATATCCAAGTTTGTGGTAAACCCACAAAAATCCATGGAATGTTGAGAAGAGGTCCCTTTTATTTAGATCAAGATCATGAGCCACAAGAATTAGGTGTGCCACTAGATTTGGGCATAATGCAGAAGAAGTGTGATTATTTTACTACCATGTTTGCACTAAGGAGGGAACGTTAGGAAATTCGTGTTCTCATGGTAAAATAGATGGTAATTTGCCATACGGTAAAATAGTTGATAAATATGTATTGTTATGTTACAATAATATATATTAGGAGTTTGACATAATATTGTTATAATATTTTAATACGTGAGTATGGTGTTATTCACCCAACTCACCAATATAAGAGACAACAATATTTTTATGGGATAAGTAGTTGAAGAAACCTCCTTAAATATAGGAGTTTTCTCTCTTATATAATTATGTTTTGCTAGATGAATTAAATTAATGAAGCTCATTATTTTTTTCCTTTACAACTTTGTTTGAACTGTTTCATAAGAGGATTGTAAGGGATGATATGATCTTACTGGGGGTGATATTTTTTATGAACTCATACTGCGAAGAGAATGGGGCATCAAATTCCACATTGATGGTGGGAGACACATTGTAATAGGTAGCAAATGGAGCCATAAAATTATCTAGGTGTTGATTTTATGGAGGAAGATAATTGTTGACTTAGATGTATCTTGTGTCGATCATGTCTTAACTGATATCGCAAAATTGACAGAATGTTTCCATGAGTCTCCCATAGTTCTATGATAAGCATATTGTTTAGTTGGTGTATGCCACAAGGGAAACTATTTATTTGGGTTGTTTAGTAGAAAGCCTAGAAGAGATATCATTTGAGTGGTGATTAATTTGAGGAAATGATAGATAGATGTTTTGGTAAAGGTTTAAATCATATTTGAGACTGGAAAAATGCATCAAGATTAAAAATGAGAACACAATTGAAGATGAGTATTATTTAGAGTGAAAGTTAGTGTTTGTAAGAGGTAAAGAGGAAAATGGATTGGAAGCTAAGAGGGTGACATGGTTAACATACATAGGTGGCTATAGAGATGGTGAAGAGGCATGGGGTTGATATAATGGAGCATCGCCATGGTGGGCATACTCAATGTGCTAAGTTGGTAAAATGAATTCCTTGAATATATGGAATTGGTGGATTTGTAAAATACATGAGATATATGGGGCACAACGTTTTGTAAAAAGGTTAATCATGTTAGGTTATAAGATATAAAATGTTAAGTCGTGGATAACTACATAGGAACGTGTAACCTATTTTGTAATGGAATCATCATCAAATTGTTTCAAGGTATGTAAGTCAAACAAGATGTTTTTTGTAACATATTTATCAAAAATTGGTCAAGGAATAGGTTTGTGATTTTCACAAAAGAATATAGGCTATGTTACAACAAGATTCTATACCAATCCAGATCTTCGCTAGCAAGTAAAAGAGGAAATATGTGGAACAAAAGCTTATCATTGTTGTGGATAAGATAACATGTGCATTGAAACATGCATAGATGGTTTTGCGGATCCTTCATACTTGTAAATTTATTGAAATCAAACATCCTAAAGTGAGGTGGTTATGGTTTGATAGGGGATAGGGACCATAAGATAGATTAGTTCAACACAAGGTTGGTTATACATCATTTTGAGAGTAGAAGCCCCTATGGATTGTAACTTGAATGAGTGTATGTGATCTAAGAGGTGTTAAATGAAATGTGTCAGGATGCACAAAATAATAGGTGTGTGAAAAAAAATTAGTATGATTGAGATTCACGAGAGGTGGGGGATGTGTGAAATCCATAATGGAAGGCATATGAGGCATCGAGTATAGAGAAAGAAAGATAAAAATGAGGCCAAAATGGACATAGAAGGTTGTCTAGATGACCAATTAATATATCCCATGAGAAATATTGAGGTAAGTGGTGGGTGTAGTATAAGACCAATGAGGCGGAGTGGATAGAGTGGAAGTGGTGTATAATGCAAATGATAACAAATAAATGATGTGTTGCTAGTGGGGTGTGTGGGAGATGGACACTTGGGCGATTGGGTGGGGCAAGAGTAGGTTACCTACATGACCATAGAGGGGTATGTGATGAAGTTAGTGTTGATATTGGAAAGTGAAGAGGCATCACGAGTCATGGGTGTAGTTGACATGTGAGGCGTAAAAAACTATGGAGGAGAGGGGAAGTTGCATGGGTAATAGCTGCATTTGGTGGGATGTGTGTAGTCTTTGGTGGAGTAGAGTGGTAGGAAGAAAAGTGTGTAGAAAAATGTAAAATGGACCAAGAGGAGTGTGGTAGATAGGTCTAGTAGAGTGCAAAACAGAGCGCAATTTAGGCATGAGTTACTTAGAATACTAGTAGAAAGAGTCATGAAGAGGGGGATGTTGTAGTAGTAGAAGATGATGATAAAGAAAAGGGAAATCATGAGAGTAATTTGGTTGGTGTTTGATGATGTAGGTCACATGAGTGAAATGGGAGAGAAAGGTGACCAATGTGAGGTGAAAATCTAGTCACGTGAAGGTCGAGTGGTGTCAAGAATGTCACTGGAATGAGGAAATATCAAAAGGATGAAATAACTATTTAGTGGATGATAGTGGGTTGCGCAACTAGATAAAGGTGATAAAGTAGGTATTCTAAGTGATTGGGTAGAAAATGGGCGAGGTGAAGTTGGAGTGTTGGAAGAGTGGAGTTTAGTAGAGTGTCAGGTGAGGTAGGATAGGTGGGTTTGAGACAGAGTGGAATAACAATCATTGGTGATGACATGTCACACAAGATATCTAGATGGAGTATCATGGATAAGATAGAGAGGAGGGATTGTGGTTAAATGGGGCTCAGTGAGTAGATAGGTCATGATGGGGGTAAATTGTATATGTGACTATAGTGAGTATAGTTTTTAAAGGGATTTGTTTCCCTATGGACAAGAGACTAGTGAAGAAAGTGGGTGAAAGGGGTGTAGTACATCAGGATTCACTTTGATGAATACATAGTGGCATAGTAGTGGTGTTTTGCATTTAAAGGTGGTGGTTAAAGAGAGGTACAATGGTGAGAGTGAGGTGGAACAAGTAGTGGTAGTTGGGGAGTCACGCAGCTTTGAGGACATAGTAGATTCTGAGGAAGGTAAGATATTGGAGAGAAATAATCATGCGAGTGATCAAAGAGCTCACTATGAAAATCATGTTTTGTTATAATTTTAGGTAAAATTATGCTGGAAAGTGGGGGAAGTATTGGGGAGAGGATTTTGATATGTTCTTATAGAAGTAGGGGTGGAAACATAGTTGTAAAGAGAAGGTTCGCTTGCGATACTAAGAGTTAGAAGGCAAGTATTTGTAGTGACAGGTAGGATGGGGGAGATGATGGTGGGAGTGATGGAAAATGGGGAAGAGGGTGGTATGGTGGAAATAGAGTACAAATATTATGAAGGGGAAATGGGTCACGAGAGAGTCATGTGGTAAACTACCTCGAGACTGGAGAGTGGTGGGTGGAGTTAAGATAAAAGGAGCTGGGAAATAAGGTGATTGAAAAGGTGGAAGAAAGAGTGGTAGGCATTCCATGTGATTAGGTGGATGTGTGAGATAGGTGGTTAATGTGGCATTGTGGCACAAGGTAGAGTGACAGGAAATGTGAATGGAATAGTGCAGGGTATGCAAATAGGTGAGTTGACTAGGAGGACACGTGTAAGGAGATAGGTGGTCGGGATTCCATTTTCGTAGGTGAAAGGCCATGGTAAAAAAAGAGTGTGTGGGGAAAATTTGAATCACTTGGGTGATTATTTGGGAACAATCAAATTGACGGGTAGAATACAAGCTATGGTAGTTGGAAAATTTCCCACAATGGTTTATAGGAGCTAAGGTGTAACAACCTAGGGTATAGTGGCGGGTCTAAGTGGTAGAAGAAGAGGATGGAGAAAAGGAAATGGTGGGTCTCCCAAGTAATTGGAATGGAATAGCAAGGGGTGTGGAGCTGTGGGGTGGATAAGGATAAGATTCTTAGGTGTTGGATTATCTCGACAGTGATCAAAGCATATCGTGCATGAGATCGATGAGGTTGTTTAAGGGATAAGTGGCTGAGGGGTCCATTGGGAAGAGTATTGGTTCGAACGGAGGTAGGAAATTTTCCCATATGACTTGGAGATAGACTAAATGCATGTTGAGTGGATGAGGAGGAAACGAGTGGGTAAAAGGGATAAGGTGTTAGAAGATATGTGAGGTGGGTATATATGTAGATAGGTAATAGGGAAGATGGATAGAGGAGAAAATGTTTGATGCTTGAAAAAGGGCATAAAAAGGAAAAACAAACTCTAACATTAGGGAAATTAACGGGTGTTTGGTTGAGTAGCCCACCAATAAACCACAAGTCAATTTTGACTTGGGATGTGGGAGTTTCTTAGGGGATGTTGTTTCCTTGACAATACCAAGTAAGACATGGCAACATGATCTTATAAACTAAAATAAAATGTGGGAGTGTAAAAGGAATTCCTTGATATACATCTCGATTGTGAGGCCCAAGTCCATGTTATAGCAGTGTTGCCTAAGGTATGGGTATTAGAGGGTCAAATCCCCCCTCACTTCACTCCATGTGACTCACTAGAGCTCCACCAAAAATGACCACTACTAACCCAAATTGATATAACCCATTGGCAGATGGGCTCTAAATTGTTAGACCCTTGGTGATGAAATCCAACTTTCCCCCTAAGGGACTAAAATTATTTATAATTCCTAGTATCGCCTAGCAAGACGAGGGAAGCGTGTACCCAATCTAACTAGGAAGAGAAAATAGAAACAAGCAACAAATAGATCGTGTGGCAACCACCTAGGCAATTCACCTGTAATTTTTTTGACTTGCAAATGACGAAGTTAGGCCTACAAAGAAAGTTAGTAAAAATGCAATAAAACAACGTCAAATCATAATAGACTTAAACTATCAGATGCAAAGAGAAGGTTATATTTCGATTAGATCAAGGTCTCACCATGGTCATCAAAATGTATATAATGAAATGAGATCATATGAAAGTGTTAGATGATTAAAATCAAGGTATCAAAGAAAATTAATATATAAAATAAAAATGGGCTCTAGGAGCCATTGTTATGTGTTGTGGAGCATAGTGTCTAGTTCTTTATATTCAAGCAATATCCTCTCTTAGAATCTACACAACATACACTTTGAAAATGATTTAAAAATTGAATGTTTTAGGGATCTGCCTCAATCATATCCCTAACCTTTTAAGGATTGCTAAAATTGACAAGACAAGGAATTGAAATAAAATTGATTAAATGATTGAAAATAAATGTTGATAAACCTAATTAGAGGCCTATAAATACCCAACAAATGATGTCACACAGATTGATGGCAATTGTGAATTGTGTAGAATAATTTGAAAATTGTGTGGTAATTGCACAACAATCACTTAAGTGAAATAGGCGTGTGTGGTATTTTTTCAAAATTTGTTTTTCGTAGACTTATAGTTGTCATCCTCCTTCACCTTGGAGAAAACCTATGAGAAAATAAGCTAGATCAAGAGAGCTTAAGTGAATCAAAGTCTAAAGAGGCTCCAGGATAATGTAAATGGGGACTATGGACCTTTTTTTATAGATCTTAGGTATGGTGGTAGGTGAGACAACTTTGGGCATTTAGTACATAGAGAGATGGAGGGCATTTAATGTTGGTGGTTGAGAGTTAGGTGTAGTTGATTAATGCTTAGTGAAGTGTGTTTGTTTATTATTGATTAGGTATATTTTATAGCTTTTAAGGATTTTTATAATTTTAATTGATTTTAGATGTATTTTATTATTTTTATGGGATTTCATTAATTCATATTTTTTTAAAACTTTTTAATGTGAGCTTATGCGTCAAGGTGCATTTTCTAACTTGTCTACATTATCCCTATTATGTACTCCAATGTAGCAAAAAACTTTTACACATCATAATGCAACCCCCACTACACATTGTCATCATGCATAGTTATGTGCACAACCTATATTTTCTCACAACCTTCTAAACGATATTTTACAAGTTCCATGTGATGGATATGTGCCCATACATCTACACATATACCTTTTTGCAAACCTTCCTTGTGCATTAGTGTTGTGCAAGTCTACACTATACCAACCAGTATGCAATATACATTGTGTCATGTTATAAAAAGTGAAATGTTCCCAACATGAGAGTGTCACATGGATTGCAACCAACTCATGAGCATAAACTTAAAAGATATTTTACTAACAAAATAAAAAAAAATTTGAGTATAGCTTTAAGTCATTTTCATGGATTATCAAATTCAAGAAGTTGCAAAATTACATTAAGAGGATATTGAGGAACATAATCATTTCATGGTGAAAACTCTTTGAGATGAATTCTTAGATTTCTTTGATAGTCATTTCTCCCTCCAACCAAGCAAGTTGCATCCGAAGATAGGGGTTCCCATAGAGAGCTCTTCAACTAAGAAAAAACATTTCCCAAAGGGCACATGAGTATCCAACAAACAATAACTGCATGATAACAACAAATTCTTGCGAGAATCAATTATCATGGCAATATGACAAGAGGTATGCCCTAAAACACTAAAACATATTTACACAAATATGTTAAGAGGCTCACAATACCTTTCTTTTCTAATGGTTGACTTATACTCTTTAAAGAGATGTCACAAGTTCGAACCATGCAAGAGGTAAGGTATGTACGCCTTGTATTTGAAGCATAGTAGGGTGCCTCTTTTATTTTTGGAGTGGTCTCATGTGTTATAAGTTAACATGTAGACCCCAAAACAGGAGACTCAACATCATGACATTAAAAGAGTCTTTCGTTTCCTTTCTTAATACAAGTTATTAATAAATAGATAAGATTATCGATTGGAAAAAATGAAGAAAAATTAAAAAATTAAGAAAGACAAATTCGAGCCCCATAGTCAGAATCTCCCAATTAGAAAAACATAATCCCTCTCCACACGATAAGCCATCCAACATGATACCTTTGGCTGAAAACAAAATAAACCAACACCAAGGTATGGATAGGACATTGGTATATAATCTACTCGACCCACAAAACATTGAAGGTCTTTTCCATATCACCATTGAGTTATCATGTCAATAGTCGATGACATACTTAAAATGACAAACAAAACATAAGAAAGAACAAACTTGTTGGTCAAATTAAACAATATGAACACTCGTCCATTGTTGTCATCAATGATGTCACTTTGGACACATGATGTGGCATGACAAAGATGAAGGCAATTTCCTGGCTTTCTCATTGGATTCTCATGGCAATTACGTCCATTACTACTTTAGATGAGACATCCAAAATTTAAAATGTGAGTCCTTCAATCCATTTAGACCCGTTGCTTCTTTTGATTACAATTCCCAGATTAAAAAATGTTTATTATTATGTTAGGCTATAAGAGGTATTATTATGTTAGTAGAGAGTTCTTAGAGGTTTTTTTAATAAGATTTTTGAGTTGTAAAATTATCTTAGAAAAAAAATTCACAGTTCTAACAATTAATATATTTATAAACATGTATATGCCCGGCAAATAACTTCTTATGATATTTTTTCCTTTGTTTTGGTATACTACATAGTCTTACTTTTTTTAATAATTTAATATAAGTAATTTGTTATCAAAGACAGGTTCCATCAACCTTCGCGACAAAACATGATTGTATTGTATTCTATATAGGCCTCAGAAGAGGATCTAGTGAAATCGTTGCATGTATTGTAGGAAGTCAAATTTATGGAGAACTCTGCACTATCCTGCTGGTTTCTACTGATATTTCTTCAAGTATGGCATATCCAAGCCCAAGGCAATATGGATTCCAATCTTACAGGCCATGTTTGCTCTGATGGTCCATCCCCTTGTCAGACATATGCTTTCTACAGAGCACAAGCCCCTAGTTACCTTACTCTGGACAACATCAGTGATTTGTTTGGAGTAAGCAAACTGTTGATTGCAAGGGCCAGCAATTTGGCAAATGAGAGCACCCAACTGGTTCACGGCCAGTCCTTGCTGGTTCCTATCACATGTGGGTGCATGGGGAATGTTTCTCAAGCCAATGTTACTTATTGGATCAGTGGAGATGATACATATTATTTAGTTTCCACCAAGAAATTTGAGAACCTGACAACTTATCAGGAGGTGGAAGCAGCAAATCCAGGGTTGGATCCATTCAATCTCACAGATGGCACAGAGGTTGTTTTCCCATTAAGATGCAGATGCCCAACTAAAGAACAACTGGAAAAGGGTATGTCCATGCTTATTACCTATGTGCTTGATCAGAATGATACATTGGCTAGTATAAATAGGAGGTTTGGGGTTGATTTGCAAGAATTAGTGTCTGTGAATGGACCAATGGATGTTGAGAATAGTACTGCAATGAGTATTTTGATTCCTGTTTCAGGGAAGCCTGTGCTATCTCAGCCTGTGGATTTCTCAGTTCCTCCTTTTTGGGGTGAGAGTAAAAAGGGCAATTCACATAGAGTCATTTTCATAGGTTTCTCAATTGGTGGGTTGATAGGGCTTCTTGTTGTTGGATCAGTCTTTGTGATTAGACAAAGGTCTTCAAGACTGGCAAAAGTTTTTGACAATGGAAAACAGTCCCCATGTCAAAAATTGAAGCCAATGAAAAGAAATACAAGTGGACAAGAGGAGCTTCTGGCTGGTGTCAATGATTGTTTGGGCAAGCCGCTTACCTATTCTTTTGATGCTATAAGAGAGGCAACCCAAAATTTTAGCCCCCTGTGTCATGTAGGAGGCTCTGTATATAGAGGCATCATTGATGACCAAGATGTTGCCATCAAGCACATCAAGGGGGATGTGTCTCAAGAGTTGAAGTTGTTGCTGAAGGTGAACCATGGGAACTTAGTCAGATTAGAGGGCTTTTGCATTACTTCTGAGGGGCAGTCCTATTTAATTTATGAATATGCTGAGAATAGGTCTCTGAATAGGTGGCTTCATCATAATTATATGTCATCTAGACCATTAAATGAGGCAACATGCTCATCAAGCTCTATCTTTTTGTCATGGAAGACAAGATTAAGAATTGCTTTGGATGTAGCCACTGGGCTGGATTACATTCATGAGCACACAAATCCAAGTGTTGTCCACATGGACTTGAAAAGCAGCAATGTTCTTCTTGACAGTAGATTCAGGGCGAAAATTACCAACTTTGGAATGGCTATATCTCGAACTAATGCAGTAACAAAACACATCAAGGGAACACAGGGTTACATGGCTCCAGAATATCTTGCTAATGGACTAGTAACACCAAAGCTTGATGTTTTTGCATTTGGAGTTGTGCTTCTGGAATTAATGTCAGGCAAAGAAGCACTGGTGAAGGATGATAATATTGTTCCCATTGCAGGAAAGGAAGGCCAGCTTTGGACCCAAATAGGGCCTCTTTTAGAAGGAGAAGATGGAGGAAAAAAACTAAGGAAATGGATGGATCCCAATCTGCAAAACACATACCCCATAGACAGTGCTTTCACTCTGGCATTAATGGCAAGGGCATGTGTAGAAGAGGATGCTAGGGCTCGACCTAGCATGGGAGAAATTGTTTACAAGATTTCGAAATTGTTGGAGGCTTGTTTGGAATCCAATGAATCTTATTGGGCGATGGAAGAAAGCATAGAGATTGTAATTCCAATTGCCGGGAGGTGATTTTTTTCTTATCCAAATCCTTTTTGTTGGTTAGTTGCAGAGGCTTCTCTGGAAACATTAACTGTTGCAGCAAAAACAGAGATCAAAGAGAGACATTCTACGGGATTCTGTTAATTGGGAAAATACAGGCGAATGATATGTACATGGTAGAGACTTGAGGTTCTTTTTGCAGTGATGATGGATCCAGCAGTGGACTCAGAAACGTCGGAACTAAAAACTTTAACAGAGTCATACCTAGAAACTATTCTATGATATGTAGGTGTTGCTTGAATGGTTTGTGCAGGATTCTAAGTGGGTTTTGTAATGTATTACAGTTGCCACATTTTATAATATCATATAGTAGACATGGGCTGATCAATATCTGAGTCATCTCAATGTTGCATGAACTTCTGGGTACTCTGGTTAATCTCATCACCCTATGTTTCCATAGTCTTTAGCCACATGGAAACCAGTAATAGATGTTGACATAATTATTTACATTGATTGAGTTGATTTGCACAAAGAGATGCAGGAACAGAGGAGTCTCTGAAATCCAATCATTATGATTATGTTTTGAAAATTTTCAGTTCAAGTTTTGTTTTAGGTTTATCTAGAACAAGAAAAATCTTTAAAGTCAATTGTAATTATTCACCTGGATTCTTCCAAGCTATCTGGAATAGAAAAAAGAAAGATGTGTATTTGGCAGACAATGAGTCAAGAAGATCGGGAAGAATCCTAGTAGATTTTCATTGCACTGTTTTGCCCTTGATCCGATAGAAACCTAATACAGAAGATATGGATTCCTTTTGGCCTATTACTCTCTAATACCATATACAAAATTATTACCAAGGTTATGACCTAAGTCACATTCTTCAAATTGGAGTCCATGTTCAGCGAGGATAAAGTAAAAGAGAACTTGAAATTGGAACATTTGAGTTTTTTTTTTTTTTTTTGGTGTTTGTTTGTGTAGGATCTTTCCTAAAGTATTTGGTTAATGAATCTGAACTTCAGATGTAGGATTGTTGAAGGAAAATCATTCTCTTAGGGTTTTTTTATGTATTCTACGGTTATTACTTTTGGGTGTTAGATCCTTGTCATACTGTTTCTTACGTGATTTTTTTGCATGTGCTTGCATTTATTTCAATTTTTTAGGCATTCCCACCTTCGGACGAACATTTTATAAATGACTTCTCATTCACATAGTTCGGTTATTTCGATGGTGACAAACTATGATGGTGCCTCTAGGGAAACAAACAAGGAAGTTTGCGCCCGAAGTCTTCCATGATGCAATGTTTTTGCCCTTGATATCTTATTACCTATTGAAGAGCGAAATTCTACATGTCTTGGCTTGAGCAGTTTTGCATGATAAGCTATTTTGTTGGAAGGATTCCCTCTAAAAGCATGCTTCGCTCTTGGGTGCAAACAACTTGGTCCTAGTTTGGTATCAAATTGGACTCCATCCAGAATACGACCAAACGGTTTTTCCTGTTCCGTTTTGTTGACCCCGCAGTGTTGAATAATTTCTCCACCTAGTATGTTTGCAATTCCCTCCTTGTTGTGTCCCCTTGGACTTGCGATTTCTTGGTTTCTAAGCATACGACTCTTAAAGTCTCGATTTAGGTACGATTTACAGGCCTTCTCATACCCTATTATCACTTTTTAGACCTTATTGCTTCCTCTATTGGTCGAGTCATTACCAAAGAACCACTTTTGTTCTATGTTGCCAAACTCCGGTGACAAGTCTATGTTGAGGTCGACCTCTCTCAGGACCTCAAGGAAACAATTGACATTCAGGTGGGTGATTCCCAATACACTCAATGTGTAGTTTATATTAACCTTCCCAACACGTATTTTCGATGCCAATTTGCATACCATAAGATTTGAGATTGCCCTTTATAAGTTGAGCGTGATAAAAAATTCAAAGCCTAATATGATGCCTTCTCAGGTCTCAGAAAAAGATGGTTGGATCACTGTGAGTCGCAAAATAACTGTAACAAAACCCTCGTTCCCCACTTTACTCCTAGAATTTCCAAGGTCATTACGCCAGTTAGTTTAGCTTTGAATAGTCATCATGATCTTGGTCATGGCGGAATTATGACATTTGTTGCCCCTAAATGGAGGCCTCATTATGTTAATTTGTAATATCTCCTTCTCAATCAAAGACCCTTAGCCCATTCATTGTTTCTCATCGGCTAAGGGATGAGAAAAAGGGAAACTAAGTCATAATAAATTTATTATAAAGTGCAACATAAAATATTATTATAAGCACTTAAATTAATTTATTAATGACAAAATAGAAAAAGAAAAAAATAAAACAACTTTATGTTTTATTTTCCCCTACAAAAAAATGAGACCCGTGTGGAGAAGGAAAAGGCAAAGGAAAATATTAAATGTGGGGAAAGAGATCTGATTGGTTGTGTTGGGTGGCAAAAAGGCCAAGATAACTTATAAAAGGAGGTCACCATGTATGGGAGATGATATATTTTTGCATATGATAATTTCTAATATTTTGGTCTAAGCTTGCATGCTTGCCATTTCAACTCCAAATGACCAAAACCCTTTGTAGTTTTTCTTGAGAGGACACTAACCCTCTTTAAGCTTGGAAAGGAGAACTAAAAATCTTCTTTCTTTTGAGAGGAATCTCTACTCAGGGGTTTCCATTGATTTTCAAGGTTCTATTTTTGAATTCCAACTATGTTGAAGGGAAAAGTTATAGATTTATATTGTTTCTAGTTAGGGTTTGAAGACACAAGTGTTGGGGCGGATTTATACCTTCAGATTCAACCAGATTTAGGGTTATCTACACCATTGTGGGTGAAATTTGATGCATAGAAACTATGCAATCATTCATACAATTCACCTTTCAAGAGTTATCTCACATTAACTACACCTTACTCTCTACTAAAGAGGATCATGCACAAGCCTAGAGTGGCTTCAAACTTGCTTATTTGATCAATTTTTCCTTGAGTGGATTCAAAAATCGTCAAGACCTATTTCATGCCCTGCCCCATACAACATTTCACTCATCAAATAGGTCATTCATCATTCAAACTGATTTTTCACTTATCTACCTTAACTTGCTCTTCCCTTTGCTTCACTAGCTTTTGGCTCAACATGCTCTTTTTTCCTTCTTTGTTTCACCAACGCTCCTTAGCTCCTTTAACCTATTCACATGCTCCAAACAAACATAATTCCAACATACAATTGACTCAAAAAAACCAAACACCAATCTACCTTTCTTTACCAAAGCTTCTTTATAACTGCCCTCAAGACAATATATCTTGGAGCATCCATGGTTTGACTCATCTAGAGCTACTCAAGAAGAAGTGAACACACATTCCAATATCATTTTGGGAAAACATGGTGGACCCCAAATTTCATCCTCTAATTCCTTATCCTCCTCTTGCAAATCTTCTCTCTCTCTCTCTCTCTCTCTCTCTCTCTCTCTCTCTCTCTCTCTCTCTCTCTCTCTCTCTCTCTCTCTCTCTCTCTAGCCTTGTCTCAGTCAAATTTCATGCATATCTTCTTTATCCTATGGTTCCACATCTCAAACTAAGGTTTTCTAGACACCCATTTTGATCTTCTACTAATGTCTAAAATTACAGGCCTTAATTCTAAAGGAACAAGCAACTTCCTTTGTAAGTTAGCCTTTCAAATAAGGCTTCTAAACTATGTTAATTGTTTTTATGCAAACTGCCAAGCATATCTCTAAAAACTACCCTAAAAAAATTCAAAATTCATTCAAAATCTTCTAAAATATATCCTTTCCATGATATCTTGAAAGTTTGGAAGAAACATAAATTGATTTGCAGCTTTAAAATGCAAATCCTAGTTGTTTCTTAAGGAAACCTTCCTAGGAACCCAAGTGACTGCAAATGGTTATAAACTGTTAGGAACTTGGTTTGAAAGCTTGAAACTTATCATACTTTTTTGTCTTAATGTCCTCCTTAATATTTATATACCAGTGATCCTTGAGAAACACGTGAGATCTCCCTTTCTTCAACCTTCCTACTGTCTTGCCCTAAGTGAATGCACAGTCACAGTCATGCAAGGAAATATTTATGTCTAATCTACTATAACCTACATATATGATTTGTTACTTCCTTTCCAACACCATGGGATCTCCCTTGAGCTTATCAAGCACTCACCTCTAATATCTAGAGCATGCCTTCCATCATTCAAAGAAAGAACCACTAAACACAACTGCAGTTCAGCTTTAGGAGGTTTCTCAAACATGCAAAGGAAGATAATAGAAAATTGAGCCTATAGGTCCTCTAATCACATTTCATACATTCCCTAACAAGTGAAACCACTATCAAGCTCATCTGATATGCTTATCATGACCAATACAATTATGCACACAATTAATAGTTCCTTCACACTCAGTCAAAAACATAGTATTAGATCTTCACACTAACTTGAAATAAACATATGCCAAGTCTTATTAATATTCACACAATTTGTTACATCATGCATTGAAAGGATAAATAATTTATTCTCAAGCAACTCAAAGATACTCTAAAAAAAGATAAGAAATGCATACAAAAACTGAGTCATAGATATATCAACTGTGATTACATACAAAGCTACTTAACTATCTTTCACTCCATCTTCCTTTTTTCCATCCTCCACACGAGGAATGTATTCTCCCACTCTCACCAACCTCCCTATATTTAGATTCTATCTTGCATACACTTACTCCATGGAATGTAACTACTTTCCTAAGACTCATCATGACTATCCTTAAATTGTGACTCTTGAACTTCCATATGTCTTCTAGACTCTTAACTTCCCTTTTACACTAATTTAAGAATTTTAATGACTCGCTCCCACACTCAGGACTCTTTTACATATCCTATGACTCAACAACACACTTTCAACTCCTAACCAACCTCTAGAACTCTCGGCATGCCTTTGCAATTTCAAATTCCCTTTTTGGAGGGAAAGCACAAAAGTAGGATAATTCAAACTTCCAACCCTCATTGCTTGCTTGAAATGACTCATATGATCCATTAGAACCTCTAAAGATTTCCAAAAACTCACATTAACTCCATGAACAATAAATTTTGCAATTGAAGGTCTTCTTATGGATTCTCATGCATCATACTCCCAAGGTGGAGAAAAAGTGTCCATACACTTTGTTTGCTTGTTCATGTCTTCATCCTCATTGTTGGTCCTTAGTCTTCTTTTCTTGCTCCCAATGTTCTTACCTGCCTCATATCCACCTGGCTCCCACATGATTGTCCTTTGTCTTCTATTTTCATTCACTTGGACTCTTTTATTTGATCATCGTCTCCATTTACACCATCTCCATGCTTTCACATTGTGTACCTGCATACACAATCAACAAAACAACAAAAACATACTGCTCTTCATCCTTTACAAAATCCTTCATCCCTGCATGTCTCACATTCAACTTGTATTCATTGATTTCTTTGCCGAAATCTGCATTTTCTTGTATATTCTCACTCATCTTCACACTATATTTTCCTATACCTGTGTTTTCTCCTTCTTTTCTCTCATTTTCATCTTCATGCTCCCAATATTCTACTATGTTTCCATCTACACATGTATTTTTCACTTGTACATCCAACTCATCTACTATACTTTGCAAAAAACATCCATATCATCCAAAAAAACTTCATTAGATTCTTTCTCATCACCATGCTCAAATGCACAATTAAAGTCATTTTGTACAATTTTAAGGAATTCACCCAAAACATCATCAATACCATTCAACAAATCATCCATTTGGCTTACCTTAGCTACATGCTCTACCTACTTGTCTTCTGCAATCTCTATAATCTAATTATTTTCCATGAGTTCATCATCTTTTACGTGCTCCTTGCTTGTTTCTTGTCTCTTCCATACCATCTTCACTTCTTTTTTCTTTACTTGTACCTTCAAGAACTCTATTTTCTCTCTCTTGTTCTGCTCTTGTTCACTTGCTCTTGCATTTACTTGCTTTGGTTTGTCGTCTTCACTCACTACTGTTGGTTTCTTCCATCACCTAGGCATGATTTATCCATGGTTTGGAACCAGTATCAAGGTATCTTCTTGATTATTTTCTTCATTCTTCTTATTCTCAACCTTATTCTCTCTATTTTCTTCTTTTCTCGGCTTCTTTGCTTCACTCTTGATTCTTCTTTGCAACTGAAATATTTGATTTTTTCTCATGATTTTTTCTATAGGCCATTTGGATTTCTTCTTCATGAAAAACTCAATTCCATACTTTGGTTGCTCCATCATTATCTCTATTAACTTCTCTATGTTTGCTCTCAACTTCTTCGTCTCTGCCTCCATCCATTCTTCATCCTTCCTCTGCTTCTCTTTCTTCTTGGCTTCATCTCTTTTTTTCTTCTCTAACTCTTCTTGGCTTCTCTTATGGCTAAGCATCTTCCACAACTCTCTTATTGCTTCTTCTTGATCCATCCTCTCTCTGAAATTTTTTTTTGACCTTGCCTCTTCTCCTCCACACCTCACCAGGCCTTTTGGTGTCTTCACTTTCTCTTTCACCTTCACACTTCACTTCACTTCACTATTCACCTGTCACTTTCCACTACAGACGCTTCCACAACACTGTTAGCCAAAAAAGCATAAATTCAAATATCAAAAACAACTAATAGCCACGCTCTGATATCAAATGATGTAGAGAAACTATAAATTCATTCATACAATTCACCTTTCAATAGTTATCTCACATCAACTACACCTTACTCTCTACTAAAGATGATAACGCACAAGCCTATAATGGCTTTAAAATTGCTTATCTGATCAATTTTTCCCTGAGTGGATTCAAAAATCATCAAGACCTACTTCATACCCCACCTCATACAAAATTTCACTCATCAAATAGGTCATTCATCATTCAAAATGACTTTGCACTTATCTCCCTTAACTTGCTCTTCCCTTTGTTTCACTAGCTCTTGGCTTAACATGCTCTTTTTGCCTTCTTTGTTTCACCAATCCACCTTAGCTCCTTTAACTTGTTCACATGCTCCAAAAAAACTTAATTCCAACATGACTTAAAATGATCAAACAAAAATCTACCTTTCTTTACCAAAGTTGTGTTATAACTGCCTATAAGACAATGCAACTTGGAGCATCCATGGTTTGAATCATCTAGAGCTACTCAAAAAGAAGTGAACACAAATTCTAATACCCTTTTGGAAAAACATGGTGGACCCCAAATTTCATCCTCTAATTCCTTATCCTCCTCTTGCAAATCCTCTCTCTCTCTCTCTCTCTCTCTCTCTCTCTCTCTCTCTCTCTCTCTCTCTCTCTCTCTCTCTCTCTCTCTCTCTCTCTCTCTCTAATCACAACCTTCCCACTAGCCCTATCTCAGGAAATTGTCATGAATATCTTCTTTATCCTATGGTTCCACATCTCAAACTAAGGGTTTCTAGACACCCATTTTGATCTTCTACCAATGTATAAAATTTTAGGCCTTAACTCTAAAGGAACAAGAAACTTCCTTTGTAAGTTAGCCCTTAAAATAAGGCTTCTAGACTGTGTTAATTGTCTACCTGCAAACTGTCAAGCATATCTTTAAAACTAACCCTCAAAAATGTTAATTTCCTTCAAAATATTCTAAAATGGATCCTTTCCATGATATCTTGAAAGTTTGGAAGCAAAAGACATTAATTATAGGCTTCAGAATGAAAACCCTAGCAACATCTTAAGGAAATCCTCCTAAGAGGGAAATGCAACTACTACCTAAATCGGTGGTGAAGAACTCCCACTAACTGAACCTAGTACAGTTAAGTTAACTCCAGAAGACTAGTAAATTAACTCCACATAACTGAGAAGCTAACTCAACACAACTAATAAGCTAACTCCACACAACTAGTACACCTAGAAGCAAGTTAACCCAACAAGTGTAGGGCTAACACAAGTGTAAGAATTATCCTAATAAATAAGTAAAAGGATAAATAATAACCTATGCTAATACCCTCCCATAAGCATAGTTTAGGTGGGCGAAAAAGAAGGTGGGTCTCGACAATAAGGCTTGATGAGGTACCCACGTACAACAAATGAGAAAATTAGACACCACAAGGTACCCAAAACCAGTAATAACAAAGTAGAGAGAGAAAAATCCCGCTGCAAGATATCCTTAAAAGCTCAGCTCCAAAAAACTCATACATGGTTGAAGAAGTGTCATGCGCACTGTGCTCTGAATCCACTGCTCGATCATAGAACTCAAAATCGACTGACACTGGGCTTCACCAGAATAGCTCCATCCAAGGAGACTATCAATGGAGTGATGTCAAAAATGTAAAAGAAACACCAAACATATGATCATCAACTGCTACAAATAGGTGTGCCACAATCCAAGAACAACCAAGGCAACAAGGAAAGGACACAAGATCCAAATAAATAAGAGTGTCATGATCCAAGAAAAGCCAAGGTAACAAGGCAAGGACACAAAATCTGAAGAAACAAGATCAACTGCTACAAATAGGTGTGTCACGATCCAAGAACAATAACCAAGGAAACAAGGCAAGGACAAAGTATCTAAATAAATATGAGTGCCACGATCCAAGAAAATCCAAGGTAACAAGGAAATGACACAAAACCTAAAGAATCAGTATTAACACCACACCCTCCAATACTGCTAAATGAGTAGAGTGATACCACATATCTGTATGAGTTGCCAAATTAACTACTTGAACATTGACAAACTAACACAAGGCTTCACCAGCATAGCTCTCCCACAAGAGAGACTGTCAACAATTCAAAAAAAAGTGTTGAAAATATAGATCCAAAATATCTCAACAAACAAGAGAGATATAAATGTATGCACCCATAGATACAAAAATGCAATACCTAAAAGTTTAGGATGTTGGGCTCAACCGAAATTGCATCCACAAATGATTACAACACCCTCCCAAATTTGACACTTTATAATTGAGTGCATGTAAATATTACAATGAGTAAAAGTACCTTTTACATTTGAAATGTGTATAAAAATGTCACCAATGTGTAGGTCTCAAAAAAATACACAATTTCAAAAAACAAATAACCTTAATCCAAGCTACAGGTAAAAATTTATGAGCTCTAGAAGGTTTTGCTATTAAAATAATATTTTAATGCTGATGTTTTTTTTAAAAGGTACACGTGACACCCGAATGTCCAAAGGGTAAAAAGAGTTCATCCACACGATACAGTCTTGCGACCAAAGGATAAATGCCTATGCACAAAACCTAAATGTCCAGAGGGTAAATCATTGCATTCTGTGTCCAGTGGATAAAAGACTATATCCAAAACAGAAATATCCAGAGGGTAAAAGAATGAATCTAGAAGGTACATGCTTATATCTAATGGATAAAAGAATACACCTAGAGGGTACAGATCGGCATCCAGTAGATAAAAGACTGCATCCAAAACCTAAATATCCAAAGGGGTAAATAATGCATCCAAAAGGTACACACTTACATCTAATGGATAAAAGAATGCACCCAAAAAGTACAATTGTTAATACAAACTTTGACTACAAATATCTCTTTTTCTGGCACCTGTATCAAAAAACAGAGAGAAACCCAAAAAATTTATCGAAATACCTAGAAAGTTGATATAATTTTTTAGTCAAAAAATATGTATGTACATAATTGTACGGATTTTTTGAGAAATGTGTTAAAAACCCCTTTAAAATGTTCAGATTTGATTATCTCAAAACATGGTTGTGTTTACAATCAATTATAGGGTTTTGACACCTTCCAAATCCAATGGTGCACTCTGTTTTACATAAAAATACATGCCACAGAAAATTACTAACGATTTCTAAATACATGAAAATAATAAACCCTTGCTTGCAAAGAAAAACTTACAGATGGATGTCTACATCATCTATCACTCTGATACCATGTTACGATTTTCCGTCACAGCAGAAGCTCGAACTGGTAATGGAGAGAGATCTCATCGTGTTAACCATCTGCTATGCCAACACACCCCCACACGATGGAGTCAAATGTAATCACGTGCACCCTAGGCCCACCATGTATTCACCAAATTAGGTCCAACAACACTAGGAGGAAAAGACACTGAGACTTCCCGAGAGGTCACCCATCCCAAAACTATTCCAGGTCACGTGAACTTAACTTCTTGGCTGTGATACAATGTTACGATTTTCCGTCACACCAAAAGAAATGAAAGGGGGCTGGAGTTAAGCACCTACTAGTAGGAATCACAAGTTTCAAGCCTTCATATGACTATACCATATGACCAGGGGCTAAGGATGTCAATAGCAATCTTCTGATTTGATACCATAAAAGGAATGATAACTAGATTCTATCAAGCCAAGAAATCAGAT
Source organism: Taxus chinensis (assembly GCA_019776745.2). Lineage (NCBI taxonomy): Eukaryota > Viridiplantae > Streptophyta > Pinopsida > Cupressales > Taxaceae > Taxus > Taxus chinensis. The sequence continues at coordinate 856,027,569 of CM034149.1, read as the reverse complement.
GCTAATCAAACACCACTATCAATTTGCCAGAATAACTTTACCAAAACATTTACAAACAAATGAGCAACAATATCATATATTATTAGGGAACTCAATGAAATACAATGAGAATGGTCCTTATTTATATTGGCAAGGAATAACAATCTAAGAACCAGTCAAGGTCGTAGATCAAATCCATAAATCAAGGAAAGAGCTCAGTCATGAAAGAAATAGTCAAGACCATTGATTTAAGAGTGAACTAGAAATCAAGGATCTAGTCAATACCATAGATTAAGGAAATAACTATATCTAATAACTAGATAATATCCCCCTAATATATAAATAAATAAAAAGAAACGTCCACACACATAAGTGGATGAGGATAAATACAATAAACGTAAATAAAGTACATAGGTGAACATGAGCTAAGGTAAATACCTACTCTAACATCTACCTCATGGAAATGCTCTTTAATCGAACTTTATCTTTAGTTTGTCGTGACCATGAAACTATTGGTTATCTTGGTGGGCTTGTAATGCCCAACTTATCAATTTATCAGGAAAATTACTTAGGGCTCATGTGGCTCATGCCATATTAATTGTATTCTGGGTTGTACCAATGAATCTATATGAAGTGGATCATTTTATATCAGAAAAGCCTATGTATGAACAAGGATTGAATTTACTTCCCCATCTAGCTACATTGGGATGGGGAGTCAGTCCTGGTGGGGAAATTGTGTTCACTTTTACCAATATTATATTTGGGGTACTTCAATTAATTTATTCTATAGTTTAAGGTTTCAGTTGTATTTATCATGCACTAATCGGACCCGATACTTTAGAAGAATATTTTCCATTTTTTGGTTATGTCTGGAAAGATAGAAATAAAATAACTATAATTTTAGGTATTCACCTAATTTTGGTAGGTGTTGGTGCTTTTTCTCTAGTCTTCAAGGATTTTTTTATTTTGGTGGCATATATGATACCTAGGCTCCTAGTGGTGGAGATGTAAGAAAAATTATGAACCTTTCATGAGTGAGAAAGGTAATGGGAATATAATTAGAAGTAAAGTGGGAGAATGTATACAATCATAAATGGTGATCTTCCTTTCCCTCAGCCACTTTGGATTCAAAGTGAAGCTCATGAAAAATCACCGAGTTAGGACCAAATTCCACTCACATTCCTTCACTAAGGTAAGTGATTTGGTAAACTGATAGGAGATTGGTAGAGAGATTGGGAACACTCAACACTTAGTTAAATATTTTTCCATCCATATCTACCGATCCACTACCGAAAACTGACACTATAGTTTCATCACCTAATTTGATTTGGGACATGCCACATGGTTTGATGCTAGATAACTCGACATGTAAATAGGTCATGTGGTGCGCGGCACTGAAATCTATAATCCACGTAAATGAAAGAGTTTTTATAGTGAAAAGGGACTTTCCTTTCTTCTTCTCATATTTATACTCCTTTGCTTTGGAAGACTCGGCCTTCAAATAATTTTGTTTAATGGAATCATGAACACTTATTTGATTTTTCTCAATTAAATGAGTTAAGTGATCAATTTTTTTTCTCATACATTGGTGTTCTTCATGGCCATAATTCTTGCAATAGGAACACTTACACTTTTTGTTCTTCGATTTAGGATCAGAATTTGAAACACTCATGTTAGGTTTTGTTTGGTCTTGGTTGGTCTTGGTTTCCTTCTTGGGTTGGTCCTTTTTCTCTTTCTTATTTTAAATTTTCTTTTCCATACTTGTTTTTTCCACAAGGGCATGGGACTTGGATTTTAGAGTCCCCATTTTAATGATTTTTTCCAGTTCTCGAATGAGTTGGGATGAAAAACTCTCAAATGAGGGCATTTTACAACTACTTCCCAAGGAAGATTTTGTGGCATAGAAAGTCAAAATGAAGACAGAGTATTTGGGACATAACTTAGAAAGAATCGACAAAATCAACTGAGAATATTTCTTCTCCACTTTACACTCCTTTAGAAGCAATCTAGTGTGGACGAAATTTGAGAAGAATACCTGTAGTATTTTCAAAGTCACTAGGATTTAATCCTAATAGTTTGTTTTCCAACTCATACACTCTCTTGTCATCTTGTTGTCTAAACATATCATAAATAACTTTCCAAGATCCATCGGGTGTTCTAGATGACTCAATGTGGAAGACAAAATCAGCAGAAATGGACATACAACGAATAACCAAGGCTTCATCACATCGGTTCTAGTCACTTAGATTTTTCAGGTTCATCATTTCATTTAGTCTCTATTGCCATGTTGATGTGAAATAACCCTTTATCCCTTAGTTTCATTATCATTTTCAATCTCCATTCAAAAAATTTGAACGAAATGACAAAAGGAATTAAAAGAGAATCCACAGTGAAGAGAGAGAAATAAGGAACGTAAAAGGAAAGATAAAGAAATAAAACTACCCCAAAATAATATTTTCACCTCCTAAATTTGGCACTTTATAGTTTATTACATTGATTACAATCAAGTGTGAATGTTCTTTGTGAAATAGTCACTCACTCACCTTACAATCAGTGTAATAACATGTAAGAGTGGATACCACAATTAAGTTTCTTTGATCATGATAGTTTGGAAACATAAGCAAGAAAAAAACAATATATGATCAAGATAAGGGGAGAAAACATATTCATGTGTGAGAAATAGTGTATCACGTCACAGCAGATGACCTTCAGTGCAACAATATTGTGGTAGACGTGCTCACTAGTCCAAAGAATTGTGCTCACAAGGGTGATATAATGTAAAAAAGATCTCAAATTACCCCAGAAGGCCTTTAAGATGCAGCAAGGGCTCCTGGAAGGCAAAAAAATGCTGGGAGAGGCACTACACACTCCAGAAAAATATTAGTAAAAATTTTTTTAATAACTATAAAACACACTTTTAAAATTCTCAATTAACTTAATTTTATAAATTAAAAGGGATTAAAAAGAGGTTTGAAGAATGATAATTGAACGATAATTTTCCACTAATTTAATTTCAAAAGATCTCTAAAAATTAGATACCTAATTGATTATTAAATCCTTGAGTTAATTAATTACCTTTAAAAATATTATTAGATCCTAATAATAAAGACTAAGACCTAACAATAAATTAAACCACATTTAAATTGAATTGGATCCTAATACTAATGTTTAAGACCTAATTAATAACCACCTTTTGATAAAAAAAATGCATGACCCACATATAATAAAAATCCCACTTTAAATTTAAAGCTTTGAATACATGCAAAGAAAAAAACAGTGGGATAGGGTTAAAGGAATGGTTATCTCCATCAAGGCAGAAGATAAATCTCATTGGGATGGTAGAAGGATATCCACATGGATCAAGGAGGGAAAGTGGAGCTTAGGGTTCAAGGGTCGAGCCAGTGACCAAGGTGTGAGACACATTAAATGCTTCACCCGAGAGGATAAGTTTGGGCTAGGTTAAACACCAAGGCTTGAATGGTGGGTGAAGCGGAAGGCAAGCCTTGAGAAGGATGTTGAATGGATTGTATTGGAGGAGTTATTATTGGATCGATGCCAAATGAAGACACAATGAGTTTAGTATGAGGCTAAACATTTGAGCGACCAACACAAGGAGGGTGAGCAGGGTTGAAGGGTTTGGGCCAATGCAAGGGAAAAAAGTGAACTAGGAGAGGAAAGAGAGACCACTACAAACCAAACTCAATGCAAATGCAATACAAATGAAAACGTGGTTTGGATCATAAGATATGACATGAATCAATGCAAAAATCAAATTTAGAATAAAGAGATATTGACATGAGCACAAAATAATACAAGGTCCACTCTACAATGCAAATAACTCAACCTGACATGCAAAATGATGAACTGGACCATGCAAAATTAATGTAATGTAAAACACCCATACAAATCACTCACCAAGCAAGAGACAATACAACCCAATGCAAACCAATGCAACTCAACTCAATAACTCAACAGGGTGGGAGAAGCATCTTACCAAGGATCTCACTGATATCTACAAGGATCTCACCGAGCTCTACAGGATCTCGCCAAGCTCTGAAGGAGCTCGCTCAAGTTTCTAGAGAAGGTAAAATAGGAATGATGTAGGATTAAACAAAATGTAAACCAGGTAAGAAAAGAGGCCAAAACATGTTGAAAAGACATATTTTTTATAAAATTCACTTTTAATTAAAAATTATGGATAATACTAAAAAATAAAGAAGCAACCTCTAAATTCAATTTCCAACCAAATATAACTTTATCTAGCTAAATCTAGATGAGAAAGTCCTAGTCCTACACATGCACAAACCCCTAAAAACACACAAACTCCAAACAACAAGTTGGCAATGGGTAAGTGCACCAAGTTGGGGGGCCAAAAGGGGGTCTTAAGTGAACACATTTTTCTGAAAAATAAAAAACTTCAACTTGTACGAGTTTTTTGAAATAGTTACACTCAAAATTGGAAGATGTTGTAGAAATATGAATCGTAGCATTTTGAGTCTAGTTTCTAAGCTACTAAATTTTATTGAAAACAGATAAGTTTAAGTGGGTCAAACAACTAAAATACCAACAGATGCTCCTGTTTTTGTTAAAAAACATAATAGAGTGACTTTCGTGCCCCCCACCATTTTTTGAGCACCATTTAGTATTTTTGAAAACCCTTTGGTAGAAAGATAGCTAGGAGCATCTAGTTTGGGCTCCATTTTTTTTAGATTTTTTTAGTGAATATTTTTTTATTTATGATTTTTCTAGTACAAAAATTTTATGTTTTGAAAAATAATGGAGCTCCGACCGTGCCCCCCCTAACTACCTCAAAAAATATCAAAAATTAGATTTTTTTTTTGAATATGTATAGAATTATGCCTAGTTTGGGCTAGTATAATTTTTTTTTAAATTTCGATCACCCAAAAAAAAGATACACCATGAAAGATAGACATATTTACACTTCAAAAAATAGCTATAAAAAGGCATAGTTAGAAAATAAATAATATGGAAACCTTATATTAGTCAGAAAATTTGAAAAATTATATTTTTAGAAAGAAGAGACTCTAATCTACGTCGTGGTATAATTTTTTTAAATGGATCGATTGTTTTATTTTGATTTATCATAGAGGAAGTGGCATTTTTACATTTTCTTGTAAAAACACGTTGTTTGTTGTGTTTGTGCAGGTCCATGCCTCAGGCTTGGGGATCCAAACCGGATCCCAAGCCTTGAGGCATGGCTTGGGAAAAGAGAAAAACAAAATGTGTACGCGTTATGTGTAGTATAAACATAACGCGTATGTTATAATGTGTACACATTCTATGTAGTATAAACATGTATGCTTGATAGTTCTATATAAACATTTTATGTGCTTTTGGCATGCTTCTATTTATTAAATAAATTTTAATTTCTTCATACTTATTAATTTTATTTATGTAAATATAAGAAATTAGGGTCACTCTGCACCTTATGGAATTAGTCTCACAGCTCCATGAGTCATGGTTTAGGAGATAGTTTTTTAAAGTATAATCTGGTCAGTACATAGGTAATTTTTCAGGATTTTCAACATTCAGCCTAAATATTTTAGTGTTTAACTTCTACAATCGAAACCCTAAACCATAGGCCATAAACCTAAACACTAAACTATAAACCTTGAGCCCTAAACCCTAAACCCTAAACCCTTTTGAACCATGATCCCTAGACCCTAAAACCTAAACCCTAAACCCTAAACCTTAAACATTCAACCCTTACCCGTGAGCCCTAAACCCTGAGCCTTAAGCCCTAAACCCTAAGCCCTAAGCCCTAAGCCCTAAACCCTAAACCATGAACCATGAGCCCTAAATTCTAAAAATTAAACCCTGAACCGTAAAAACTAAATCCTAAACCCTAAACCCTGACCCCTAAACCTTAAACACTTAAACACCAAATCTAAATCCTAAACCCTAAGCCTTGAACCCTACACCCTTATCCCTGAGCCCTAAAATCTAAACCCTAAACCCTAGACCATATACCCTAAGCCCTAAGCCCTAAACCCCGACCCCTAAACTCTAAACCCCGACCCCTAAACCATAAACCCTAAACCTGTACCCTAAACCTGAAACCCTAAACCATAAACCCTAAACCTTAATCCCTAAACATTAAATCCTAAACCCTAAACCCTAAACCATAAACCCTAAAACCTAAACCCTAAACCATAAACCCTTATCCCTAAACACTAAATCCTTAACCTAAACCCTAAACCCTAAACCTAAACCCTAAATCCTTAACCTTGATCCCTAAACCCTAACCATAAACACTAAACCCTAAACCCTAAACCTAAAACCTAAATCCTAAACCATGAACCTTGAACCCTGAACCCTAAACCCTAAACCTTAAACCTGAACCATGAGCCCTAAACCCTAAACCCTAAACCCCAAACCATATTTCATCAATATTTCCTAGTCTCATGCCTAGAACCATCATTTAGTCTGCTTATAGAACTACCTTGTTTATGAGAGGTGGGACAAGTAACTAAATGGATATGACATCTACCTTGTGCCTTGTAATGCATATATTACACATCTCTTCCAAAAAAAATTCTCCCCACATATACTTGCACTCTTGAATGTAAATTTATTCACACTCTGAAACAAATTTCACATTTCTCATATTTCCATGTATGGTATTATGCAAGCCAGGATGACCCATTGGAAGCTGGAAAAAATAACCATCACAACAAAAAAATTAATCTTAAAGGAAACAAAAAGAAACATAGAGAATATATCAATGCAGAGGTGTAGGATCATAATTGAATTTCCTGTAGTATCCTCTCCTCTATAGAAAGATAAATTTCTGTTCTACTGGAATGGATAGTAAATTTGACAGAACTTCCTAAAGTGTTCAAAATAAGCATAGAAATAGGGGAATGGCTAAGAACACTAAGGGGTTATCAATCACCTAGTAAATCTTTCTTGTTTAGTTCTAAATGGGAGTTACCTGGCCTACAACTTAGTGACCTTCCATTCATTGATAATTCCTTATATGATAAACCCATGGATGTTTTCAAAATTTCAACAAATGAAAAAGATAGGGGTAGTCATCAATCCTAGTGAAGGGTGTGATGTGATTTCCAAAAAAATTGAAATTCATACAAATTTATACATCATAACATGAATTTACAAATATCTCTATCACTATATATGGAAGCCAAGAAACGATGTCTCCCTAAATCCAAGGATCGAGGACTACTGGGGTCTTGTGGAAGGATTGGAAATTTAGGAATAAAATTTTCCTCATTCAAAATATCAACAGATGAAAAACAATAAATTGTGATGACTCTCTTTGAATGTTCTACCTACAAATTCGATGAACCCTAAACTCTGTGACCCGAAACCCTTAACCCTCAACCATGAGACCTAAACCCTAAACTATAAACCCTAAACCCTAAAACCAAAATAATAACCCCCAAACCTTAAACCTAAACTCTAAACCCCTAAATATTAAGCCATAAACCCTTGAACCATGACCCTAAACCCTAATCCCTAAACCATAAACCCTAAATACTTAAGTGCCAGAACCCTACACCTCTAACCCTATAAACCCTTAAACCAGTAACTCTTGAGCCCTGAACCCTAAATCATAAACCATGAACCTGAACCCCAAACCTTAAACCCTAAACCATAAACCCTAAACCTTAAACCTTGAACCCTACAACCCTAATCCTTGATTCATAAACCCTAAACCATGTACCCTGAACCCTAAACCCTAAATCTAAGCCCTGAGCTCTAAACCCTAAACCCTAAACCCGTAACTAACCTAAATGTTAAACCCTGTAACTCTAAACCCTAAACCCTAAAATCGTAAACCTTAAACCATGCACTAACCCCTAAACCCTAAACCTTAAGCCCTAAGCCCTAAACCGTAAACCCTAAACCTTAAGGCCTAAATCTTAAATCCTAAAGGTCCCTAAACCCTAAACCCTAAAAACTAAATCATAAACCCTAAACCTAAACCCTAAAACTCTAAACCCCAAGCACTAAATCCTAAACCCTAACCCTTAAGCCCTAAGCCCTAAAAACATTAAACCCTAAACCCTGAACTCTGTAACCTAAACCCTTAACCCTAAAACCTAAACCCTAAACCTCGAGCCTTAAACCCTAAAACCTAAACCCTTTTCCCTAAACCCTAACCTTGACCTTTAAACCTTAAACCCTAACTCCTAAACCCTAAACTATAAACCCTAAATCCTTAAACCCTAACCCTAAACCCTGACCCCTAAACCTTAAACTCTATACCATAAACCCTAAGCCCTAAACCTAAATCTAAGCCCTAAATCCTAAACTCCTAAACCCTAAAACCTAAATCCTGACCCCTAAACCCTAAACCTTGAGCTAAACCCTAAACCCTAAGCCCTGAACCCTAGGCCTTAAGCCATAATCCCTAAGCCAAAACCCTAAACCTTGAACCCTTAAACATAAACCCTAAACCCTAAACCCTAAAAACTAAACCCTGAGCCCTAAACCTTGAACCCTCAACTCTTAACCCTAAACCCTAAACCCTCAACCCTGATCCCTAAACCCTAAAACCCTTTTCCCTAAACCCTGAACCCTGACCTTTAAACCTTAAACCCTAACTCCTAAACCCTGAACCATAAACCCTAAATCCTCAACCCTAAACCTTAAACCCTAACTCCTAAACCCTAAACCTCAACCCTAAACCCTAAATCCTCAACCCTAAACCCTAAAAACTAAACCCTAAACCCTAAACCTAAACCAACTCTCTAAACCCTAAACCCTAAACCCTCAACCCTGATCCCTAAACCCTAAACCCTGAACCTTGAGCCATAAACCCTAAACCCTCAACCTTGACCCCTAAACCCTAAACCTTGAACCTTGAGCCCTAAACCCTAAACCCTAAACCCTTAACCCTAAACCCAAAACTCTAAACCCTAAACCATAAACCCTAAACCATGAACCCTAAGCCCTGAGCCCTAAACCCTAAACCCTAAAATCTGAACTATGAGCCTTAAACACTAAACCTTAAACCCTAAACTCTAAACCTTGAGTCCTAAACCCTTAGCCCTAAACCCTAAACCCTGAGCCCTAAACCCTAAACCCTAAATCATAAACCCTCACCCAAAGGAAAGTCCTAAAAAGATCATTCAACGTGTTTCAGTGTGTAGGGAATAGTGTTTAAGGTGATCAATTGACTCATTTAGTTTTTATGAGAGACTACTTCCTTTGAAGGCCTAAAAAGGCATTTTTTGGCCATTTTGTAGTTAATTGAACACCCTTCAGAACAAGCTAAAATGAGCTAGTCATGTCACCGAGTTATCAAGGACCATTATTTGTGAAGTATTAAGGCATTGTTTGTCTCCATAAGAGACATATGAGCAAAAGAATGTATGAGAATCATGAATTTGATTCCATGAAAGGATGCTTTTAGAGCTAGGAAAGGTGAGGGGATGATCTTTATATGGAGCACCATGTTTCTAAGAATGAGCAATCATCTAAGTTCACTTGATGCAATTCACTTGGTACTATTCGTAACTGTAACTCATTCAACACCTAGTAGTGTTATCACACCTTAAGGAGGAGGCAAATTACAATCACCTCATTTTGGCCATAGGACAAGAATCCCATTCAGGGAACAATCCTCTATCTACAAAGTGAGGATCTCTTTTTAGTAAGAAGTAGACAAACATCATAGAGTTAATTCATGGTCACTAAAGTGAATTATGGACCAAATTTAAAAATTAGTACCAATTCAAGTAGTGGTAGGGCCAAAATCCATTTTAGAAGGTCAAAAAACCTAAAAAATGACTATATGCTTTCCCAAAACAAAGACCGACTACAATATATATGCCCTGAAAGTTTTAGGTCATTTGCTGAAATCCTGAAAAATGAGTAAGTACTGACCAGATTAGATTTTGAAAAACTATCTTCTAGATTATAACTGTTGGAGCTACGAGACCACTTCCATAAGGTGCAGAGTGACCCTAATTTCTTATATTTACTAAAATAAATTTAAAGTATAAGAAATAATAAAAGAAATCTTATACTTCACAACAACACGTTATTTTTGTAAGTATAAACCACCAAAACACATATGCATGGTCCATACTACATTACAAAATGCAAGTACGCATTTTGGACTTGTTTGAAATGCGTACGCATTATGGTTCAGTGATTCCCGAGCCAAACAAATTAAAACGCGAGCGCGTTTTAACAAAACAGCGTACGCATTTTGGTTTTTTTCAGATTCTTGTCCACTTTTTGGCCCCCCAACTTCATGAAATTTACATTTCCTTGTATAAATTCAAATCTACAACATATTATTTTTGTATATCTTCTAGAACTTGCTATTTTGGATCAAATTTACTACTATTCTGTTTGGGATAAAACATTTTCCATTTAGGGACATTACATATTCTCAATACACTCAACGAGTGGTTTATATTAACCTTCCCAAAATTTGTTTTCAATGCCAATTTGTAGACCATAAGATTCAGTATTTCCCTTTGTTAGTTGAGTGTGATAAAAAAATCAAAGCTCAATATGATGCCTTCTCAAGCCTCAGGAAAATATGGTTGGACCATCGTGAGTCGCAAAATAACTGTAACAAAACCCTCGTCCCCCACTTTGCTCCCAGAACTTCCAAGGCCATTAAGACATTTAGTTTAGCTTTGACTAGACATCATGATCTTGGTCATGATAGAATTAAGCAATTTATTTCCCCTAAATGGAGGCCTCATTATGTTAATCATGGATGTGACCTAAAAAATTGCATCCCATGGGTGTTACTCAGCATTGATAATCACTCTTTTGGAGTGATTAATGATTTTACACCCAAAGACACGGTTAAAAGGATGATGCTCTGTCAATGGATTTCCAATGAGCTCTATGATGCCAATTAGGTCATTTGTAGAAACTTTAATATAATAGAGTTTCTTATTGATAAGATATATATTCTACCCATGCCCTAGATAGCTAGAGAAAGGTTGTCTTGGATGTATGTGCACAATAAATATGGGTTTTATGATCCTTGTGTTTATCTTCATTCTAACTCCATCATTTAGCACACTTGGTCTAATTTACGTCAAGATCAAATCATGTCTTTAAGCACCTCAATCACGTCATGTTGTATGTGTATCATTTGTTCTCCTTTACTGGTGATTTTCAATTATAGGTGTAAGTTGTATTAGATTTGGTCCTTTCCAAATACTACCCCATCTACTTTAGGATCGAATAGAACTTATAGTAGCCATGTGTTCACTCTCCTTAGTTTTATCTCAATACCTCTCTATTACATGTTACATTCCCACCCTTTATCATGTTAAGCATGTTTGCGGCCTCGTGGGAAACGCAACTAGCAACACGAGATGGATTACATGGTGGATAGATTTTGTTTTGAAGTTAACATGTTTTTTGCGCACCTTTGGGTGTTAGTTGATCCATATTCGACACAACTCTTACTCCACCATTGCTTTCGAGTTGATTCACCCCTTGACCTCTTTGGAGAAAACTCCCTTTGATGAACATTTGCATAAACAAGTGGTGAATCTTTAGCAACACACCTAAGTTGTAGATGCTTACAATGATAGAGACACTTAGATCAAAGCTCAATTACATTGGATCAAAGTGGGTGATCAGGTTTCTAAGGAATTTTTACATTCCCTTTAAGCCAAACGTGTACACCAACAAATCAAAGATATCCAGGAAGGCTCTCATCGTCAGTATGAAGTGTTGGAGATCTTGAAAGCTTTTATGCACCATTATCAACAATTTTCAAAGCTCAATATCTTTCTCTAGAGTGACAAATGGATCTTGATTGATTCTTAGATATGGTCCTTTGTAAGCTCTCTCAATCAAAAAGGATTTCTTGTAATAGAATGTTAACTTCCAAGGATATTTTTGAGGAAGTATCTCAAATGGTAAATGATAAGGCCCTAGGCAATGGTGGTTTCCCGTGTGAATTCTATAAAACCCTTTGGAATTTGGTTGGCCTTGACCTTTTTTAGGTCTATCTAGAGGCCTTTCATTCCAATTGGCTTGGTCAGTTCATCAACCAAGGGAATATCAAATTCATTCCTAAGATGGGGGGTTCAGAGCTCATTGTCAATTGGTAGCCAATTAGTTTTATCAGTGTTTCTTATAAGATCATTTCAAAATCTCTTTCCTTGCACGTTCACAACTTGTTACATGTAATTGTTAGTCCAAAACAAACATGGTTTATCTAGATCTGGTACATTTTGGATAATATTACTATAATCTGGGAAGGTATGGAATGGGCTTGGAAGTCACAAAAAAATCTCTTTTTATCAAAATTGATTTTGATAAAGTTTATGATAGGATACAATAGAACTCCATTTATCCATGCTTAAAGCACTTGGGTTTGGGCATACCTTTATTAGTACCATGGTCATGTTTTTTTATGATGTCTGGACCTATCTCTTCGTCAATGACATTCATTATGATCCCTTTAAGATAGTTTGTTCATTTCAACAAGTGTTCCCTCTTGCTCCTACTTTGTATGTGTTAGCCACAAATGGATTTTCATATCTTCTCACCAATGCCACTCAGTATGGCTTGGTGAAAGGATTTTTTTTGCCTAATTTACCTCGTACTCAACTCATCAGTGGTCATTTTATGGATGACTTATTTCTCACCTTAATTGAAGACGAGGCTAATGTGCAATAAAATTCCTCTTACTTGGATGTCTATTGCCTCACCTTTGGTTCAAGCATTCAATGGTAAAAGACACAATGTTATAGGAATTATGTTCTACTTCCTCCCCCATGACTATCTCTTCTTTAATGGAACTTGATTCAACATGGCGAGATATCTGATTTTTTGGCATCCCTTTTGCATTCCAAGTAACTCCCTTTCGGCTCTAGCAATTTGTTGTGGATCGGGTTGAAAATAAATTGTCATATTGGATCATGGAACTTCTCTTGTTAGTAGGTAAATTTCAAATTTCCTCCAAAGTTATAATGTCCACTCATGTTTACTATTCTTCCTACGCCCCCCCTCTCAAGCCTCTTACACAAAGCTGGAGAAATTTCTTCATCATTGTTATTGGGTTAACTTAGAGCATGGTAAGGGATTTCATCAAGTTGTTTGGGAGTATTGGTGCCTACCCAAAATCTCTGAGGGGATAGGTTTAATAGATGTTGGCTACCACAGAACTTCCCTTTGTGCCAAATTGATTTTTTGGGCCATAGAGGGAATGAAAAAATAGAAAAGTTTACTATGTAATTGTATTGCTAAGGTCTCGCCTCACTATCATAAGAATTGGAAGAGTTTGGATCTTCCAGATCTTCTTTTTATCAAATCCCTTATAAAATTGGTTGGCTTGTTTGTTATCAAAATTATTTGGAAAGATTGGGAGAAGATCAAACCATAGATTCTTTGGAATGGCGATGACTTCAAAATAGGGTTATTTGTGAATTCCCACTCGGTGTGGTGGTATTTGGTCATTACCTTTCATAATGTGCCACTTGTCAAGGTTCCCTGGGTGCACGTCTTCAATATTTTTAGATGAAGGATTCACATCCTTGTTAACAAATTCTGACTTGGCTAGAAACTAAGGAAAATTTCTCGCTAGCTAATGACGATCGCATCTCTTATCAGACCATTCCTAAAGCTATTCCGGCCAAGATGTTGCACAAAATTAGGATTTTTTCCTTTAGGCCATGGTGCAAAGATTGGAAAGTGTTTCCAGTGATGTCATTTCTCAATTATACACCCAATAAATACTATGATTTACTGTCTCCTAAGCTTCAAATGGCGGAAAAACTCAACTTTTGTTGATTTCTTCACTCTTCTACTTGGTGTTGGCAACATAAATTTTCTACCATTTTGGAGCCCAAGCTCACACGTTTTGTTAGGTGTTTAATTTATATGGGCTCACCCATTGGGCATAGGATCATTCCCCTTGGTGTTCACTTTATGTGTTTCCCTTTTTGTGGGCATATTGAAACCCGTATGTACCTTTTCTGGTTTTTCAAAAAATCCCAAATCATTTGGGCCTAGATTCATGAATCCTTTCAGTCATTTCAGCCATAATCGTTCCTCTAGATAAATATTTTACTTGGGGCTTGGCCAAGATTTCCCATGGATTTAAATTTTTTTTGCATGCTTTCAAAGTGGAAATCCATTTTTATTTTGGAAAAAATAAATGCTGCTCTTTTTTATCATACAGTTGTAGATTGCAATTTTTCATCTTTCAACAAAGTGATAATTGTGTCTACTATTTTCTTGTAGATTCAAGTCTATTAGGAATATTATTGGTATAAAAATTATTTGTAAAATCATAACAACTTCACCATTTTGTTTGTAACTCTCATAAATAATAAGAGAGGAAACTCCTATACATAGAGTCTTTTCACTGTAATAATATGAAGAATTAATTGTTGGGAAATTGCTCATACTAAAACATTTGGTATCACAGCAGGATACGATATGGAGCTGCGAGTTTTGAAGGGGCGATCGCTATTGTTTATTTCCCCTGTGAATATTTGTAGCTTGTAGAAATGTTAAACAGTCTAAAAAGTTGAGTAAGCCAGCGTAAAGAACAAGTCGTAACTTTTATTTTACGATCTGGGTCTCAGTGAGTTTTAATGGGTTTTACACTGAATGTCTGACGAAAATACAGTAAAATATTGAGCCAAATCCACATCATAGTTTATGAGAAAAGTGAAAAATACGACACAAACATTTTCTTGGTGATTTTTAGTCGGTTGGACTATTATTAATGGCATTTCTGGTCTTGTATCCTAGGAAAAAGGAGTTGAGGAGAATTTATTAGATCTGTATGCATTGATATACTGATGCTAAATTCTATAACGTACAGCTACAAGGTGTTTGTGATTTTTTCCCTTGTTGAACTTTAAATAGTCGTGTCAATTAAAACATTTATTTTAAAAGTAATCTTATAACATTAATTTTAAAATATTTTAGTCATTAGTCTTTTTTTTAAAAGTATAATCGTTATTATTAGTTTCTGTCCATCTTAAATATTTTTTTTAAAAAAAGTTGTCATATGAATCTTGTTATAGTCATTTTTAACATTCAAGCAAGTGTCAAAATTTTATTGAGTCGAGTATTTATTATGGCTAGTTTTGCTAAAGAAAGTGGCTTATTTTAAGAGTAATTTCTTGAAGTCCAAAGTCTTATTTCATCATTGGAAATGTCTGATGACTCCATAGAGGGGGAAAGATTGTGAGTAATTTTTCATGAGTCTTAACATTTAGTATGTACCAGTCATAAGGAATTACTCCCAAATAGGTTCATCTGGTGTTATTTTGTCAAAGGATTATCAAATTGATTAAGTATGAATGAGATTTGAGTTGTGAAGGAGCTTAATCCCCATGGACGCACTTCCGGTCTAGAGAAGCCTTACATCCCAAGAGATATTGGTCCACATTGTGGGGGTGAAAATCCATTGTCTTTATGTGGATGCAATTGCTGAGCTTCATGTCTTCTATACTTATTGTTGAGTAAGGTAACGTAAGAGTAGTCACTAGATGTCCATAGGCTTTGAGAGGGTGATATGATGTCCACTTTTCATTCCAAAAAGAGATTTGATTCTCATTCAATCAAATTACTTTTATATCTGTTAAAATGATATTATTAAAACTAATGTTGTGGTGATTCCAAAAAGTAAAACCAAAACGTATCACTGTTTGCTTAAAAGAAAATTGAGCTGGTCAAAGGTCCCTAATATATCTAGCTTTAATGTGATGTGTATTGGTCCAAGATGTCAGCATTTGGGGATGAAGTCTCCAACCCATTTTAGCAATCAAATGGGTGATCATGTGCAACAAGACTTCATATTTTTACAGTACCCAAACCTACCAAGGTATTTAGGGAGACATAGTACCTTTTCCCAGGCCACCAGATGGAATGTATCTTATTCTCCTGTTCACAATACCAGGGGTGAATATCAAAGATTAATAATCTTCACACTAAGGGGGTGAATGTTTATCATATCTTTTCAGTGTAAACATTATAGAAGGAATTAATAATTGGAGACATAAGGGAGATAGAGAGATTATTATCAGAGTAATGTGTTGATAAGAAATACACTTTCATAACTTGAGAAAGAACGAGATACCCTTTTGTACCATATGTGATAGTTGTCTTTGGAAATGTATCCATAAGTTTAGAGTTCTAAACATATGGAGGTAACTCTCCCCAAATAATAGGAGAGCATACTACTACAGGTATAGAGGATTTTCATTGAAAAAATATGGATGATATATCCAAAAATGATTTGAAATATTCATCTTACCTAACCAAAGGAGTGTGGAGAAAAAAAACTCTTTTCAAAGTTGCACTAGAAGTTGACCAGAAGCATCTTCATAAGACTCTAAGATATGACCATTAGATGACTACCCCTTGCACTAATGATGGATGTTTAACAACCCTTAATCAGTAGGGTGTCGTCTAACAAAATTTTAGTGGTTACGACCATCAGTAGATATCACTCTGGAAGATTGATTAATCGCCTATATTAAATAACTTGAATTGAAAATGTTTAGAAATATTCCTAATTGCCAGTTCTCAGCCACTAAGGATAAAAAGGGAGAGCAAGAGATTGTCGAATCCTCACCATCATAGCTCGTAATGCCTCTACCATATAGTATTGTATAGTGGATTTTTCTAATTTATTTGGCCATTAAATTTTTTCCCCATTAGGGCATGGTAATCAACAGGGATCGAGCTCCCATGAGGGATCCATTACCACTCACATTAGTTGAGAGCCCATTCCTGATGAGAAAGACAATCTAGCAAGAAGGAAATGAGGCAAGTACACGATGAAGGCGAGTTAAACATGCTTACCTTTATCCCTTAATTAAATGTGCTATGGCCTTAAAAAAGTGTTGTTTTAACTAGTATGATTGTAATGATACCTATAGTGCCTGTATTTTGTAATGAATATTGTTTCTATAAATTCCTAAGTCATGCCGGTTCAAAACCCTTCCCTTAATTTTTTATTTACCACCAGGTTTTTTTTTTGTCGGATAATTGTTTTTGATCAAATAAATTGTAATATAACAATTATTGCATATATAAAACTTAATACCATTGAATTTTTCTAATTTATAAGATCTTAAATATGTTATAGGATTATTTTAGACATATTTCAATTGTTTACTTTAATTTGGTATATATTCCTTTTAATACCAAAAAAAGTTTATTTTTTCAAAAAATAATTGAAAATTATGTCAAATTAATTCTACAAGTTGAATTTTTCGTAAGGAATACAGTTGACAAATTAATTGTGGTGAAGTTGGACAAAAAATCTCAAATACAAAGTTGATATACCTTGTCACATAGATTATGACAAGGATATTTCACAAAAAGTCATTACATTTTTTTGCTTACCTATATTATTTACCTGCTTTTTTTACAAAAAGTAAAGAATAAGATTTGAATATATTAAATTTTTATAATGCATTTTGAGTTTTTCAATCTGGTGATTCTATTTTCAAAGATTCAAAAATGGGTTTTAATCATTTTAGCATTGACATAGAAAGGGAGATAGATGAGATGAGTGTTAAGTAAACTATGTTGATCAGAGAATATTGGTTAGAGAAGGCACACAAAAGAGTTCACGTGCGGGAGAGAAGGCCAGTGCATTCAAAGGCGCGTGGAAGGATAGGAAAGGACCTACGCACGGAAAGACAATGTTCAGATTTCAGGACTTAGCTGATTTTGAAGCATGATAGACCTATTTTTAGAAGATGGCATGCAAAACACACCAACCGGATGCAGAGACATGCATGACCATGCATTAGGCTATCTTTGGAGGAGTAGATCGACTAAGCACTCTTGCATGGAGTTCGAGCTAAGAATAGGATTGATTACTGCCAGTTAACCAGCAAGAGGTCCATAGATATCACGCACTTGCATGTGTGGCTATGCATTGTAAACGACGCATGTGGCTATTAAATAGCATGCGAGCATATTTATGGGAGTTAGGTAAGCGGTGAAGGGCAAGTCCCCATCATTATATATATGTAGTGATCTAGGTACATAGTAGAAAAATTGTAACATGAGAATATATAGTGAGAGTTATGTGTATGACTAGATGTGATAGAGCGTATAGAGACTATACGCATATGACTGAATTATTGTATCAGATCCATATGCTGCATCGGTATAGATTGACATTAATGTAATGGAGCTGTCTGTGTTTGATTAATAGATGTTAAAGATGATTGGCTAAATCTAAGTGTCATTCCATGGTTGTATTTGAGTATGCGCATGTTATTGATTCAATCCATTACTCTTTATATTTAGATCTGGAGTATGCTCTTATAGAATGTTATACTATTTATGAATCTAAATGCATCAACTCTTCATCTTGCTAACATCCTGCTACAAGCAACCCTAAAGAGGGGCCTCAGTACCTTTGCACACTTTGGGTGAGTGCTCAGCCTCAGGGCTTGAGTGATGTGCTAGCATGCACCTAGGGTTATTTCTAGTAAATTCTAGGCTGCATCATTGGTTCTGTTGCCGGGACCTCTTTTTTCAGTTGTTTTCAAGATGGTTCACGATGAAGACATACCTGTTGACCCTAGCAAGTATTGAGGAGTGGATACAAGATCTAGAAGAATAGTATGCATAGAGGTTCAGCATCGGATCTGAGTTTAACGCACACATGCATGGATGGAACAGAATATGTATGACAATTTTTATGAGAGACTTCTTTGCTATTTTCCAGTAGAACTGTATGAGTGGCTGGTTGCTTATGCATCTAAAAGAGATTGGAGGTATCATGCACTTAATTCTATGGACACAAGGAAGAATTTCAGGCCCTTTATGATGTTGATCTAATCTAGACACACACTGTGGATACCTGGTTTTATGGTGTTCTGAACAGTTATATTCTAAAGTACTCAATTTTCACTTATTCTTTCTCAGAGGTAGTAGAATTCCATTTTTTATGATATCCTAGGAGAACTTACTTGCAAGGCATTCCACTAGCGATCAAAATCTTGATGGTGACCCTTAACTTGGAAAACAAACCTATGGCTAACTAAACCCCACCATGTGTAGGGGGAGGAGCAGGTTTGGTGAAAGATGATAGACCTAGTGGTAGAAAGGCAAAGAGAAGAAAGGTGGCTTAAGTATAATGAGGCATGGGAGAGGAGATAGAGAAGCAACGGGATGTTGCAGAGTGAATGGAATTGAGGAGAGAGATGGACTCACAAAGGATTTAGAGCTCATGAAGATGGCATGGAGCTGGAGCATCAGGAACTCCCCCATTTGGGAAAGCATGACAGGTAACCCCCCTCAGCCTCACATGGAAGTGCACAGTAGAGATGACCTGGGCCACGGGGCGCACATATGAATCTACCTGGAAACCTATACCTTGCACTTGGTTTTCTAGTATCTAGTGTGACAAGTAGTCAGCAAGCTAATTTAGGTAGTGGGAGAGCAAGGATTAAGTCACATAGAAAGTACATCAATGGCAAGGAAAATGTCTTCATTGTTGTTTGGTGGTACCTTTTTAGGTGCATCATCTGCACAGAATTCAAGCACAGTAAAATTTTGGACTCACTTCTGGGAGTGGTAACACTTCACAGACTATAGGGGTTTCAGTTTAGTACTATTGTTGGGACACAGGGAAGTACATATTCATGGGACTCTTCTAGCTACATGTGGAGGATCAGGAGGTATAGGTGGTTCTAGTTCCAGGTGGATCTGGTGGTTCTAGAGGAAGAGGAAACACAAGAGGTTTTGGATCAGGTGGGAAAGGTCTACACCAACCCTAGAATATTTACATGGAGATATCTCTTTGTCTGCTAAAATATAGGGGCATAGAAGATGCTACTGAACATGTTCACATGTGTGAAATATTGTGGCGCACAAAAGGGATCATGAATTCTGAGCGCAGGGTAAGTCAATTTGCCACTATGTTACAAGGACGTGCACACAGCTGGTATAAAATTTTTGACCCTAATCAGACTTGCATAGACTATGTAGGATTAAAAGTATGTTTTCCTTAAATAGTTTCACATCCCTGAGTTGGAGAAGAAGAGTATAAGCACACTCAAGGATATTAAGCAAGGTACTAATAAGAGTGTTAGGGAGTATGATTCCCATTTCAAAACAATTTTATCTAATCTTTCTTATGATATTCACGCAAGCCAACATGCACAATGGTTCGTTGGAGGTCTGATTACCCCTTTTAGAAGGTCTTTGTCACATAAGACATACACTAATCCATGTGAAGCACTTGAAGAAAATTTATGTGCTGAGGCAGTCAGAAGCATAGACACTAAATTCAACCCATTCTTGAAGAACAAATTGTAGCTATGGTAAAGTAGTTGGAGAAACTATCAGCGAATCTCATAACATAAGACACACATAGGGATTTGGTGTACAGATTGTGAAGTGGAAGGTCACACCAAGGACAATTGTCCCTATAGATCCATGCATTCACTGCTGCTATACTGTGAGATATGTAATTTGAACCATGATGCTAGCCACTGCCCATTATTGCAACGCGCAATAAGGAATAACATCTCTTGCTATTGTAAAATTTGTAGGTCCACGACTCACGATATGGAATAATGTCAGCTGATTGGTCAGATCCATGATGCTATAGATATTGGTGTATGACAGAAATAGAGTATCAGATAACTCTAAGGGTAAGGGTGAGCATCAGGATTGGGATCATAATCAAGAGCGTTATGATCAAAATGAAGGAAATTTTGAAGGAGGTTATGGCAAAGGTCGAGGATACCATGGTGGATTCGGAGGTTAAGGTTGTGGTGGTGGAAGAGGTGAGTTCCCTCGTGGAACATGTTATACGTGCGGATCTCCTAACCACTACAGGTGAATGTCCTCAGAATATTACATGTTTCTTCTATGGAAAGAATCATAGTTATGAGGAATGCCCGGACCTATATGAGCATCTTAGTAAGTAGCATAAACAAGAAAACAAAGATGAAGGGATGGTTAGGATAAAATGTGCTGTGGAAAATCAATGGATGCCCAAGTTGGAACTGGAATCTGAGGTATTACCTGTAAAGATCACTACCCACACTGAAGCAGTGCGCACCAAAGAAGTGTTGTAGCAGAAGCCTACCATCACTAAGGAGGAGGTTCTACATGCACGGTACCCAGATCTTATTCATCAGAAGGAGGTTTATCAGGAAACCATGGAGGTACTCATAAATATTCAGGGTGAAATATAATATTTAAAGGAGCAATCATAGAAGATGGATAAAAATAAAGCAGTAGAGACAGTTCCAATCTGATATTGATGACTTGAAGGAGGTGTGCAAAATGTTGTGCCTAGGATAATATCATTCCATTTTTAGGGAATTGGATAAAGGGAAACACTCCACGAACAAGTATTGAGACTGGACAGAAGATCCTACATGTAAATCTTCCCCCTCATAGCTTAGACTATGACAAGGAAATCACTCTGAATGTTGTTGTGGATGGATGGCTTTTGAGTAATATATTGATTGATACAGGCATGGAAGTCAATGTGTTTACTTTAGATGCATGGGTATAGATGGGGAGACCCCCATTACAACCATCTTCTAATGTGTTGTTTATGGCTAATCGAACCAAGGCCACCCCTATTGGAGTTTTAAAATATGCATCCATTACTATACAAGGGGAAAAGTTCACAGGGGACATTGAGGTTTTGGCACTTGTAGAAGAAGACAACTTCCTAACTCTACTTGGGCACCCTTGGTGTTATGCAAATAATGTTGATCTTCAATTCAACAAGGGATATATCAGATTTGAGAACAAGGAGGAAAGGGTTATTATCCCTTTAACAGATGGAAAATATGTGCCCTATGTTGAGCCTTTGAGTGAGGAAGATCTAAATAGTATTTATGTACGCGCCATCTAGGACCCAGAAGTGCTCGAGCCATCTAAAGAAGGAATCTTTTAGTGGGAAGATGCATAGTCTATTAGTGATACTACAAGTATTGCTTGTGATAATTGGGCTCATGGTACTTATGAGTTGGTAGGGTGTGAAGTAAGAAGCACATTTGCATGGAATAATAGACCTCATTGTATCAGGAGAATAGGTAACAACTTGGTACCCTGATACACTGGAGAAGGAGATCCTATGGTATTTCTGTGTGCCATGGAGGAATAATGGATAGACCGGTTGAAGAGATGGAATATGCTAGCATATACCCTACGTGGGACAAAAATGCATTAGTGGGTGTTTCAGATGGATAATCTTGTAGGATGGAATGAAATCAAGATTTCTCTTTCTACTCAGTTTTCTAGGAGAAATGCACCTACTCAAATATGCACTTATCATGGTAATCAACCTATTCAGCACCACGTTCAGTAGTGTGAGAGACTCTAGATAGAGGGGCAGGAAGAACTTACCACCTTCACTATGGGTGCACAAATTTTATTCCACTTTACAAGGTTGTGCATGTGCTTGGTATGTATATGTGGAACTCCATAGAGAGATGGAAATTGGTAGGATTTGATTGCAGGAATGATCCAGACCTTTTGACTACTTCTCTACTAAAACTCTAGTAGAAGAGGCATTAAGGGTTATAAAGTGGTTAACTATGGGAGATAGTGCAAAGGAAGAAGAAATCATTCAGGATTTATTTGATGGAAACGACTCAAGTGCAGTTTTTATGAAGAAACAAAGATAAAGATGCCACACTACTTAAGCGTGCTTGCCTTGAGAAAGCACAAGGAAAGATGGTATACTTAGTGGATGATGAAGAAGTAGAAAATATGGATGTAGACATTCAACAGGTTGGCGTGAGGTTTTGGATAGTGCAGATAAGACCATGCACACCTATCATGAACCTATGAAAACAAAGAAAGTGAATATTGGATCAGATGTTGAGCTTAAGGAGGCCATAATTGGGGATTATTGGTTTGACTCTGAAGTGGCAAAAATCATTGAGTTACTATGAGATTATCAAGACTTATTTCCTAGGGGATACCATGAACTAAAAGGTGTGCATGAATCATTAGGATAAATGAAGATAAAGCTTAAGGAAGGTGTGCATGCCCGGTCAGGAAGAGACCCTACATGATGAACCCCAACTTGCATGAAAAGGTCAAGGAAGAAATTGAGAAAATGTTGAAGTCTTGGAATCATCAATCCCCTAGACGAATCAGAATGGGTTAGCCCAATGGTGATCAGTATAAAGAAATATGGTCATATTAGGATCTGTGTGGACTACAGGGAGCTGAATGTTGCATGTGTGACTGATCCCTTCCCTACACCATTCACAGAGGAAATATTAGAAGGCATGTTATAGGGCATGAGATCTATTCCTTTACAAATGGATTCTCTAGGTATCATCAGGTTAGGATTGCACAGGAGGATCAGGAAAAGACTACTTTTACCACTAAATGGGGAAGTTTTTCCTATATTGTGATGCCTTTTGGTTTGAAAAATGCACACTGCTGTATTCTCACGCATAGTTGTCCAAGTGTTCAAGGATTTTATTCATAACTTCTTGCAGGTTTATTTAGATGACTGGATGGTGTATGGACTTGTTAAGGATCATTGTGACAATTTACGCTTAATGTTTGAAATATGTTCGACAGTTAAGCATCTCTTTGAACATTAAGAAATGTGCATATTTGCTACACCTTTTGGCACATTGTTAGGGCACATCATTTGTAAGGAAGGTTTGTTGGTTGATCCAGCTAAGGTTACAGTCATTATCAACATAGAAGAGCCTACCAGTCAAAGTGAGGTGTGCAGATTCTTAGGTCACACTGGGTATTATAGAAAATTTATTAAAGGGTATGCTAAGGTTTCCGCACCCTTGGAGGAGTTACTAAAAGGAAAAGGGACATTCTACTGGGGGAACCACAACAACACGCATTCGAGACATTGAAGGAGAAACTTACTACAACACCTATTCTACGCTTTCCCTCGTGGGACCAACCATTTCATGTACATGTGGATGCTTTCTGGCATGACCATTGGCACAATGTTGGCTCAGCCTGGAGAAGGTATTATAGATCATCCTATCTATTTTGCTAGTATAAAGTTGACTCATGCAGAGCATAATTATACAACTACAGAGTGCGAAGCTTTGTCAATGATCTATGCGCTACATAAATTTAGATAGTACCTACTAGCAACACCATTTTTATTCTATACCGATCACATGGAATTGAAGTATTTGGTAAACAAGCCCATTTTACAGGGGTGCATATGTTGATGGGTACTCTTATTCCAAGAATTTGATTTTACAGTTGTGGTAAAACTAGGGAAAAGTAATTTTGGACCAGACCATCTATCCAGAATACAGTCGGGAGAAGATGTGTAGGAAATTGAAGATACCATGCCTGATGCACAGTTATACCAGTTACAACATGTGCCATCAGAATTAGAGGACATTTTTTCTTTCTACGTATAGGTATGGCACCAGAAGGAATGAAATCCTTAGAGAAGAAACAACTTTCCATTCACGTGAACACATTTAT
Source organism: Taxus chinensis (assembly GCA_019776745.2). NCBI lineage: Eukaryota > Viridiplantae > Streptophyta > Pinopsida > Cupressales > Taxaceae > Taxus > Taxus chinensis. Next base: position 856,003,164 of record CM034149.1, on the reverse strand, counting down.
GTTGATTAGCGGTGACCTGTACAAGTTAGGCTGAGATGAAGTATTGCACCGATGTGTACTAGAACATGAGCACACAAATATCATGGAAGAGGCTCATGGTGGTATTGCAGGTGGGCACTATGTAGGTGATGCCACTACGCACAAGATTCTACTCACTGGATTATGGTGGGAGACCCTGTATAAGGATTGTAAGGCATATTGCAAGGCCTGTGATCACTGTCAGTGCCTTGGAAAACTAGGACAAAGAGATGAAATGCCTTTACGACCTATTCCTAGTGCAGAACCATTTGAGAAATGGGCTATAGATTTTGTGGGTCCTATTTCACCAGCCACACATAGGATTGGATCACACTATATCATCACTTGCACAAATTATCTAACAAGGTGGGCAGAAGCAACACCTACAAAGGATTGTACAACAGCTACAACAACCATGTTCCTATGGGAAAATATTATTACAAGGTATGGATGTCCGTTGAGTTTAACAAGTGATAGGGGCACACATTTTTTGAATGAGACAATCAAGATATTATTGGATGAGTTCATGATTGCACACCATAAGACTACACCATATCATCCTCAGGAAAATGGGACTGTTGAGGCTTTCAACAAGATTTTGAGCCAGACATTGACAAAAATTTGTGATGTTGGAAGAAAATATTGGGATGATAAAGTTTTTTCCATGCTTTGGGCGTATAGAACAACATACAAGCGGTTAAACAAGGCCACACCCTTTCAATTGGTGTTTGGCAGAAGCAGTTCTTCCTATGGAATTCATGTTACCTTCTTTGTGTATTGTGCATGTTGGAGGTCTAGCTGATGAAAAAGCATTAGAAGAATGAATTGAAACATTGATTAAGCTAGATGAGCAATGAGCAATAGCACACTATGGAGTTAGAAGCAAGAAAAATCCAGGCAGAAAGCATGGCATGACAGGCACATTAGGGACAAAAAGCTTGAGATAGGACAAATGGTGCTTCTTTATGATTCTAAGTTTCTACACATCCAGGAAAACTTAAAGTACATTGGTTAGGACCATATGTTATCACTTACATACTTGAAACACAGAGCTTGTCAGTTAGAGTGCTTGATGGAATACGGTTACCCGGTTACTTCAACGGGAGTAGGTTGAAGCCCTACTATAAATAAGTCTTCTTGGTGTTTGTAATAAGGTAGTGTTGCCATTTAGATTAGGTTTTCAATTATGTATTCCTTTAATGTATTTCCTTCTTTGTCACTATGCTTTGTCAATTTAGTTGGTGTTTTGTGAAATAAGCACGTTTGCGCACCAGAAGCTAATTACCATTTGCAGTATTTTTATGCGCAGAGGACTGCACATACCATTTGTGTGGGGTGGTTATTGAAAAATGGGTACACATAAAGGAACAAATTGTTACAGGTGCTATTCAAGTTTGGAGAGTTGGTAGAAATAAAATTGCTTCCAAATAAGGACCATAGATGGAGATAAATGAAGGAACAATATAACACAAGGTAAGCAGTGGCCATGGGGACTACCAAGAGAAGGCACAGTGGTGAGGTACTCAGGTGCATGGAAGCATGCTGAAGAGAAGTCTGTAGCCAGAAGGTAGGAAGGCACGCTAGAAGGTTATAGCTGAGGCGTGAAGATGTACCACATAAAATTGTGAAAATGGTCAATTAATGAGGAATCGTTGGTAGGTGAAGGAGCATAAATGCACCAAATTTTTGAAAATCTATATAAGGACATGATGTGAGTTCATTTTTACCATTGTAATCACAAGAATTTAAATGAGCTAAGTGTGACTGAGCTGAGAAAAGAGTATTGAGGTGTGGAGAGTGTGAAACCAGACGTGGAGAGTAGATTTGTGTGCATAGAAGAAGCTTGGGTCCCCATTTGTGAAGGGTTTGAGCGAAGCAGAGTGTTGTGAAAGAGCTAGGGCATGTGATTTCAACTAGGGCACACATGGATTCGAGCTAGGGTTTGGAATTTCTCACTATAGAGGATAGAAGGAGATGCATTTACACACCATAGAGGACAAAAAGGTGATATTTTCATATGGCACCAAAGAAAGCACCTGCTGTAGGAGCCAAAGGAAAGAAGAAAGTGGAGGTAGAAGTTGAAATTTCTCCCTGAGAGTAGTTTCTCAGAGATGCAGTATCCAGAAGGCGTGATAGTTGGGAAAGAGTGGGATTCCCACATATGTAGCTGCAAGGTGAGTGATTACAACCACCACACCTCTGATAATAAGAAATAATTAGACACGTTGTTGAGTACAAAGACCAACAAGTGCACGGCGGAGGATATGTCGGTATATGATGACGTCAGGGAGAAACTTTTAAAACAAGTAGGAGTGTACCAGTTGTATGAGCTCCCATACTTTGGAAAATACAAACCTCTTTACCAGTGGCTAATGAGTAGAGTCCATGAGGACTTCTTCTATTTTTACAGAAGAAGGATAAGGATTACAGCAACATTGATCTCAACGCTGACATGATTAAAGGGCACAGGGGTAGACCTTTCCAGTGATCTAATAGATAAAGCATCAATCTTGGAAACATGGAAAAGAGTTAGGATACACAAAGGGTCCGTGGGATGGATATTGAAAAATTAAAGAAGTACCCAGTGGTTCAGGTAGCAACACATCTGGTAACAAAGTTGAATGACCAAGAGAGGTGGTCGCAAGTGAATACAATGTGGTTACATATCACGAGGAGAATGTCGCAGGGAGTGATCTACAACATAGCAGGCTACATTGTAGAGAACATTATCGAGGAAGCGCGCACAGGTGACAAAATCAGTTTTGGCACTGTTTTTCTTTCTTTAGTATTTATGGATATTGGAGTGCCTGATGGGCCAAAGGACAAGATTTGGGAGTATCCCATGGAGAATAAATCCCTTGTGTACAAAGGTTTGAAAAATATTTATGTGAAGGGTTGATGAGTGGGCCATTTAAACAGAGGGTGGAGATGTGGTATGACAGGCTCCGTGTGGCATTTGAAGAGGAGTGGCACATTCCTAAGGAGTTACCGTCAGTGGTGGGAAAGGCAGTACAATTCACGGTGTACTAGCACTTTTGCATCATGATTTACTATGAAGGATGGGACTTAGAGCCCATGGTGCAAACTATCATATGCCTTCACAGCGTGCTACTTCCAGGCATCATTCCACCATTTTACTGATGCATGCTACCTGAATTTTGTTGCAGACAAGGTAGACTGTGACTACCACACGCTGAGGAAGACATATGTATACCCAGGAAAGGCTGCCTATATTGAAAGACTTATCTCAGATGTTATAAACATGAAGCCTATAAGCTTGGAAATTGGGGATACTAGAGCATGCTTGTATACCTTCAACTTAAGCCCAAGCTGGAGAATAAAAAATATGTGGAGAATGAGTTCACACTCCCAGGGCCACCTAAGGGTAAGCATACAGTGGAGAACGTACCAACTCTAAATCCCACAAACCTATAGAGGTAGATGATGAGGAAGAAGGGCAAGAAGATAGTGGTGAGCTTGGTACATAGAGGCCAGAGGCAGCCTACAGAAAAAATAGAGACGGAGTGCACAAGTACCCCACCATAGGAACAAGAAGAAGAAGAAGGACTTGGAAGCAGTCCAAGGAGAGCACCATTTCAAGAGAGTTTTTAGAAGAACAAGAACACAAGGCGCGGGAACTCCACAGTCAGTACGAATATCACCACGACTCTCTCCACAGAAAGAGACAACTGAGAAACAAAGGAGAAAGTTGAAGCTGAATGAGGAGGTGGAGGAGTCTATAGAGAGTGCCCTAGAACTCCTATACCACCAGAGGATGTGGAAGAACCCAAGGATGAAGAAATGAAGGATGAAGAATCTGGGAGTAAATAATGTAGGAGAAACAGAGCAAGATACTACTTAGGACATAGAGGATCTAACTCCAAACCTTGGTGCTCAAGTTCCTAAGGGGCCAAGAACAAAAAGGGAAAGTGGGGAGTATGTTGCACCAATCATGGGCTATGAAGAGGACACAAGTAAAATTATCTACACAATATTTCGGAATATAGTGGGCCTCAAGGAATTGTATGGATGGGAGTTGATGGACCCTGACATGGAAACCACACGTGCGAGGAAATAATTGTCATGGTCCATGCAAACACACATGGATGAGCCTGATTTTGATGTATGTGAAGAATCATGTGTGTCAAGAAGAATGAGAAAGGCACCACATAACCACAAAATAGACATATAACCATCAAACCCATGGTTATGTCTAATGAACAGGTGAGTAATGCCTTAGTGAAGGTATCTACAGAGGTGGCACGCAAGAATGTGGATAAAGCTGCCACTATTAAAGCGCTAAGAGAAGATATTAAAGCCAAAGATGCATAAATAGTGCATCTGAAAGGAGAGAAAGACCTAGAGAAAAAGAAGAATGGGGTTCTCATCAGCATGGAAGAGGAGATCGACGATCATGTCCTGCAAGCAAGACCACACTTGGAGCCCAAGGTACCCAAAAATTTCCCTTCGGCTATGCATTATGTGTGCATACCTTAGTTGATTTGGTGCTTGAGGATGGACCGGTTCAAATTTCAATGCCAAAGGACCCTGAAGAAGGAAGCAGAGAGAGTGAGGGATTCAGTGGTTAGAAATATTTCATCTTATGAAGCATTACTCCAAACTTTGCAAGAGGAGCTGAAGAAAGCAGACCAGGAATTGAATATATGTGCAGCTCCAGAGGTAGTAATAAGGATCAGGACCATAGTAGAAGACAATGAAGTCCTGAAGGCCATGAAGGATGAAAATTTGGGGTGCGCAGAATGATTGGCACTGGTAAAGAAAAATGTGAGGCCCTTGCAGTAGCTCAAGACCCCCATAAAGAAAGGATGGATGAAATTGGAAAGATTATAGCCCAAAAGATGGATCTTCTGGAAGGAAGGGTGACTGCAATGTCCAACATTGTTATTATATTGCAGAATGAGAAGGAAGAGATTACGCAAGAAGAGTTAGACTCTATTGCATCAGATATTCTAGAAAAGGTAGAAGCCGCGCTGAGTGATTGGAAAGCTTTAGAGGCTGAAATCAAAGAAGAATATCTAGAGTTGATTCTTCCAGTTGAAACAGAGGACATTGCAGGGTGAAATTTCATTCTTTGTACAATGATTCTTTAATTTCCTTTCATTCCCATTATTTATTCTTTAAAAGTATCAAGAGGCAACCATTGTTGCTGGGGCAATGCAATTTTGTGTGGGGTAATGTTGAGTAGACAAAGTGTGAAACTTAGCAGAAGGCACACAAAAGGTTCACGCATGGGAATAGGGTACATTCAAAGGCATGAAAGAATAGGAAAGGAAACGCATGTGAAAGAAAAGGACAAATTCGGGACTTAGCCATTTTTAGGATTACAGGCTATTTTTGGAGATAGTGTGTAGAGCACACAAACCGGATAAAGACTTGCACGACACACATAGGCTATTTTTGGAAGAGCATATACTAAGAGATTTGCATGGGTTTGAGTTAATAATAGAATTATTACTGCCAGTTAACTAGAAGAGATCTATTATTAGTGCACTTGCATGTGTGTCTATTATTGTAAAGGCATGGCTATTTTCAACATGCGACCTATTTTGGGAATTATGTAAGTGGTGAAGGGAAAGTCCCCACCCTTATAAATATGTAGTGATCTATGTAGTATAGAGAGGAGTGAATATGAGCTATTGTGAAGTTATGCTGCCAAATCTGATGCGCACATGAACTTATGGTACTACTTATTTTAAGGAGCTTCTGTGTATTTACAATGTTTAATATAATGGAGTGTATTGACTGATTCAAGGTGTTAAACATGATTATAACTAGATCTTGTATGGTTGAATTCATTATGGCTATTGTTTGAATCCATTACTCTTTAGATTTAGATCTGGAATATGCTCTGTAGAATGTTATACTATTTATGAATCTGAATGCATCAACTCTTCATCTTGCTAACATCCTACACAAGCAACCCTAAAGAGGGGCCTGGTACCTTTACACGCTTCGGGTGAGTGCTTAGCCTAGGCTGAGTGATGTATGTAAATAGGGTCAGTTAGTATCAATTTATTTTGAAAACTTGTTTATAGGTTTATGAGGTCCTAGGGAGTCATCTAGAATGGTTTGTGAGTGTGTAGTCCTTTGTAAATTCAAATTCTACACTTTCCCTCCAAAACTATGAATTTGAATTTGAAGCTAATTTTGGTAAGGGATAAGGGTTGTAAGGTTTTTTAGGTCTTTTAGGGGATTTAAGTCATGAAAATAAGTTCTAGTGGGGTCTAGGAGTCAATGTGAGTGAATTTAGGAAGTATGGATCTTGGAGTCATCATTTTAAGCTATGATGTTGTCTTAAGGGCATTCATAATACCAAAGGGACTTGAAAGGTCACAATTCGAATGATAACTATCTTGTGAAGGAGTATAAATATATCATTTTTTAATTGATTAGGGACTATCATTTGAATGGTCAAGGTTAAGGTGAATTGAAGAGTTCCAAGAATTGGCCAAGAAAACTTTGTGGTGATACATTTCGAAAACTTTGGTTTGTGCATTTACATGTAATTGTTTGTATTATGTGCATGTTACTTTGAAATACAATAAAATCTTATGGTATTTCATGTTGTGGAATAAATTTAACAATGAGTATTAGTTCACATTTTTAGTATTAATCTAAGCATTGGATTCTTTATTTTGTTGATAGTTAACAATGAAGGTGACACTGGGGAGTTACATTGTTGAGTAACTATGTAACAGTGTGTGTAGATGCAATGAGTAATGCTTTAGGTGAAATTTGTTCGATGAAGGAAGAAATGTTATTTTGAGGACAATGTGATATATAAGATTAAACCTTGATAGGCTTAGTGGTAAGAGATCTGGAGGATTCTTGTGAAAACTACCCTAAATGTGAAAATACATGCTTTACAGACAAATCACATGAGGACTAAGATTTTCAAGTTGTATGAGGAAATGGTGGAATGGTCGGAATAATCAAATAATTTGAATAATCATTTAGGATTGAATATATACAAAGGTGCAAGGAAGATCATTGGGAGTCTATACTGATCACAAATTGTTGTAGGAGGGCTAGTAAAGAAGTTATGTGAGAAAATGAATCTAAAACTAGGGTTTCAAACGTGGACAATCTTGCAAAAGTCTCAATGGTATAACTAGTGAAATCAAACCGTATTATTTGGAATCAAAGTCGCACTATTATGAGGTCTTTGAATGAACTTCATTGAAGGTTACATTGACTACAGCCGTAAGTTTGATAATTTCTTACCATTTTGTGTCATTAGATCTTTTGAATTCATAAGGGTTGTTAGTTGTTTACTAAGGGTAAATAATAAAATCTTGACACCCTTATCTTCAATCATGAAGTTAAACATCAATCCTAGTCAACATCATGTGCATGAAATGTTAATGGAGACTGATACTTTGTAGAAACCCTAAGAAGGGTTGACAAGACCTAAAGGATTCCATTCCTTGAGAGTTATCCTAAACAATTAAAAAAATTACCTTATTAAGAATATCAAGGTATTTGAGTAATTTATGTTTCCTGGTTAATTAAGTAATTTGTTAGGCATAATAGGACTATAAGATGCAGTGCAGTATAAATAACCTTAAGTATATTGGAGGTTATAGTGCAAATTTGATTGGTTGTGAAATTTAATCAACTGCTAAACTTTGAAAGAGAGATAACCATTTTGGTCTATTCAAGGAGTGTAAATCTTGTAATGAGAAACAAGTTACAACAAGTTAGAAGGACATGAAAAATCTTGTAAGGTTACTAGGATACTTAAGTAAGATAATTTTCCTGAGGGATTTATATGAGTGCAAAGTATTCATGAACCCAAATTGACCCCAATGAAAAATAAAATGGTATAAGGCTTAGCATAGGGTACCAGCCTAATCTAGGCATTTTAAGTTTGCCTATGGTGAAAAGGGGAAAACATTGACTTGGAGAGAATAAGAGCATTTCTTCGAGGTCAAAATAACAGTTGAATGAATCCTTTTTCTTGGATAAATTTTTCAAGGTGAAAAATATCAATAAATATTTGAAGTCTAAAAGTTCCTAGTATCAAGGTTCTAGAGCATAAATTGAATTTTTGGTTTAGTTTGATTCCAAAGGAGGCATTTTAGGCCTAGGAATAATGAACAAGTAGCTTAAGACAAGAAGAGTATTATTTTTTGAATTTGGTCTAAGTAGAGTTGTTGAAGATTGAATACTTATCTATCTCTACATCATTTTGGTATCAGAGCATGCAATTGATTCTTGGAAAAGAAAAATATTGTCTTGATAAGTGATTACAGGAAGAAGAAGAAGATGGTGCAAGTGCAGCACAGAAAGACCATTTTTGGAAGAGAAGATGGATCAGATGATGAATGTTCTGATGTGAAGGTTGAATTATATAGAGGAAAATTAGAGAAAAATGAGATTTGAGATGAGTCTCATGCAGAAGAGAGAGACAAGTAACAAGGTACAATTTGTAGGAAGATGTTACAAATGTCAAAAATATGCAAGACACGTGGCTTATGAATGCAATGAGGTGAATGTAAGAATGAAAGAGATGGATAGAATTTTTGATCAAGTATTTCACGAAAAATAAGTCCTTGTTATGTAGAAGAGTCCTTTTTAAAACCAAGAAAAGTGGTGAATGATGTAACTCAGAGAAGATGTTTGTTTAGAATTGTATGTAAGACTAAAGGAAAATGTTGTAATGTTGTCATTGATAGTGGGAGTACAAAAAATTTGGTTTCATTTGAAATGGTAGAGAAGCTTGGATTGAAAACTACCATGCACCCTAACCCATATCAAGTCTCATGGATACTATTCTGGAAAGTATAAAGACAAGGTTTTGTGTGATTTGGTTCACATGGATGTTTGTCTTGTGTTGTTGGGAAGACCATTGAAATATGATAGGAAAGCAATGCATGATGGGAATAAGAACACCTATACTACTATATCACCAACATGATTCATCCAAACACTTTAACCTATCAAGGGAGAATAGGAACCACAGGTAGGAATAGTCACGATGCTATCAACAAAGAGATACTTGGTGCAAACAAAAGATGCATGTAAAAAGACAATGATGAGGGATGTTAAGCCCTACATATATGATGTGCTAACTGAATATGAGGATAATGGTGTAGCTATGAAGTAAGAAGTAGGATTTCAGTTTTGGGAGAGGACAAGAAAGCTTGAGAAGATGGAAACTTATGAGGTTAATGATCATAAAGAGAGTGATCAACGATAAATACTGAAGCAGAGGTATAAAGGGGATGAAAAAGAGGATGAAAAGGTCCTAGAATATGCCTTAGAGTTATTTCTACAACCTTGTAATAACAAGCATGATGTAGTTCACAAGGAAGCACTCAAAGAGAATGGCGAAGATAACACCAAGAAAATATTCTAGTGAAGAAAGAGAAAAGTGAATGGATGAGAAGAAAAGCACCTAGTGAAGTGCTTGAGAAAATAAGAGAAGGATAAATTAATGAAAGGTCAACAAATGAGGATGCAAGGGATGAAGAGAAGAGTGATAAAGAGACAATTATAGTGAACATAATGAATGGTGAAAATGTGAAAGAAGATGATGAAGAACAGGTCCAAGAAGAGGCATGCAAGCCTCCAAACTTGAGTTATAATTTTGTCTTGAACTATGAATGTGTAGGTATGAATGAGATGAAGGCAAGAAAGAATCATTTTCTAAGGAGTATGAATAATATGGAAGTTAATTTTCTAAATAAAGTGAGTGTGGGAGATGAAAAAGGAGGATGTACAAATTACATTATGGGATATTACCAAGAACAACTCTTAAGAATACAAATTTACAGCAAGGAGAAACAATGAACAAAGTATGAACGAGAAAGGATTCAATCAAGTCTAAAAAATGGTGAAAATAGTCTTGAAAAGCATGGAACCACGGTTCAAGAGGTGGGAGAAGTAAAAAATACACAAAGGGAATAGTTATGAAAGAGAAATGGTGAACAAGATGATGATTTTTAATCAATACTTTCTACCCAATATTTTCTTGCATAAGGTATGTATAGGCCTAATGATTACTATGGAAGAAAAATCCTGAAGAAAATATGAATTTTTCAAGGTAAAACCAATCTATTCCATTCTTGAGAATGTGAAGAAAGGACAAGAGGAGGATGGTACAAGATGTATAACAGTCATAAGTGAAGGAATTACATTTCATATGAATAAAGAACATCTAAGTGACCTCAAGTATGAAGACCAGAAGACTCAAACCAGTCTTAAGACCACCATCTTATCCAAATACATGATCAATACAAGTATGAAGAATTTTGTAAGCAGCATGGATAAGTTCATAAAGATGTGGGAAGCTTGGCATACTATGAAGATACCTCTCAAGTTGATCATCATCAGTTGGAAGCAAAGGAAGAAAAGAGAAACAAGTTTGCAAATACAAGTTTTGGGAAAACTTCTTCTTTTCCCTAGGAGTATGATGTAGGAGCATCCTCTGTGATATGTAAATAGGGTCATTTAGCATCTATTTTTATTTGAAAACTTGTTTTTAGGTTCATGAGGTCCTAAGGAGTTATTTAGAATGGATTTTGTGGTTGTATCCCTTTACAAATTAAAACTCCACATTTTTCCTCCAAAACTATGAATTTGAATTTGAAGGCTAATTTTGGTAAGATTAAGGGTTGTAAGGTGTCTTGTAGGTATTTAGGGGATCTAAGTCATGAAAATAATTTCTAGTGGGGTCTAGGAGTTAATGTGAGTGAATTTAGGAAGTATGGATCTTGGAGTCATCATTTCAAGCTATGATGTGTCTTAAGGGAATTCATAAAACCAAAGGAAGTTGAAAGGTCACAATTTGAATAGTAATTTCATGCAAGGAGTATAAACATAATTTTTGTAAGTGATTAGACTATCAATCGAATGGTTTGGTGAAACAAATGAATTAAGAGCTCTGAGATTGAAAAAAAAAATCAAACAAGATTGAGAATGGCTTATTTCTGTGATCTTGATTTTAGTAGTTTGAATGAATTTTTTTTTTATATATTTTGTTGGGAAAGACATTATTAAGAATGGTATGTAATCTATGCATTATTTACATTCAATCTTCCAAGCATTGGGTTGGTTATATTTTGTTGTAGTGTTCATTGTTAATTTCTCACAGTGCTTTTTGGAATACAATCAAAATTGGAGAGGTAAGGAAACAAATGGAGATGCAAGAAGTTTAAGTTAGAGGAAGTTGATAATGTCTTCATATGGTAATATTCTTAGATAAACCTTGAAAGTGGTAAGCTATACCATTTTGTGACTCAACTAACCTAAATTGTTGAGAAACCCTTATTTACAAGTGGATGCGGTCAATATTTTCATTGTTTATTATTATACTCTCATTTTATCATGCTACTGTTAGCTCAGGGTTGAGAAAGTGTAGAGAAATAATTGTAAGCCAAATTTGGAGGTTTGATATTTCATGCAAGGCAAGATATTGAATTTTAGAGAGCTCTCAAGATGCTACAAATCACAACTAGGGTTTGGCGAGATAAAATTAGTCTTGTGAGAAAATGAACCATAAAAATCTTTTGAAACTTGGTCTAAATATTTGTCTCAAGGTATTGTAAGAGATTCAAAAGGTATTGGATTGAAATCCTCATTCGTGAGGCATATTTCTTTGGCAGCCTTCATTGAAGGCCTATAACCACAGTTTGAGAGCCAAGGTTTGAAGTCATTAGATTTATTGAAGGTATTGTGGGTTGCAAGGAACCTTGGAAGGTTGAACAATTAATCTAGACACCGTCATCTATCATATCCATGAATTATTAAACCAAAAACAATCACAGGAACCCAACTGTGCATGACACTCACTAAGAAATCACTGTAGTAAAAAATACTGACAAAGCTAAGTTGACAAGGGCCTGAAGGAGAACCCATTCCTAGGAGGATTTGAGATTAGATATTAAATGCATGATACCTATGTGATATGGAGAGGCATTTTCAAGAAGATTTATTAAAAAAAGTTAGCTCAATTGATTGAAATTAATAATAGTCCCTATACTAGGCAGTGCATGTATAATAGACCTAATTAGGGTCTGGCATAGTAGAGTTTGAGTTGTTTTCTCCAAATGAGGGTACCATAAAACTTTTTATGGAGAAGTATAAGCCAAATGGGTATTCCCAAAAGGTTGTATTTTGTCAAAGGAAGCAAGGGATCAAAAGTTAGGAGAGGAAAATAGTGTTGTAAGGACTGGTAAGAACTTAAGCAAAATAAGAGAGTGGGAGAGTGAAAGTGAGGACTAGAAAAGTATACAAAAACCCAAATTTACCCCACAGCTCAAACAAGGAAAAGGGTATTAGGAAATGCATATGGTTTGTTTTGGGCTTTTCAGGTTTTTCCTATTCATGAATGCACCAGAGCACTATTGTTTTAAGTAGCCATAAGAGCATTTATTAAAAAATCAAGATAGTTGGTTAATTACCTTTTCTTGGATCCAATTTATGAGTTGAACAAGCATTGGATGAAGTTCAAAAACAAAGTGGGAGAGGTTATTAGCATAAATGTGCATTTTTGAGGTTAGGTTTGACTGAAAAACAAGAATCCCATGCCTAATAAAGTGAGTTACTTTCCTCGAAGGGTACTATTGTTAGGAATTGATCTAATTAGAATTGTTATGTGACTGATTAGTATCTAGCTCTGCATCAAATATGAATCATTATGTAAAATAAATGAATATGAATGCAAAGAATTCATGGAACCTGATATATAACTTGAAGAGGTGTTTAAATTGACACTTAATGAAAATAAATATCAAGAAGATATCATAGTACAAGTTACAGTACCTAATGAATAAGAATATAAAGTTGGAAAAGAGGAGATAAAAGAGTATACTGAAGTAGAGGAAATGATTTGGAAACAAATTATGCAGGAGTCAGAATTTTTAAACCTCATAGGAGATGAGGAAGTTATCAAAGAATTTGAGTTGGGGCTAATGAATATTTAGAATCAAGAAGATGATATAGAAGTTGAGGAACAAGATGTAAATAAGAGATAATGTTGCCTCAAGTTTTTGAAACTGGCTATTCTTTTGGTTTTTTATGTTTAGGTAACAAAGGACATACAAATATGGAAGAGTCTGCAACTAAGGAGATGGAGTCCTACATTGTAGACTTCATCAAATAAGATGAAGAAAAGAATTAACCAATTAGGTGTATGGGAACTGGACAGAAGAGAAGAAAAGGTACCATTAAGGATGAACATGAAGATAAGGTACCAATATATTTGAAGAAGTGAAAGAAGTATCAACAATTTCATTTAAGTAAGAGCTCAAATATTTCCCACTAGGAGAGTTTGATGCAAGAGCATCAAGATGTGACTTATTTTTATAATTTAAATATCACTTTTTATACTTGTTTATGATATAGAGGTATCTTAGGAGGTTTGGAAGAGTCAATAAGAAGTTATTTAATGCTTCAATAGTTTTGTTAAAGGGAAATTTACAGTATTCCCATCAAAAGGGAAATTGGAATATTTGAACTATGTTGTAAGGATTATAATGTGTATGTTCAATAGTTTGAATTAAAATCCATTTTTTCCTCATGTAAATGTAACAAAAATTTCATCATCATATAAAAAGAGGAGAATCCTACGTTGAGAAGGAAAATCAAGCATATTCTATGTTGAGAAGATTGTTGAGAAGACTTATCTCTTCTATATTATCAAGAAACCTATGCTTGTGGATTAGGTGAGGAAAGATAGGATTCATAAATATCAAGAAGAAGCTTAAAAAAACTATTCATACGTGTATGGAGTTAAATAATGTGTGGCTAAGGTAGAAATAGGTTTGATTGGAAGAGAAATGAGTGGTATATAGTGAAAAAAGAACCGGATATAAGGTTTGATTTTACAAGAAAAATAGATATGAGAGAAGAAAACAAATGGCTTGTATATGAAGAGTTGTAGGGGTTTGCAATATTTGTAATCCAATAATGATTGAATAAGGATTCTCGTGATGTTTTTATAAATTAGTACAGGTGTGAATGATCTTTAGTAATGTTTCTTGATATGATATAACATGCATTTAATTGTTTATCGAGTGTATGGTTTGGTTTCAAATTGTTTGAAAGGTTTCTTTGTGTACAATTATGATAAAAAAAAGTATTTTCATGCATATGGATGATTTTTCAAAGCCTCTAAAAAAATTGGGATGGTGTATCAAGCCCATACAAATCTGATCCAAGTGGAAATTTAGGAAAAGGAGCACAAATTTGAATGTTATGGCTTTTAAGTGTTTGTTGGTCTGTCAATCTTCTGCTAGGGTTTGCAACTAAAAAAATTTCATAAAAGGAAAATCAAAAATGAAAAATTCTTATAAATTGGTGATAATTCAGAGGATGTTATAAAACCAATTAAAGTGGTTTTAATTTATTTAGGAAAGTACATCAAAAGTTATTTCCAAAACGTAGACCTGTAGTCATGTAAGTGATGCAAAAACTATGAGATTGTTCTACAAGGATCAATATGGAACCCTGTGCACATCGAATAAATTGCACTCCAAAAGTGAAATAAATTCTACAATTAATCAACAAGTAAAATCAGAAAACAAGGAAAATCATGCATGAAAGAATAGGTCTACTCATTCTCATATATCAAAAGAAGGGTACATATGGGAGTGTTGTGTAACTCTCGTGCCTAGAGTGTTGGCCATTGTGTGTTTGTGTTGTCATTGTTGTCAATTCCATTGATGAAGAAGGGTGTCATGATTTCATATGAGTCTCCATGAGGTGTCAATCAAGGTCAAACATGAAGGTTAATTGGTAGTGACCAATTTTGGTGAAATCATAGGAGGTCCTAGAGCATGGTTGAGCTTGCATAGTCATTATATGAGTCTTGTTGATTTATTTGAAGGTTATAATGAGGTAATTCATGGTCCATGAGGTTTTTTATATGTGTTAATAAGTATTTAAGGAGACATCAAGGTCATTTCATGTGATGTCATGGGTTGTAGCAGTCATTCTAGGCTTATTCTTAATCCTGGAGCTTATGGTTTGGTATGGAGGTATGAGTTTTGGAGCTAATAAATCATGGTGAAGCATGGTAACACTATGGGGATGAGTTATATGACATGGATGGTGAGTTTTATGTTAGTTATCAGAGTTTTTATAGTGTTTCATGGTCCTTAGGAAACAAACAAGGGGAGAACATGCACGATAACACAGGTAAGTTGGATGGTTAGAGAGTTTCATACCTACTTGAGATAACATGATGATTGAAGATGGTACAGTTAGTGGTTTCCTAAAGGTGTGAGAAATTTTTTAAGTCATTTAAAAGAATATTTTGTAATAAATGAATATTTTTAGCAAAACTAGGTATTCTAGAGTGTGTTTTTGAGGTAAAAGTGGACCTTCCGATGCTCGTTGTGAATTGTATGATTTTCATGGGACCAAGATATTTTGGGGGATTTTTTTCCATGTAAATAATAATGTTTATCAAAAATAATTAAGGAGTTTCATCATCTAGTTTTTATGAATGATTGTTAAGAAGATAAGTTACTTTGAAACCCTAGCTAAAAGTGACTTGGAGAAAATGGAGTATATTGACCCTGTATTGATTGGTTTTGAAAATGTGATGATTGAAGGTTGTATATAACTCCCATTGCATTCCATAAATCTATATTAGATCATGTGATTGTATGTGGGCCCAAACTAAAAATGTAAGTTTCTGAAGAAGTTTATTTTTTGGAAAATTTCTCCAAAGAAGGTATGCAATAAATTGACATTTTTTTAGCGAGGTAGTTTTTCTAGATGTTCATGATAGTTTTAGATCATGGATGAGGTCCTAAAGGGAATTTTTTCCCTATTTATGAAGATTGGTATTTGGGGCAGTTTGGAACATTCTATGATAAAAGTGGAATTCCAAGAGATACATGTGGATTATAACTTGGTTCATGTTTTGGTGTGATTCTGGTTCAGAGATATTTCCAATTATATATCAAACTTGTAGTTTTGGATAAGAAATGTGCAAGTTATGACCTGATCTTTGAAGGTCAAATTTGGAAGATGCCTAGTTAAGTAGGGTCTTGAGTAGCTTCATGAGGTTGGTGATTTTTTTTAGATTCTTCATTCTTATTCAAGGTTTATGAGTGTTTATAAAACATGTATAATATTTTTCCATTATTTTTTAATCTTGGAAGTGATTTTGGATGTGATGGAGTAAGTTGGTCTTAAGCTTGGTTCTTAAGACCTACAAGCCTAAAGGAGTAGTTGCAAAGATGGACTTGGCTGAAGGTCTTACAATTTGATTTAGAAGGAAATGTAAGGTGTTATAGAAAGAGGATTTATATGGTTTTCTAATGGTATATGATTTTTTCATGATGATGAGGATTGACAGATCATCCAACTCAGTTTGAAAAGAATAAGGTTTCTTGTTTTTCAGGATAGAATTGCTTTGATAGAAATATTGAGGTATACGTTACATGTTTTAGAATGGTTGATGATTGATATTAGTTGGAGAGTGAAGAGGGATGAATTTTATTCCTAGTGAAGGAATTTGGAGGTGTGTAAAGTGGCAGAAAGGGTGCAAACCAATTGATTTTTGAAAACTACTTTCTGGGCAGCTCAGTTTGGTGAAGATGAAAATGAGTTTGCTTTGCATGTATGGATGTTTCAAGAGATATAGAAATAATTTATGTGATATATAGGTCAGGGTATTTCCAATTAGTGGTTAAATTCCATAGTTTAGGTGTTTTGGTGTGGTTTTAAGACCCATAGGTGAAGACCGGTTCCTGGAAACAACTGTTTGGTGAAGGATATGAGCCTTCTTGAGTGAGTTATGGAGAATTTAATTGGTGAAAGATAATTAAATACCATTTATTATTTTTTAATGTCATATTGATATGTGTGAGAAATTTAGGGTCTTTACTAATCATGGTGATGTTTATGGTTTTTTATTTTTAGTGCTCTAGGTGATGGGGTTTTGATTCTATTTTGATCTTATTTAATGTGTTTGAGCATGGCTGAACTATATGGGTCCATTGAAAGTGATTTTATGAATGTTATTGTTATATTTTTTAGTTTTATTGGTTAATATAATGATGAAGGACTGACATACCTTATGTTTTTGAGTGTATAAGGGTATAAAGTGAATGTTTGAGTTCAAATTTGAACTAGTTGTACATGAGGGGAAAATGTGACCTACTTGAGAGTGTGAAGGAGTTTATAAGGCATGAAATAAAAGATAATTATGTTGGAAAAAATATGATTAAGGTAAGATAGCATGAGTTCAAGTGTTTGAATCTAAATCAAGGCATGAAAATCCAAGCTTGAACGAGTTGAAGGAATGAGGGTTTGAAGAAAGTTGATGTGAGCTGAATTAGTGATCTCCATCAGTTTTGGAAACAAAAACACATATAAATATTCATATTTAAATGGTTGAGTTAGGGCTTGATCATCTTATGGGGTTGTATCCTCCTTGTGGAGTGGGTGCTTTAATAAATTAGGGGTTGGTGCTCCTTATAGGGTTGGTGCTTCACTAAATATATTTGATTTGTGTATTATAAGTAGATTTTCATTGGGTTTTCTTCCCCATGATGGTTTTCCCATGTATATTTGTGTCTATGTGTTCTCTCTCATGTGTTATGGTTATTTGAATGTATTAAGCACACCTAATAAGTTCTCGTTGAATGTATATGAATGAATGGATGTTAATGTATACTAAAAATAATGGTAAATGAAATAAGAAATTTGTAGATACTGATTTACCCCACCACCCCCCCCCCCCTCAGTCCATTTTTCTTCCAACAATTGGTATCAGAGCATGTCCTTGAGAAGAAAGTTTAACAACTTGAAGGAGATCCTTTTGGAGCACAAACATGGGTAAGTCTTCAGATGTTGAGACTACATTAAGGATGAAGTATGAAGTTGCAGAGTCCCTGATTCATAGTATACAAGATAATATTAGTTACATGGAGATAGAGCATGGTCAATCCATCAAGGAATTGAAATTACAAGTTGATAAAGTGACTAAATCCCTAAAGGATAAAGAGGAAACTTGTTCCAGGTATGAAGAAATTTTGAAAGCCATAGAATCTTATTTAGAATATGCAGTCTAATAGGTTGAAGATGTATGAGAGGTTAGATAATAGAAATAAAGGTCTTGATGCGATCTTAGAAGAGTCAGAGATGTAAATAATAAAACAGGCCTAGGTTTCAAAGGAAATCAAAAGGAGAATGATGAAGGAGCTGGTCCAAAATTTCTCAATCTATTGTGAAGGAGACAAAGAAAGCTAATCTAAGAAATTCTAACTCTCTTACACAACCTAATGCTATAAATATGGTGTTTCTATTAATGGTTATTACTATATCTGTCATGATTTTGGATATAGAGCTAGAGATTGCAAAAGAAAATATTCTAAGAATGGTGAAAGTCTCTTCAAAGGTGAATGTTATTCATGTTGTGAGTATGGTCATCGAGATAAGGATTGTGGTTGGAACCTAAGTTTATTTGAGCCTAGAAGATGGAAGAGTGTCGTGTGTTTCAAGTGTTGTAAAAAAGGACACATTGCTAGATCTTGGTCACCAACGTGAATCTCCAAGGGTCAACAACATGTTTTAAGGTCAAAATGAAAGAGTATTCAAGAAGAAAATCAATCTGCAAGAATGAATCTAATAATGTCATGTCATATTCTAAGGTCAGGAAGATGGTTGATCAAGTAAGAGAACTTCAAGAGATTAGATTCTCACTCTGAAATGCATATCATGAAACCTAATCCAATGAATTTATTCAAAGATGGTTCTAGTGCTACCAAGATGGAAAAAAAGTCCATCATGCCAAGTTCAAATCAAGGAAGCGTGTTTTCTTTGGTTGAAAATCTTAGAAGTGAGTAAATCCATATGCATTTATATGAATGTCATCCAATCACTCACTTCATGAGAAGATGAAGAAACTAGGATTTTGGGACACTTCAAGATTGATAAGGTATGATTTCATGACTATAGTATGAATTTGTACTTGTTAGTAGGTTTCTGAGTTTGTAAAAGTATGCTAGAGTAATGTTATATTGAGTCCTTAATCCCTTGGAAGATTATTGTGTATGTTAGGTCTTAAAGTGTTTGTTAGTCCTTGACTTCTAAGTTAGTCATGATGAAGTAAATATGTGATTAGTCTTTCAACTAGGATTACTTAAATGCTCTGAGGATATTTTTCTAATCTTGTGTCTGGTTCCAGTATTACAGTCAAAAGTAAGTCATGAAGGTGTGTATTTGTGTATGATAGTTTTTTCTACATATGGTCTTATTACCCTATTTAAGTCTATCTGAGGTATCACCAATGTTGAATCATGTCTAGAACAATGTCAAATACAGATAGTCCTTATGAAATGAGTATATTCTTAAGAGTTTCCTAACCTAAGTTATGTACTTCATTAAGATGGTATTGATCTAAGTAGTGAATTGATCTTGTTGAGGTCATGTTCAATGAGTTTGATTCATGCTATCTTGAAGAATTCTATCTTGTGAGCCTCATAGGGTCAATACATTGTCATGATCAAGGAATGGAGTCTATACCATGTATATGCTCTAAGGAGTTCAAGAATTCATGCATGAGTAATGAAGGATAGCTGTTGAAAGTGATTTAATACAAGATTCCAGAAGGGATAAAAGATCATGAACATTGTGACAAAGTTGAGATAGTCTCAAGTTATGTTAGCTCAAATCAATCAGCTAGCTGCATCAAGGTAAATGAGGTCATAATAGAAGGTCTACAATGAACTCTTCAAGAAAAGTCATGCATGGAGCTAAAATTGATCAAGTTCTGTAGAGTGTCTAATAAGGAGCTGTAATATGTTGAAGTAGAAGGGTTTGAAAGTTCTTAAGGTATGTCCTTAAATTATTGTTGGTTGTTGATTACTCAAATAGTTTCACTATGGGATCTTGTAACGACCTGTTTCATGATCAAAGAAATATTAAGTTTCTCATTAAAAGGAATGTATCTACATCAATGAAGTTTAAATCTTACTCTATCATCAGTGTTCTAGAAAAATCTCTGTTAAGAATACTTGCATGAAAACTGGTGTCAATGGATATTGATTAGCAATTTGGAAATCCTTCAAGGTACATATATGTCATTCAAATGATAAGAATTGAAAAGTTGACTCACTAGTATGTTGTAATGCATAGTTCTGATTGGATAAATTCAAGGGCATTAGTTGATTCTATGTTCAGAGTTGATTGTTAGGTCTCAGCTAAATGTCAAGAGGATGGAGTCGTATCTCAAAAGAAGTATAATTGATTTTAAGTACATCATCATTGTGTTACACCTAGAATTTTTTTTCATGGTAGGCAGTTTGTACAAGAATGCATCATGAACCAAATTTCACTTCATTTAAGGCCATGAAGAAAGATGGTACATCACTATAGTAGTATGAAAGAATATTGAGTGAATTTACTGCATTGAAATAAGAATGAGAATGGAATTGGATTTTCAAAATGTGAGGTAATGAAAGTTGAAGTGTTTCAAGATGTAAGTGGATGGTTTGAAGACATTATGTTAAAATTTATATAAGTTGAAACCAGTGGCAACTAGTCAAAGAGACCCTAAGAATGTTACCCTATTTTCAAGGCTTATTTATAAGTTGAAGAAGTGTGATGGATACTTGAGGGGGGTTACAAAAATGAAAGGAAAAAGCTTGAAATAATTTACTAAGGACAATGGATGCAAGGGAGGCCTTAAAGATCTCTTACAAGGTTAAACAAAAGGTTGACATTTCAGACCTCAAATACTGTATGATTAGTTTATGGAGCTAGACTGTAAAGGTTGTGTGATCATAAGAGGAAAGTATGGGTAAAGGGGAAGCCATGTCTTTGATTTGATTTAATGATTTTGTGATTGAACCAGGTAAGAACAAGTCTTCTAGAAGTACTCATACATGGAAGAGTATGTTGTTTTCTTAAGACCTTATGTCATGGATTGAAAAAGCTTAGAGCCAATTGTCTTCATTTGTTCAAAAGGTAAGGGTGAGTGAAATGTATTGACTTAATGGTATCAAGTAACTGTGTCAGAAAGTCACTATAAAGATGTGAGAAGAATTCAAGGATGATGCATTCTGTGGATCCATACTATGATTCAATGTAAGAGATTTGATTCTTCAGGTGCAAAGTGGAACTTATTTACCTATGTTGTGACTAGTTATGAAGTATCACTAAGATGAATGGTGTGTATGTAGTGGTTATCCATATATCATGTAAAGAGTGAAGGAGTTGCATTTTGAGGTCTATTAAACCATTGTTGAGACTACATGTGTTGTTAGGTGCTCAATGAATTGAGAAATCTCTACAAGGTGCATTCTAATGCCAAGAAATGTTCTTGATGTTGAATAGATCAGTAATGTTGCATTGTGTTCTAATATTGTGTAAGCTTCTTGAGACATGTTTCAAATGGTAAAGCTATAGTTTCAGAGAAGCATAGAGGATGTGGAATAAGGTTTGAAGCATCTTATGACTCCAAGTATTTAGTAAGGTGCAAAAGGATTGCTAGAAAGATTTTTAAAATATGGGAACTGTATTGAATCAGATATGATGGTATTTTCAAAAGTGATAATAATTAAAGTTGGGTGGATTGTAAGAGTATTATATGACTGTGAAGATAGAAGATAAAAATATGAAGCTACAAGTCTGATGTGATCATCAAGGCAAGGGGGAGAAAGTTTGACTCTAAATGATGTATGTAAGATGTCAAGAGACTAGAAAGGTAGTATTGGATATAGTTGAAGGTATGTTGACATGTAAACCAAGTCATATGATCAATAAAGTTATAATAGCATGCAAATAAGACAAAGAACACTAAAAAGTTGTTTCAGGTGATGTGATCGATTTGTCATCTAACCCAAGAGTTTATCACATGTATGGTAAGGTATGAGTCTTGTTTTTGGTCTAAATTCATTGATGAAAGGTGGATTCGTACAAAGATAGGGGGAATTATAATAGAGTCAATCATCATGTGTTTATATGGGACTTGTAGAGCATGAAGAAGGTGGTCAATTTTCAGGCTCATAAGAATGTTTGTTTAGGGATAATGTGTTCTAAAGAAGGTGATGTGATATTAAAGGAGCCAAAAATAGTGATTTTTTGAGCATGGAATAGACCTAGAGAAGTGATGTAAAACATGAATGAAGAAAAAAATGGAGATATACATTCATTGGGAGCTTATTTGCATGGCCATCATAGGTCCATTGGATCATTTATTGTTGTTGTTGAAGTCACAAAAAGAGAAGTATAGTCCAAGGGGGAGCTACTTGAGCAAGTAAGTTAGTTTTGTGCATTGTTTCATTGTGTCATGTTGTAGTTTCCTTTTTCCATGTCTAGTTGTCATTGTATATCCTTTTTCATAGATGTAAAAGGGGGAGAGAAGCATCATAAACATGGAAATGAGGTCTAGTAGGTGTGTTTTGTCTTGTTTCTGAAGGTGGTTTCCATCAATGAAAAAGGGGGAGATTGTTGGCCATTGTGTGTTAGTGTTGTCATTAATGTCAAGTCCATATTGATGGAAAAGGGTGTCATGATGTTGTATGAGTCTCCATGAGGTGTTAGTCAAGTGTCAAGTGTGAAGGTTGATTGGTAGTGACCAAGATTTGGTGAAGTTGTATGAGGTCCTAGAGCATGGTTTGCTTGCATAGTCATAGTTTGAGTCATTTTGAGTTGAAGGTTTTCATGAGGTAATTCATGGTCCATGAGGTGTGTTTAAAGGTGTCTAATGAGTCTATAAGAGAGTCATCATGGTTAGTTCATGGTTTGTCATGGTGTGATAGCAGTCATTCTAGGCCTATTCCTAGTCCTAGAGCATGCAGAATGGTATGGAGGCGATGATTTTTGGAGCTAATCAGTCATGGTGGAGCATGGTAGAAGCATGGTGATAGTGTATATGACATGTATGGTATTTTTAGGTCTATTTCTCAGAGGTTTGATAATGTTTCATGGTCCTTGGGAAGCAAGAAGGTGAAGAACATGCAAGATAACATAGGTAAATGAGATTGGTTGGAGAGTTTCATGATCTATTTGAGCTAGATGGTGAGTATGGATTAGTTAGATAATGTTTTCATGATGCTTCATGACAATTTTGAGGTCAAAGTGAAGAATAATTTTGCAAGATATGTCAGATTTTGGAAAAATTGGGTTTTCTAGAGTGTGTTTTTGAGGTAAAAGTGGACCTTCTGATGCTCATTGTGAATTGTATGATTTGCATGGGACCCAGAGATCTTTTGGAGGATGTTTTTAGTTTAGGAACTAATAAGGTTTAGCAAAAATAATGAGGTGGTTTGATCATCTGGTTTTTATGAATGGATCATTAAGAAGATAAGTTGCTTTGAAACCCTAGCTAAACCCTAGTTAAAAGTGACTTGGAGAAAATGGAGTATACTGAGCCTTGTTTGATTGATTTTTTCCAAATTTATGATTGGAGGTTGTAGAGGACTCCTCCATATTTCTAAAAAGGTAATTATAGAGCATTGTGATTATATGTGGGCCCCACTCAAAAATGCTTGTTTATGAAGAAGTTCAGTTTGTGGAAAAGTTCTCCAAAGAAAGTGATGAAATAAATTGACATTTTTTTTATCCAGGAGTTTTTCTATATTTCAATGATAGTTTTAGATCATGGTTGAGGTCCTAAATGTAAAAGTGTGCCCTATTTATGAAGACTGGTTTTGGGGTAGTTTGGAGCAGTTTGTGGTAAAAAATGGAATTTTAGGAGCTACATGTTGAGTTAGAACTTGGTTCAAGTTTTGTTGTGATCCTGGTTCAGAGATATTTCCAATGGTATATCAAAATTGTGTTTTTGATAAGTAATGAAAATTTATGACCTGTTCTTTGAGGGTCAAATCTGGAGGATGTTTAGTTAAGTAGGGTCTTGAGTAGCTTCATGAGGTAAGGTGATTGTTTTGAATTTATTCATGATTGTTGAAGGTTTATGAGTGCTTAGAAAACATTTATAAGGGTGTTCCATGATTTTTTAAGCTTGGAAGTGATTTTTGAGGTGATGGAGAAAGTTGAGCTCAAGGACTAGTTCTTGAGTCCTAGAAGCCTAAAGGAGAAGTTTCAAAGATGGACTTGGTTGAAGGCCTTCCACTTGGAGTTGGAAGGAAATGTAAGATGTTATGGAAATAGGATTCAGTTTATTTACAATGGTATATATTTTTTCTCATGATGATAAGATTTGATAGGTCATTTCTCAGTTTGTAAAGAAGAAGGTTTCTTGTTTCTCAGGACATAATTGCTCTTGGATAGGAAATGGAGGTAGAAGAGGCATGAGATGGATTGGTTGATGCTTTATATTAGTTGGAGAGTGAATAGGGATGATTTTTGTTCCTATTGAAGGCCTTTTGAGGTCTTGAAAGTGGTAGAAAGGGTGCAAACCAGTTGAGTTTCCTAAAACTATTTTCTGGGTAGCTCAATTTGGTGAAGAGGAAAGTTGTGTGGTTTGCATGTATGGATGTTTCAAGAGCTATAAAAATCATGGATGTTATCTACAGGTCATAGGGGATTTCCAATGAGTGGTTACATTTCATAGTTGAGATGTTCTTGTGTGTTCTTGAGGCCCATAGGTGAAGACATGGTTCCTGGAAACAACTATTTGGTGAAGGATATGAGCCTTCTTGATGTGTTATGACTAATTTGATTGGTGCAAGCTAATGTAAGACCATGAATGATGTTTTATGTCATATTTGACATGTGTGATGAATTTTGGAGCTTGAATAATCATGGTGATGAGGTTTGTGGTTTTTGGTGATTAAGGTGATGGGGTTTTGAGTTGATTTTGAGCTTGTTTGAGTGCATTTGAGCATGGACCGACCTACATGGGTCCATTACAATGATTTTTATGAATGTATTGTTATATTTTTTAGTTTTATTGGTTAAATAATTATGAAGGACCAACATCTTATGTTTTTGAAAGAAGAAAAGCATATAAAGTGAAGTTTGAGTTCAAATTTGAACTAGTTGTGCATATGAGGGAAAAATGCGACCTAGGTGAGAGTTTGAAATCTGAGTTCTAAGGAATGAAATTCGGAGATGAGGATGTTTAAAAAATATGAGGAATGTTATAGAGCATGTGTGTAAGGGTTTGAAGACCAAATCAAGTCCATGAAAAAGAAGAAAGAGCGAGTTGAAGGAATGAGGGTTTGAAGAAAGTGTGTGAGTTGAATTAGTGATCTCCATCAATTGTGGAACAAAAAAAATCATATATATTCATCTTCAGATGGTTGAGTTGGTGTTTGATCATCTTAGGGGGTTGTATCCTCCTTATGGAGTGGGTGCTTCACTAAATTATGGGTTGGTGCTCCTTGTAGGGTTGGTGCTTGTTTATGAAGATGGTGCTTCACTAAATATCTTTACTTTATGTAATATGCATAGAGTTTCAGTGGGTTTTACTCCCCATGAGGGTTTTCCACTTATATCTTGTGTCTATGTGTTCTCTCTCATGTGTTATGGTTATTTTGAATGTATTGTGCACACTTAATAAGTTCTCATTGAATGTATTTGAATGAATGGATGTTGAAAATAATGGTAAATGAAAATTTGTAGGATTGATTCACCCCCCCTCTCAGTCCATTTTTCTTCCAATATGGAAAATCATTCCCTCCGTGATGAAAATAGGAATTACGATTCCAAAATGTAATGTAGCTCCTATGATGCCACTGATACATATGACAATGATAGATTCTATGATGGAATTTTCCATGTGTCATATACCTCCTATGACCTATGATCTTACATAAGTGATATGAATCACCATGTGAGGTGGAAAATATGCCGAGTGATGATGATCCAAGTCATAAACACCAACACCCCCTTCATTGAAGCTAAGGTAGAGGTCATGGCAAGTTATAAATAAAGGGAACTCCCCTAGAAAGCTAAGAAATATGTGTTAATGGGGCCTGACAAGTAAAGGCCTGATAAGGCACCCATATAAAAATGACATCCTCATAGAAAATAATAAGAGGAGAAGAGGAGAATAAATTCTAAAGAAGATGGGTGGCTGCAGAAGACCTTACCCCAAGAAGAGACCGCAAGTGAAGAAACTTCACCTTAGTGAAGGATTTGGTGAAAATATCTACAACTTGTTAGGAGTCTGACAATATTGCAAGTTTGTGATTACTTCATGTATCATCTCCTAAATGAAATGCATGTGGATCTCAATGTGCTTCATCTACTGATGTTGAAGCAAATTTTAGAAAATCAAGATGATGCTCATGTTGTCACATTAAATGATATTAGGCCACCGAAAGTGAATACCAAACTCTATCAAGAATCCCTATAACTAAACAAATTCCATGGTATCTTGAATTGATCCTCTGTACTTTAACCTCTGTAGATGATATCACAATCACATTTTTCTTATTGCTAGACCAACTGACAGAACCTGAACCAAGAGAGAAACTACAGCCTAAGGTATATTTCCAATGATCTAGATCTTTGGTCCAATCAGAGTATGTATATCCAAACAAGTCAATCTATATCCCTCCTAGATAATGAATTCCATCTATATGAGTTCCAGGAACATAGTGAAGGATCTACTTCACTACTTTCCAATTCAAATCATGAGTCGCCTGCATAAATTTGGACACGATCCCAACAACATATAAAAGATCTGGTCTAGTGCAAGTTAGGTAAATCAAGCTCCCCATCAACTATCAGTAAAGGGTACCATCAACTAGAGGAGTACCAAAATCATAAACCAACTTAAACCCAGATAGGAAAGGAGTAGGATAAGGCTTATAATCAGACATGTGAAACCGAGATAGAAAATCAAGGGAGTACTTAGGCTGTGAAATTACAATTCCTGAGTTAGATTGGAAAATATGAATCCCAAGAAAGTAATGAAGCAAGCCCAGATAAGACATGGATAACTTTTTGGCCAAGGAAACCTTCACGGAATAAACGATCAAGGAATAGTTTCCCTTGATCAACAAGTCATCAACATACAGAATGAGGATAAGCATGGAGTCATCCTACTGGAGAATGTAAAGATTAGGGTCAAAGTAACACCGAGTGAACCCTGATGCAAGTAGAAAGGAGTCCATATTAGATTACCAAGCCCGAGGGGCTTGTTTAAGGCTATACAGAGACATCTTTAACTTGAAAATGAGGGAGGGATCATAAAAATAACCCAGGGGTTGTTCTATATAGATTTCTTTCTCTAGGTACCCATGAAGGAAGGCACTTTTAGCATCCATCTAGAGGACTACTCATCTATTCGCAATACTGATGGTGAGGTTTAGTCAAATGGAAGTCATATTCATATCCATAGTAAAGTTTTACGAATAATCAACCCCAGTTACAAAGGAAAAACCCTTAGCTACATGTCGCACTTTATACTTCTCAACCTCTCCATCATAACCATAATTTGTTCGATAAACCCATTTACATCGAATGTTTTTTATTCCTTTCAGAAGAGGGATTAGATCAAAAGTAGCATTATTCATGAGTGAGGAATACTCCTCATCCATGGAAGAATCCCACTCAAGAATGCTAGAAGTCTCCAGGAAAGAATGTGGGTTGGAAGAGGATGCGATGAAGGAGTGGGGTCTAGTGAACTCTAAAAAAAATTGTCTCTCATATGAAGGATCCCCAATCCAACCTCATGCACTCTGCAAAGTCTTCCTAGCTCAATGATGACCAGGAGGTAATTCAGGCTCAGAATCTGTAGATTCTTCACTCGAGTGAGATGGGAAAAGTTCCTCACCACCACTACTGTAAAAATAAGAAGACTCTGAAGCATGAGGGTCGGGAGGAATAGGAGGATCAGGAATATCATGTGAAGGAGGATGAACATGCTCAACAACATCATCATCTAAATAGTCAGAATCAAAATCAAAGAGCAGAAGGACCTTAGAGAGTGGAGAAATATTAGTCGAAGATGACTCATCAAACTTCACACTTCTCTTAATATAAATATTATGATTGGTGGGGTTCAACAATCTATATCCATTCACACCATTAGGATACCCTAAAAAAATACAAGGTATAGATTATGGTTCAAAGGAATTACATTTATTTTTTGGAATCTAGGCCATAATATTGGATCCGAAGACGTGAAATTTCTCTACATCAAGTTTGCGTCCAAACAAGGATTCAAAGAGTGCCATCCCTCTTATGTCCTTGTGTGGAAAAAACTTCTAAATGTAGCAAGAAAAATTCACTACTTCTACCCAATACTGTGGAGGAAAGGATTTAGATTGAACCATATAAGTGGCCATCTCCTTAAGTGTTCAGCTATTTCTTTCCCTGACTCCATTTTGTGAAGGGATGTAAGCAACCTGTAGACACAAAATTTTGGTATCACCTCATGTTTTCTTTCCTTCAGTAAGCTTACCCAAACGAATCCCATTTCCCATCTAAAATGTGTATTCAATTAATTAATCTGATAACTTAATTAATCCCCTATCACATGCCAAAACTTCATTATGTGCTAAATAATCAATTATTCCAATTAAGTCATATCATCCTATTTCATAATTAAATAATCTAAAAACCATGCAAATCAAGAGCCCCACATGTTCCCCACTTAAGTCAAAATCAATCCAAATAAAATCAATCCCCACCTAAAAATTCAAAATTATTAATCCATGAACCCCACCCATGAATTCAATAATTCAAAATCCCAACATCTACAACAAATCCAAAAAATCAATAGTGTAAAGGAATGCACATGGCTTCACTATTACACCTAATCATGTCCCCACTCCACATCACACCTTTTTTTTCTCACATCATGAACCCCATAGTCAAATCAACTCTTCATCATGTCCCATTAAGCAAGGGTTGCTTTTGTAAATCTCAGTTACTCGTTAACCCCAGATTTTAATCCAAATTCAAGTTATAAATATGACCCTTTCCCCCCTTTATATATATGAAAATTTCTGAAAATTCTCAAGCTGGAAATAAAAAAATTTTGCCAAATTATTTGTGAAGTTTTGAAGCAAATTTTGGGGTGTTTGGAGGTAAAACTTTCCATTCTCGTAAGGCCATTTTGATGATCATTTTGTCACTCTTCTACATCATCAAAGGAGAATACCAGTACAATCCTCATTTATCGCTTGAAAACTTATTCTCATTTCATTTCATTTATTCAGTATATTTCAAATCTCATTTTTTTGGCATGTCATTTATCGCTTGAAACTTATTCTTATCTTGTGAACATGGGGGTTGACAGCCACCGAGGAAGTGAATGCTTCTCAGATCCTCTCCATTGGGCAAACCCTCGCATGAAAATATCTAAGTTGTTTTTCTCGAGTGTTTGTGAGTTGCAGGTTTGTTGAGATCGCAACGAGGAGATCCCTCATCCATTTGGTGCCCACATCTTTCATCATCTCCAAGGTATTAAGCCCTTGCATGTTCGAGGTTGTTTGGTGTTTTGTTGATTTCTCGTAATACTAATCTGAAAACAAAAACTCTGATCAACATTTTTGGCACGCCCGGTGGGACCAGATCCAAGATCTGGTCGGTTCTTTTGTTTTGTTCTTTTAATCATTTCGTGCAGGTATCAGATATATACCGACTTCCTGTATCGTCATTTCCAAATCTCTTGTGATAAATATTTCATCTTTTGGAACGTACTCGTTTGCAAGATTTGGTGTTATCTCTGTCAATATCAGTGGTCTGCATCGTCGTCGAGGTAAATAATCTTCTTCTTTTTGTCACTGGCTTGGTTTTGGATTTGTTTATAGTTGGTATCAAGCTTATTTTAAGTTTTTTAAAAATAATAATATAAACATGAAAAACAAACAAAAATAATAGTTCTATTGTCCTAATCTATCCCTCCAACTTCTATTCTCTCACGTCTCATTCCCTCCACCTAAAGCTCCATCCAATTTCTGAACTACCTCACCAACTCCACTAATCCTATCCCGAGCTCTCTCCATGCACCTCCCAATCCCATTGAGCAAACATTCCACTCATCCAGTTCCTACCAATTCTCCATAGAGCTCCTTCTTGCCCATCCATATCTCACGCACCAGGCCAGTATCGTTGGCAAACATGTCATCATATCTAATTATATATTTCTCATATAGATTTTCATATGATTATCATTATGTCATCGTCAATGTAAGACTCAATGTCCATTTGCAGTATAAGCGCAAGTAATGTTTTCCACAGTTTATAAGGCTCATTTTTGTAGTTTCCAATCATAGACTTCAAAATCACAATTTTTGTGCCAAAATTACTTGAATTGCACCTGATTTATTTTCACACGACCACTTTGATAAATAATGTTTGTCAGAATCCCATAATTTCGACAATACACTTCATTTCCATACAATGATTGGAAAGCCTCTTAATAGCAAATTGATTTTACTCTAGTGATTCTATTGTCCGATACAGTCACCATTTCGTCTAGAAACAATTGCTCTCAAAAACACATATCTCATCTCAATAGGTTTGAGTGTACTCTTATTGTATAAACGTCTGGGCTTACAAAACAGTCCCTTTAGTGCCATAAGCCAATGTATATATTATCTTGTTTAGATTTCCTGTGATTTTCATTATGCTTATTGTATATATAAAGACAATTCCACGTTTCAAATTCAATATCAAGATTTAGCATTCGATTGACTTAATGTTTTTATCATAGTCGATTTACAACCAAGTATAATGTCATAATTATCAATATCAATTCTTTAGAAGGTCTTAATAAAACTGCCCATTATGAATATTACATTTGGGTTGCATAGTCTATTTCTAATTCTCTAATACACAAAATTTGGATTTGCTGCTAAACAACGTCATACGACTGTTTAGAGTTGTTGTGATTCCCATTGTCACACTGCAGTGCCATGTCCATTTATAACATCTCATTGTATATGCAAATAGCCATAGATTCATTCACGCTATTTATATCAATCCATGCCATGTCTAAGTTATAGTCTACTTAATTCAATTGATTTACTGTAATTCTCACAGCATGTTGTGTAGATAATGACTGTACAATCCTTTTATAGCGACTGTTGACTTACAATTCATTAGAACATATTTATAGCCATTGGTAGCTCTTACATTGAATATAGAACATAGTCGTTCAATATTGAAGTAGAATTTGGTAGCTTAGGTAGTCTCCTTATAGCAATTGGTTTACAATCTCCAAGTATATATTTTTCATTTACAATTCTCATTATGTCATCAACGTGTAAAAATCCATATCCATGTGCAGTAGGACCAATTGTGAAGTATCAAAAAGTAGATAAGGAAGTTTTAATAACAAAGGGTGATAAGATATTTCCTTTTTCTGTATCATCGATTGACATCCAACATCTAACATTCAAATATATTTTATATCATTAATAAACATTTATTGGTGAAGTTTGTTTAGATTTGATAAGCTGTTATAAATGCAACATACATATTCACATTGGTTTTGATAACGTTGTTTATCATCTAGGAGCTTAATTATTATTTTATTCATTTATCATTTATTTTTATAAGTCTAAAATTGGTTTGTCATTTATATAGTGCATGTCGTAATTTATTATTTTGAATGTATTTCATATTGTCGGTGTTACACATTTTGTTAAGTATTTATTTGCATTATTTTCGTCATTAGTTCATTATTTATTTTATTATTTAATCATAGTTATTTCATCGTTTAGTTTATAATTTAATTTGTATTCGACTAGTTCCGATAATTTGTTTATTCTAATTTATTTATCCTTTTTATCTCTTTTTGGGTCATATTCACTAATCGTCATATTTTTTTGTAGGATTACGCTACCAAAGATTAAGTCCTAAACCCAAACCACGTTTCCAATCGCCTCTTGTCAACCTCATCTGCAGTCGTAGGAGTCCTCGGACGTTCCTAATCACCGATTGTTGCTTTCAAACATCGTTCACCCTTATACGACGAAAAGTGCTTCCCATAGATTGCTTAAAGCTTACACTTGGCTCAACTTGCTGTCAGATAAAAAGGAAAAGCGCTACACATGTATTCCTCATTTCCTCTATTTTTCCTTCTACATCGCAATTCTCTTTGCTTGTGTGATTGTCCTCATCGAATAATAACATTTGGTTTTGGATTAAAAATTAAAAAAAGTTTCATTTTCTCATCCTGCTTGCACATATAGTTTAATTAGGAGGTTTAATCTTCTGCATCACACATTTTTCCACACACTACCTAAAATCTCACGCAACAATAAACACATCAAAACACCCTTTTCACCTAGTTTACTGATTGGGATTTGATCACCCAACAACAAACCATTTCAGACATTTCCAAGCCACAACTTACCCGAAACCAAACATAGTTTGCATCCTCCTAGGTCCGCTTACAACCATTTTCTTTTCATATTTTTCCTTAATTACAAAAAAAAACAAAAAAAATTATTTTCCTGACTTGTTTGGTTAGTATAAAAGTAGGTTTTTGTTTTGTTTAGTTTTATGCATGTAATCACTCGATCCACCGCTAAGAAGATGGAACACAACCTCACTTCACATAGTGCTTCATCCCAACCAACAACCACCTCAACAACTTCATCATCCATGCCTCTAGTTACCTCCCTCATGGACACCCATTCTCTCGTCAATATACCTCACCGAATACCCTTCAGTCACACTTCAGTTTTAGACCATCATTCCATCCCATCTAGGCCAACCACCCCACCCTCTGTCAGATCAGATCCTATTGGTACTCTCATCATCCCTCTCGACGATCCAGAATTCCAACAACTTCTTGACGCCAATCATGTAGCTCTTCAAGACTATCTTCTGAAAAAGATACATACAAATTCCTCTAGATGGCCCACCACTTCAGCAAGTTTACCCTTACAATACCAGTTCTGAAATTGTTCCATCCACATCCCCACATGATTTTGCTTCATCCTCTACCAACCCACCATCCCACCAGACTACTCAGTTAGTCACACCCATTCCTCCTAATCTTCCCCAAATCAACACAACCATTGTAACTACCATCCCCATCACCACTGTAGCCACAACTATCACTAGTACTCTCATCCAACCTCCCCATGTATCATATCCCTTATCTGAACAAAAATCCCTCTCACATCACATGTTTATGCCATTGCTTCTCAACCTCCTTCGATGATTCCTTTGCAGTATTCAATGTCTCCTCCATTCTATCAACCTATCTATGCCCATAT
This sequence comes from Taxus chinensis, assembly GCA_019776745.2. Taxonomy (NCBI): domain Eukaryota; kingdom Viridiplantae; phylum Streptophyta; class Pinopsida; order Cupressales; family Taxaceae; genus Taxus; species Taxus chinensis. Next base: position 855,970,063 of record CM034149.1, on the reverse strand, counting down.
CCCCACTCAACAATTGCCACAACAATCTATCCCAGTCCCAACAATCGTATCATGCTCCTATTTCTCAGCAACAAGTATTCTATCAACCTCCACCTCAATCACAACCCATGATTTACACCCACCCATATCAAGTTCCTCAGACACCCACACATCCGCAAGTTCAACCACCACCTCTCATTCCTCAACAAGCTATTCCTAATGATCCCATACAAGGTCTTAGTAAGTCGATTAGCCAACCTAGAGGCCACTACTTTGGGATCCAAAGTCACATTATCTTATGAACAAATATGTAACGAACCCATCCATCCATCTGTGCCAATTAAACCATATCCTCTACACTGGGAATTTCCAAAGTTTTCCAAATTTAACAGTAAAGAGGACCCACAACAACATCTTCGAGCATTCAAACATGTGTGTTATCTTATCACACATGACCAAGATTTGATGCTCCATACATTCCCCATGTCCTTGGCTAGCCCTGCCCTAGATTGGTACAATAATATCCCCCAATATTCCATATTTTCTTTCTCTCAGCTTGCACAATTATTTCTAGAACATTTCTCAATTAATATTGTGTGCAAAATAACCATCAACGATCTGTACACCATCCAAAAATTTGAAGATGAATCCATTACATATTTCTGTCGCACGATGGCGCAATATTATAAATCAATTATCTTTTCCTCTTCCTCAAACTGATCTAATCGAGCTCTTCGCATGCTCTTGTGTGAAGCATATTTCATCAACTTTGCAAATTCAATCATTTCAAACTTTTGAGGAAGCTTTCACCATGGCTCGCAAGCTTGAGACATGTGCCCTCAAACATGGCCATTTAAAATTAAAATCAAATAATCCCAAACAAGAATTTATCAGACCATCTACATCAAATGATAAGTCAAAAATAGCAGCCAACACTTGTCATCGTTAAATCATCTCCTACATCTACATCTACTACAGTAGCCCAACAACGATTCACATGACCAACACCCAATTATAATCCTCTCGGGAATCATACAACACCATCTTTGAAAAATTAATGATAGTACATTTTCACATGTTGCCACCCTATCCAACCAGTTGATGATTCTAGGCCAAAACCCATGTGGTATCATGAGGACCATTACTGCAAATACCATCAAGTCCGAGGACATGACATAGAGAGATGTCATACTTTCAAGGATTTGGTCCAAAGACTCATTGATCAAGGAGATCTTCAAGTAGATAATCCAAATGCTTCACCTAATCAACCATTAGAAATTTTTAGACAACCATTTCCAAACCATACACCCACATCAACAAGTCAAACCACCACTTGCTTCTACATCCCAAACTCCCAATACCCACACCATAAATACTATCCACGTTGTTGATAAAGATCTAGTTTCATCCACAGATTTACCTTCTTCATCAACCATCATATCCACCCCCTAGACACTCTCCCTACATCCACAAGCTCATCAACACTCATCCCCATACCAACATCAGTCATATCTACGTCCACCTCGGCATCTCTTCCCACACCCACACCCATTTCCACACCTATCACACTTTCCCCATTTACAAATATTACTCCTGCTTCGTCACTTATTATACCTACTTCATCAAATCTGATTACCTTATCTGCAATCATTCCACCTTTACCCATTATCCCATCCTTAGCATCACTTCCAGTCCCTCTTTCCACACTTTTACCCACACCTACTACATCCACTATTGTAAACACATCTATGCCATCTTCCTCTTCTACGGAAATGTCATCACTTGAAGACTTTTGGCAAGCATTTCAACTTGCGCTTGACTTCAAATTATCATCCCATCTCCTCTACACAATAAGACACCCACACATCTAATCAATCCCCACTCATATCTATGACAATATCATCTTCAGTTCCTCCTGTAGAAATTCTTATCATTCCTTCCAAGGATCCTTATTCACAGACAAGATTTAGACCCCCATTTCCCTAACGTCCTCCTTCACATCCTCGAAAAAAAGTGGACCTCACTGTCCCTAATATCAATCCCCTTGAAGCTATACCATCTTCCTCTATTTTAGGACCACACCCTTTGTCATCTTCTTCCATTTTTGGAGCATCCCCTTCATCAAAAACCTATGCTACTAATAGAGCAACACAACGACCCTTTTCCAAACAACACCTCAAAATTGAGTCAAAGGCATCCGCATCCTCCACCAATATCTCGCATCAAACACATTCATCTCCCCTTCCCAAATCTAAGATGACATCAAAAGCTACCATTACACCACCACATGTCTAGGAATCATCCCTAAAATCCTCCATCTATGGCTCCAGGATATTATACCACCATGTTTCATCAGTTACTCCAAGCCTTAGCAATCACCTTACCACCAATTAAATCTTTCAACCCAAGTGCGCCAAGGCCATCGTATGGTTTAAATCTAATCTTGTTTGTGCATTTCACCGTGCCCCTAGACATGACACTGAACATTGCAAAGCTCTCCAATCCATTATACACCACTTTGTCAATGAAAATCAACTTCTTAATGACAAAAACCAACTCTTTCACCAACCCAACTAGCCCCCTCATCCCAACATGCATCTGTTAAAACATCTAGACCACCCCTTTCATCAAGGACTCCTACCACTACTCCACCACAAAAAAGATACATCCAAAGACACCACAAACCAACCATCAAAAGAGGATGATCCCAAGGATGGTCCTCCTTTTTTGATCAAAGTTGTTCGGATAACCACCCGTTTGAGACCACATAATCCTAACTCCACCTCACAACCCACTCCAAAGAATTTTTTCGATATCCCTCCTCCTAAGGAACTTGTCTGCCTTCACACCCCCATCACAACCAAAGGTTGTCATCGCTGCTCCTACCACTCATCCCACATCATCATCTTCATCTTCAACTAATGACCAAGGTATCTGTTTTGGCCTCTCTTAATCCTGCTTCCATCAAAGAAATCATTACTAAACAACTCCATCATGCCCCGGTCAAAATGTCACTTTATGAGCTCATTCAAAGCTCTCCACATCACAAACAGGCTCTTATGGAAGTTCTGATAACACATTCCAGGTATCATCTGATGAGCCTCAACCTTTCATGCAGCTTTAGATCACGCCTTCACAACGTCTGCCACCATGTCTTTTGAGAGTTCAAAAATCCCCAAGATACCACAAGAAGAGCATGATCTACCTCTATTCATCACATTCCACATCAATGATACATGTATCTGACGAACCATGATTGACAATGGTGCTAGTATAAATATCATTTTTTCTCATACCTTCAATTATCTCAAACTTCCGAAACACCGTTGTTGCTAAATATCCTACCGTCCTTCGTGGCTTTAACGATGTTGTAACCCCCCCGATTAGGATCAGTTATCCTTCCTATCCATGTTGGCCATAAAATCCTCCACGAGCTCTTCTACATCACCGAAGGAGAATTTCCAGTGCAACCTTTTACTTGGACATCCTTTGATTCACACCATGCATTATGTCCCATCTACCCTCCATTGATGTATCAAATAAGAACATGAAAGGAACAATTCATGCTCTTCTTATCAAGGGCCCTCATTTCAGAGACATGTTGCATGATCTATAGACATAAGGATGTTCTTGTAACCATTACTAATTTTTCTGTCCGACGCATCTACCAGTTTTTCTTGTACCTCCATCCACATTACCCCATAATGGATTCTCTGATACTATAATGTAACATCTTTCCTTGGAAGAATATCAACTCCTCGCTCTTAAGGCTCTTCCTTCTCCCAACCATTCCTTGGCTGCCCTGATAAGGCACCTATGTATCAAACAAATGTTGAGGAAATTGTCTCATTTTCCACTTTTTCTCTCAAAGCCAACCTAGTTTATGGCGGCCTTGATCAAAATTGTTCTCATGTTGAAGATCTCCCTCACACCAAATGCTATACAAGTGATTTCAGATTTCTTGTCAAACCATCCTTCACTCATACATACCTCTACTACTTGTGTATGGAAGGGGTTTAGTTTGGGATGTTATGAACAAGGCCCTCATGGTAATATCTTCACCCAAGCCCATGAATCATGTGACCAAAATTAGATTGGGATATCAATATCCCTCTATCCCTCCTTTAGAAACACCCGCATCTTCTCCCATCCACCTTGATTCACCCACTTCTTCTCCACTGATAATTATCCTTCTTCTAATTCGGATAATATATCATCTCCATCTGACTATCCTAATAATTTAGATGATACATTCTCTCCATCCAACTATCTTACATATCTAGATCTAGATGAAACTGTCTCTATTCCCCCTAACTTTTTTTCTTAATTTTTACCATTTCTCTTGAACCGGTTACTTATCAAGTTGAAAATGAAACCCGATCTTTTCCCCTTAAGCATCTAGAGATGGTAGAGAAAGATTCCCCTATCATTAGACATTCTTCAATGTGATGATGATAATTCCATTCTTTCTTACATGGGGGCTAAAGATTCTCATATCTAGAAATCCATTCCCCATGACACGTATCCACTATCCTAAATGAAGCCACTATCGAAATTAATATTAGAACTCCTCAATAGCCCCTGCATCCTTAAGGTGGGCCAATATTTAAAACCTCAAGAACTCAAAGCCTTCACCTCATTCTTATCCAAACATAGACAAGATTTTGCATGGTCATACTCAGACATGCTAGGTCTTAATACCTCCATCATTGTTCATAACATCGTTACCATCCCTAATGCTAAAATAGTTAGGCAGAAGCTTCACTGCATGCATCCTTGAATTTATCTTCCTGTGAAAGAAGAACTGCAACATCTTTTTCTGACAATTTCATCATCCCCATTAACTATCCCCAATGGGTTTCTAACATCGTACCCATCGCTAAAGCATCAAGAATGTTTCTTATATGTACCAAATTTCGAGATCTTAACCTCTCTTTCCCTAAAGATGATTTTCTACTTCCAAATATTGATCAAATTGTATATCTTACTGCGGGACATGAGATGATTTCTCTAATGGATGGTTTTTCAGGCTATAATCAGATTCTAATTGTACTGAAAGATCAACACAATACATCCTTTATCACCCCATGGGGTACATTTTATTATCGTGTCATGCCCTTTGGTTTGAATAATTCCAAGGCCGCATATCAACAAGCCATGGCATATATCTTTCATGACCTCATACATAAAAATATAAAAGACTTTGTTGATGAGCTCTTGGAAAAATCCAAACATTGATGTGATCAGCTCTCAGTCCTCGAAATCCTTTTTAAAACGTTACATTCATTTCTTGATTCACCTTAATTCGAAAAAATGTTTTTTTCGAAGTTCTTAATGGAAAAATCCTTGGCTTCATCATGCTATCAGGGGCATCGAGGTTAACCCCACAAAAATTAAAGCAATCCTCAAAATTCCCCCTCCTTCCAATCTCAAGAAGTTTCACATTTTTCAAGCCTGCCTCCAATTTTTTTTTCATTTCATATCACAACTTTATAATCGATGTCATCCCTTTCATCACCTTTTTCGAAAAGACATAAATTTTGATTGGGACCATAACTGTCAAAAGGATTTTGTTGATCTTAAATTATATCTTTTATCTCCATCGATACTCACACCTCCACGTGAGGGGAAGGCCTTTTATTTATATATCTTTGTAACTAATCATACTCTAGGATCCATGTTAGCACATCATGATGATGACAAGGCCATGAACATTTCATTTATTATATCATCGTACTCTTCACCACTGTGAAACACGATACACTAAATCTCAAAAATATATTAAGGGCCAAGCTATTTCCGACCAATTAGCAGAAGCCACTCTTCCCAATCCGTAGCCTCCTCATGACCACTTCCTAGATGAACACATCAATTAGTTTCATCGTGATCCCCTTAAAATGACTCTTTTCTTCGATGGTTCTAAATACCAGCAAGGGGGAGGAGTAGGTGTTGTTCTCATTCCTCCTGGAGATGCTCATATCTCCTTAGCATTCAAACTGGATTTTTGAATGCATGAACAATATGACAAAATATGAGGCCCTTATACTTGGAGTAGAAATTGTTGTCTTTCTAAGGCATCTAGATTCTTGACATCTATGGATATTCTAAACTGGTAATAAAGCAAGTCAGAGGTGAATATCAATGTAAAAGTGATATTATAAAAAAATATCGTGAAATTTCTCATCTTTTCCTTAAAACCTTCTATTCTTACACTATTTAAATTTTCCCTCAATCGACCAATCATTTCACCGATACAATGACATCCCTCGTGACCCTTATCCCTTAGACAACATAAGATCCTAAGCTTTTGTTCATCATACATTATCATAAAAAACCATTCCATGACATACCTCAAATCATCTTGTTAAATCTAATTCATCAAACCTCTGGTATTCTTAGATCTTTGATTATTTATCCAAATCTATCACTCCTCCCGATCTTACTAAAAATGCTAAGAGGTATTTTATCCAATGCGCTACTCATTATATGATCCTTGTCAGAATTATTTATAAGCACGGGTTTGATGGTATCATTATCCAATGCCTTAAATCCCATGAAGCCTCTCGATCTATCCAAGAAGTCAACGATGGTATTTGTGGTGGAAACTTTAGTGGGTTATCTATTGCTAAGAGAGTTCTTCACCTCAACTATTATTTTCCTTCTCTTAACAATGATTGTTGTGAGTATGTCAAGAAGTGTGTGAAATCTCAAAAACCCTCTAATCTCATCTATGTTCCTATCCAAGCTTTATAACCTGCCTAAGATATATGGCCCATTTCATAATGTGGTCCTTGACCTCAATGGTCTAATAAATCCCTGTTCATCACAGAAACATCATTATATCATCACTACTACAGAATATTTTACTAAATGGGTGGAAGCAATCTCACTCAACTCAACTCAATATGGCCCAATCATTAATTTTATTTATTAACACATCATCTATCACTTTAGCATCCCACATAAACTTGTTATGGATAAAGGGAAGTCCTTTAAAAATAATGATATTAAAAAAAATGGTGATGAATTCAACATCCAACTTAGCTTTTCTTCCCCATATTCTTCTCAAGTGAATGAGCCAATCTGAGGCTACCTAATAAAACTCTTCGAAATATCCTTGCCAAGACTATTGATCAAAAAAAGTCAAAATTGGCATCTCCAACTTCCCTTTGCCTTGTGGGCCTATCGCACTAACATTCACATTTCCATAGGGGCCACTATATTTTCTATTGTTTACGGATCCAAATCCATTATCCCTTTCAAAGTTCAAATTCCATCCTTACGTGTGTCTGTTCATGATTTCAAATTGTGATGAATATTATCTCCATGAGTGTCTAATGCAACTTGAGTTGTTAAATGAGCGTCACCTTCTCGCACTTGAACACCATCATGTTTATCAAGAGTGTATCTAGCATTCTTATAAAAAACATATCAATGAATGTGATTTTAAAATAGGTGACCTTATTGTAGAGGAAAATCAGAACATCACTACCTTAGAAAGGATCCAATGGGAAAATTTCTCTCCCAACTAGATCAGACCATATATTATCACACATAAGTATGGGTCTGGGGATCCTATCACTTAGCTTCCCTCAATGGTAAACCTGAAACTGAATCTCTTAATGCATTGCACTTACGACCACTCTATTTTTAGCACATGTGCATATGAGTAGATAATCATATCTTTATACCATTCCTCTACCATTAACCTCCTCTATCTATCATGGTGACGATATGAATTATGTGGTCTATCGTCACTACTTTGATGTGACCTTAAATATGAGTACCACATCTCTACTCATAGCCTATTCATTAGGGATAATTTCTCCCATTTGGTGAGAACTCCACAATCATTACATCCATCACCCTCTCTTTCTCATATTGCAGTCATGTAAAGGGTCTAAGGGCATTCTTTTGTACATTCATTATCCCCTCCTAGGAAATCTACTTAGTTATCCCAAGATATCCCACATGTAAAGTTAAAATTTATGTATGGAAAAAGTAAAATCAAAGTTATTAAAAAACAGACCAATCCCTCGAAGGATAATTGTTCATAGCAAAAAAAATAGAAAAAGGAAAATAAAAAGAAAATCATTCCAATAAAAAAGAATCATAAGAAATAGACTTGATCCCTCAAAGGACGACTATTATATTTAGTATTCTTTCCATCCATATTATTTATAAAGTAGACCATACCCTCAAAGGATGGCTACTCTTTTATTATGGCATTTGAAAGGTTTCCCGTATTGATGAACTTACTTTTATCAACATTTTCAGAAAGCTTCCCACATTGATCAGTTTTCTGCTATTGTTCTTTCCCTTTCCCAAAGCTGGGGTATAGACATAAGGAACACCATATTTGGAGAACCCTCTTCCTACATACAAGTTACATCTCAAACCCCCTTTTCATGTTGACATTAGGTATATGAGAATCCTTTCATTTATATCTCCCTAAGGGTCTTTCAGAATAATTAACTATCATTGGTTATGTACTAACACTTGTCATTGGCTACAAGTGCAATGATTTGAGTAGTACCTCTTCTGTTTTACCTCCTATCTAGTTTGAAGCATGAATTTATTATGTGCCCCTTGCTATGGTAATCTTGTATCACAATCATATTTTTAGAGATCAAAATTTCATATCATAAAATTTTCATCCATATGTTTTACTCTTAAGGATGTCCCCTATTAACGTCATTCATAAATCAATCAAATCAGTTACAATTTTTAAACACTCTCTTTTTAATGCACTATTCGGTTTGGGAATTCTACTTGATCTGTGTTGCAGTTTGTAAATTCTATTTGAGGATATTTCTCAAGTAGTATTCATTATCTAGTAGATCCTCATCCCCCCACCATGGCCAACATGATCTCTTTCCATCCATCCTCCCACATCGCCCTTATCTTCTTGTCTATTATCAACCCACTATTTTTCTCACCATTATTATTCCTATATATCACTTAATGCCAACATCATCTTCATTACCATTCCATATTTTTCATCCCCAGCTTGGCACGTCTATTGAACTATCAATATAACATGACAATCCCATTCAACGTAGACTTGTCATTCTAATAAAAATCATATCCGTTGACTATTCCTTCCTCATAGTCTACTTTGCTAACCAAATTTTTCTCCTAAAATTCACCCCATCTCATTCTCCGTTGTTCTTCTCACCCACTTTGTCTTTCTTCATTGTTTCTTCAATCCTTCACCTGTCCTCCACCCTGCTAATTATTGTTGGTTTTTTTTCTAATGTCCTTTTACAAGTGTCACTTCCTCTATCACATATTTCATGATTTTTGGTTCCCTTTCATTATTTTAACTTTTAGCTTGATGATATTACTTATTCACCCATTTTGCATAATCCTATTAATTTAACTATATCCCTTTCCTAAGATCCTTCTGCTTTAGAAAATCCTTCACCATTTTCTATTCCATCAAAGGACAATCACCACTAAAAATGTCTTCCCCCTCTATCTCTTCCGCTTAATGATCTGACGTCATCAATCTCACAACATAGGCATCCTAATTGAGTATTCTCCTCACACTATCCATCCTACTTTACATACATTCCTCCATTCATTTAAGTTACACTCCTTTTTTTCCTTCTTTCCTTATTATCGCCCCTTCCCACCTCTTGTTCTACTTTGGCATACACCACTAACTCTTTTCCTCATCATTCCTAGTATCCATCTTATGCTAGATAACCTTACTTATGCACTTTCGTAGTGTGAAAAATGTACTTGAGGGTTCCCCTTTAGTCCATCTTTTCATACACTCTTACCATAAACCTTTCTAATCATCCACTTATTTTCATCATTCTTCTTCTTCGTCTTAGCAATCTTACTTAACCACTCTTGTAACATGATGATATTACTTAAGAGTCTATCTTAAGGATAATCCATCATCTTGACTTTCCCCATCTCTCCACATTCCCACCATCCACATTTTCTCTCCATTCCCCCATAAACACATCCTCTTCCCTCCTCTTTCTTCCTCACACAAAATATCTTTGACTTCCCCAAATAAACACCTCCATCATCCTTCATTTGGAAATATAACTTAACCACTTCATACCATTTATTATTATGTCTCATTTCTTCATCTTTACCTCATTCATCCTCATTCACATCCTTATCCACTACATCCTCTTGTCTCCTTCATCTCTGCAAAAATATTTATCCCTCCTTTCTTTACTCTTTTTTATTCCATCTTCTCAATTTCTCCCACATATGTACCTTCATGCTTACCCTCCATTGTTGTTGATATTCGCCTAACATCCTTTCATCATCATATTTTGTTTCCATGCTAATAATTATCAGTGGACTTCTCCTAATATTCACTCATCCCCCATTTTGTGCAACCATATTCCCTCTTTTTGACCTCCTCCATTTTATCTTTATTCCTTCCTTCCTCTATGTCCTCTGATCATTATTGGGAGACTTCTCCTAACATCCCTTCGCTAGAATTGCCTCTTCTATCCCTTCCCATATTTTTCTTCGCCACCTCTCCATCTTCCATTATTCCTTTCCAATTTCTTTACTATCTTCATCATATACCCTCTCTCTATTTTCTAGTCATCAAAATATCCTCATCTCATGAATCTCCACATCATTTCCAATCCATATCTTTCCTCCCTTCTAGCTTCCATTTATGTTCCTGATAATGTTCACTCTTTACTGAATATCTCCATTCTTGGCTCCCTTCCTTCTAAATAATTTTCTTCATTTTCATCTCCTCCTTTCTGATCCTTGTCTTATTTCACTTCCTTTGTATCATCTTCTTCCCCCGTTCTACCTCACGTTTCCTTCTTACTTCCCCATCGATAACCTAGATCTTCAACATTGTCCCATATTTTTTATCATCCTAACCATCCACATGCATTTCCATGTGGTCAGTTCCATATTCTTTACCTTGATTTTCCTCATAGTAACCTAGGCCCCCTCAATATTCTCTGCTCTGTTATCTCTTTTTTTCCATCATTTCTCTCCCTTCTCCCTAATTTTATCCCCTACTCTCATCTCATCTTCTTGTTCATCTCTCCTATCACCCTTCTCTCTCATATTCCCTTCATATTCCATTCTCATTTTTCCTTTGCTTTGGACTTTTCTTGATCTTCTCATAATATGCCATACTCCTATACATTCCTCTCCACCTCTCCTCGTGACTGAAATTTCCTTCTTTTTCTCAGTTATGTCATCTCTTCTGTCTGGTCTACCTTCCCTCTCCATTTTTTTGGTAATTTATCTCCATCATCTTCTACATGTTTATTTCTTGGTTTCCAATGCTTTCCTATTGCACATATCTCTTCCATTTTCCCCCTTTACTCTCTTCTCTTCCCATTTTCATTTTTCTTACTCCTTCACCATCTGTTATATCATTTTCTTGTCCTCTTCTTCTTTGTCCTTCATCATTTATTTCTTCCACCATATTCCCTCTTTATTATATCTAATGTTTCTTTCTTACGACACATCTCTTCCCTTTTCTCTCATCTCCATACCTCCTCTCATCTTGTCATCTTGTTCATCCTTCCTCATCAATTTCTAATTTTATTCTCATTCTCTATTTTCTTTTTTCACTAGGCTCATCATGCCCTCTCTGCTTTCATTTCTTATCATCCTTCTCTATTATTCTCTTCCTCTTCTTTCCTTCATAATCAAGCATAGTTCACACTCCTCATTATTAGCGGACGATGATTTATCTATCCTATTACACCCCATTCTCAACCTCCTTAATCATTCCTTTTTTTTCTCTCCCTCCACCATAACCATTCTAGTCCATATCCTTGTCTTATTCAATGTCCTTTTCGTCCTCTATCAATTTTGTCTCTCCTCCTTTTAAGAGTGGTGTTATCTCTTCCATTCTTGCCAATCCTCTCAAGGAAGCATCATTTCCTACATCCATCATCCCATCTTCCTTTGACATTTTAGTCTTTGAGGATACCATAACAATCATCACCTATCTAATCTTGTTCTCTGTAATGAATGTTTTCTCTACTTTTGTTTCTTTGCAAAATTAGCTTGAATCCTTCTCCTATTTTCTGAAGAAGCAGGTTTGATTTCCATTTTTCTTCACCTCATTATTCATTTACCTTCAAATATGAACCTTTCTTAAGAAACATGTATTCAACATCCTATTTAACACCCTTTTGGGGCATTTTTCTCATAATATGCCCTTCATATCCACATTTGTGACCATACTCATTCCCCCTGGGGTATTTTATTTAAACATCCATCTTCCACTCTTTCATTTTTGTGTCCTATGTTGGGACACCTTTTTTTCATCCTCGCACTTTTGGATGCATATAACTAACTTTTTATCCTTCTCATGCCTTGTGTTGGGGCATCATTATTTTCATCCTTATTTTTTTTCAAACACATAATTTTTTGCATTTGATTCCTTACATACAAAGAATTTTTTCATACCTTTCACATTCAATTACGCATATTTTTAATGTTTTCTTATGACCCATCGGTCATCACAATTTACATCCATACTGCAGTGGTCTTCACCCACTCACTAGTCCATAGAAAAGTTTTCATCTGTCTCCATTGAGACTGTAATTTTCCTCTACCAATGTGATATTGGAGTCACTACCAGATTTTCCATTATTATTGCCAATCTATTTTTTCCAGGGGCATCTTACTTTTGGTCATGTTTTTATCCACCCCCATCCCTTTTGCAGAAACATGATTTCATATAACCCTTTTTGTTTTTGTCTCATGGCTTGCTATTGCAAACGACTCGACAAAAAGGGGCAAATGTAGACACCAAATTTTGGTATCACCCCGCATTTTCTCTCCTTCAGCATGCTTACCCAAAAAAATCTCGTTTCCCATCTAAAATGTGTATTCAATTAATTAATCTGATAACTTAATTAATCCCCTATCACATGACAAAACTTCATTATGTGATAAATAATCAATTATTTCAATTAATTCATATCATCCTATTTTATAATTAAATAATCTAAAAACCATGCAAATCAAGAGTCTCATATGTTCCCCACTTAATTCAATTGAAATCAAAATTAGTCCCCACCTAAAAATTCAAAATTATTAATCCATGAACCCCACCCATAAATTCAGTAATTCAAAATTTCAACATCTAACAACAAATCCAAAAAATCAATAGTGTAAATGAATGCACATGGCTTCACTATTACACCTAATCATGTCCCCACTCCACATCACACCTCTTCTTTTTCTCACATCATGAACCCCATAGTCAAATCAAATCTTCATCATGTCCCATTAAGCAAGGTTGCTTTTGTAAATCTCAGTTACTCGTTAACCCCATATTTTAATCCAAATTCAAGTTATAAATATGACCCTTCCTCCCCCTTATATATATGAAATTTTTTGAAAATTCTCAAGCTGGAAATAACAAAATTTTGCCAAATTATTTGTTAAGTTTTGAAGAAAAGTTTGGGGTGTTTTAAGGTAAAACTATGCCGCTCTCGTAATGCCATTTTGATGATCATTTTTTGCTCTTCTACATCATCGAAGGAGACTACCAATACAATTCTTATTTATCGATTGAAAACTTATTCTCATTTCATTTCATTTAATCGGTATATTTCAAATATCATTTTTTGTCATGTCATTTATCACTTGAAACATATTATTATCTTGTAAACACGTGGTTTGATAGCCACCTAGGAAGTGAATGCTTTCAGATCCGCTCCGTCGGGAAACCCCTACAAGAAAATTTCTAAGTTGTTTTTCTTGAGTGTCTGTGAATTGCAGGTTTGTTGAGAATGTAGTGAGGAGCCCCTCATCCATTTGGCACCCACATATGTCATCATTTCCAAGGTATCAATCCCTTGCATGTTCGAGGTTGTTTGGTTTTTTCTTGATTTCTTGTAATACTAATCTGAACAAGAAACTCTCATCAACATAACCACACACTACAAAGTAATCCCTTCGGAGGTATAGAAATCTTTGGACCTGTTGCACACATACTCGCTTCCATTTTTCAGTTTGAAGAATATTGATGGATATTTCAACTTGTTTCTCAATAAGATCCTTAAATTATCAAAAGTGAGTGAAAACTTCAAACTTTTACTTAAGAAAACACACCCAAGTGTAACACAAAAATTCATGAATGAAGGTAAGTATATAAACAACTTTAATAAATGAAGGATATGGGAAAGGGATAGAAATGTCACCATGAAAAAGATGCAAAAGATGAGTAGCTCTCAAGAGTTTTCCTTTTCTAAAAATTTGTTCGAGGTGCTTCCCCAGGGCACAACACTCACAAACACCCTTACAAAATTTGACATGGGGTAACCTGTTGACCATTTCATTTTGGATCAACTATTCAAGGTAACAATAGTTAAGATGAAAAAAACTATCATGTCATAGCTTGCTAACCTCATCTGCATGAGTGAGAAAGGTAGTGGACGTTGAATCATAATTAAAGTGGGAAAAGTTATACAACTGTAAATGGTGATCCGCATTTCCCTCAGCCACAGTGGAGTTAGAGTGAATCTCACCTATAATCACTAAGTTAGGAGAAAATTCCCCTCACATTCCTTCACCAACATGAGTGATTTAGTAAACCGATAAGAGATTGATAGAGAGATTAATAACCCTCAACACTTGGTTAAATATTCCACCGTCCATCTCTACCAATTCACTACCAGAAATTGATATCATTGTTTCATCACCCAACGTGATTTGGGACATGAGACATGGATCGATGTTGGAGAATTCAACATGTAAAGATCCCATTTGGTGAGAGGAACCATAATCAATAATCCACATTGACAAAGGATAACCTCTAGCTACAAGGGCATTTCCTTTCTTCTTCTTAGATTTGGACTCCTTTATTTTAGAAGACTTGACCTTCAAAGCATTTTTTTTATAGAATCAGGAACACTCATTTTATTCTTCTCAAGTAAATGAGTTAAGTCATCAATTTGTTTTCTCATACACTAATTCTCTTCATGGTTAGTCGTCTTACAATAGGAACACTTAAAATGTTCCTTCTTTGCTTTGGGATCAAAAGTAGAAGAGTTTATGTTAGGTTAGGTTTGGGCTTGGTTGGTCTTGGTTTCCTTCTTCGATTGATCCTTTTTCTCTTTCTTATTTTTAGTTGTCTTTCCCTTACCATTACTTGCTAAAAGGTTATGTGACTTAGATTTGAGATTCCCCATTTAAATGAGTTTTTCATGTTCTCAAATGAGTTGGCATGAAAAACTATCAAATGATGGCATTTTCTAAGTGCTTCCCAAAGTAAATTTCGTGGCATGGAAATTTGAAATGAAGACGAAGTACTCAGGACCTAATGGTTTAACAATAAAACACTTTTGTTAAAACCCTAATTGGAGAGTCACATATGATAATAAATGATAAAATACATATTTGACATAGGCAATAAGAAAATAAAGTACAAAACCCTAAGTAAGAGTTATAAGAAGAATAACGTATCTGATTTATGCACTTTCTTGGACTAGTATGAGATGAGAAAACTATTAAAAAAGAAGTGAAATGTGTCATAAATGCTCGAGATAAATTATAGACTGTAGGAATATGGTTGAACACAAGAACCCATGGAAGGATAAGGGCACCTGGGTGCTGACAACCTCTATTGGGCGCATGTGATTGTGAAAATGGTCAAAATTTGATCTTCAATATGTCGCACAAGTGTCATAAATATTTTGTTTTGATTGCCTATGTGTCACAATATGATCGCCGAGGTACTCGTAACCTACAAAACAAATATTCACTTGCAAAACCCACAATACCACATCAAATCCAAAAAATAAATATCTAACATGGGGAGTCGGATTGACCCCGACATTTACCTCACAAAGTGAACTTATAAATGAGCAATGAACTACATCTCAGACTTCATGTAGTTATGGTGAGTGTGTGAAAGAATCGTGCCTTAAGATGCCCTTGTGCAAGTGAACTTGATATCATGTTGTAGGTAGATGTAACAATGCAGATAGATGTGTGGATGGAATAAAGAAACTTCCACTTCCTATGTTGTGTATGTAAAAATTACAATCCATTGTCCCTTAATTGAGTACTAGATGGATGCTTTAGAGTGCTTTAGGTGCCTTTGGATGCAAGCATAGGTGATGATAGTATATGCTTAGAGTTTGGTCCCTCATTTTTAACACATAACTACATGTATTTATATGATTCCCTTGTTTGAATTTTGTAATTGACAAACGGAAGGCTGACCCATAAGTAGAAAATATGACCAAAATATAAAATATACCCAAAAGAAGTGAATAAGGTGGAAAAGGGTCAGGAATGCCTAGAGGGGACAGGTGTGCCTGAGCGCTCCTATCCTGGCTGGGTAGTGGTTTTTGGAGCCATAAAATATAAATAAGTGAAATATCAGCTGGGATGTAGGGTATAGAAGACCAAATAAAAAATAAAAAATAAAGGCAAAAGGCCAAAGACACTCATCAATTTCTAGTTTTCTTGATTAGGTATGATATGAATGATAGTGTGTGTTTAGTACTTAGAAATGTACCCAAGTGTGATTTTGTGTCTACATTTGCCCCCATTTTATGTTGTTGAGTAAATACTCGATAAAATAAAGTAGATAAGAGATGGGTGCCTGATAACCATGTAGAAAGTGTGGTGATAATCGTGCCGAGTGGTCAAGTGAAGCATGGAATGAGTGCAAAGATGAAGCATGGAAAATAGAAAAGGAAAGTGACCCTAGGGGTATATGTATGTGGTTTACCTATGTTGTGCCTAGTATTTTTCTTGTGATTACTGCTTCTTATAAGGACGGACCTGCAAAAACAAGAGCAAGAGATTGGTCAAAGTCATGTATATCTAAACTTTTGATCCAAGTATGCAAAAGTATGTAAAAGTGTGTAAAAGGAAAGTGTGCACCTGATTTGGAAGAGTGTAAAGGGATAGAAAATGTCCTAAAATTCTATGTGGAGCGAGTTTTTTGGGCTATCTCACACCAAGTGCGAGTTTTTTGGGCGATCTCATGCCAAATACAAGTTTTTTGGGCGATCTCATGCCAAGTGTGAGTTTTTTAGGCAATCTCATGCCAAATATCAAGTGTCTTAGGGAGAGATTTTTAGTGTTACTCTCCTTCCAGGACTCTACCTGATAAACATCACAACAGATGGTACATCCATGATTTTTTCCTATTATCCTGAATTAGTTTCAAATGTACCGATTAATTTTATTAAAATTGATTATAGGATATTGCATGCATTCTATTGCTGAATGATTGTGTCTTTACTATGAAAATTTCTCTATAAACTATTGTGAACAATGTTGATCTTATAAGCAACTATGTGTGCCCCCAAGATATTAGGCGCCCAGGGGAGGACACAGGTGTTCAAGCACTCATGTTTGAGCTTGGGTGCTGGTGTCTATGTTGTAATTATGACCCAAGTCTAATTCTGAGACAATATTATAACTATAACCTATATTGATTATGTATTGTGTTGTGTTGTGTTGTATCTCTGAGCTGCACAGGTTAGTTGTTCACCTAATGTTTTCCCCCTCTTGTTTGGGGTGCATGTGATGTCGATAGGATAATGTAGCCCAAAAGAAATTCCCTGATGTTGAACTAAATTTCATCCCTGTAGGGGGGGGATGTGCATGGTAGAAACCAAGGCACATGTAAATAAAGTGGCTAGATACATGTGTTAGTAGACAAATCTAGGAAACATTTTATAGAAAAATAATGTAACAAGCAAACATGCATACAAGAGAAATCGATCAAAATGTCATAAGACAATTAGGGACAAAGTGGCCAAAATCATACAAATAGTGACCAAACAAGACATAGGGAATATCCTGCAAACAATATCATATAATAGAAAACAATGGCAAACAAGATGTAACAAAAAACCATGGTTTCAAATAGTTCCTGGAAAGAAAATGTTGCACATGAAGCACTGGTCAGTTATCATATTAGAAAGATAAAAAATATGTCAAAACATGTGTGTATAAATGAAATAAGTAGTGTTCTAGTAAGGATAAGAAGTAGTATATGATGAAACAATAACACATGTGGTGTGTAGTAAATGTAGATACCCCCAGGAGCCTCAGTGGGAATGGTAAGAGGTAGAGTGTCAAGCATCATTACATCACGTAAGGATCTGTAATAAGTTTTCATTCACAACTTGAGAATAAGTGAATGCACATTTTTATATAGAAAATATATTGACATACTAAGTATTTGTCTATCATGGGAAAGAAAGTGTACATGTAAGATTGAGCAAGCAAGAGTAAATGCAACCAAATTATGCAATATGATATGTATGAATGTAATGGAATGGTATGTAATGTAAATGTGATAGGAGCATCATTCCCCCTAGTGGATGTATATGAGATGAGGTTTATTTATAAAATACCCCGCAACAATCAAGAATGAACCATAAAACAAGATTACATCATCAGGAAATGGTTTGAAAATGTGCACTAGACAGATAGAAAATGAAGCATAGAGAGTGAAAAATGTAAATGAGGGGAGGTTCATTTTAGATTTATACCCTACGTAATCTAATATGAACTGTGGAGCTAGAGTGCATCACA
This sequence comes from Taxus chinensis, assembly GCA_019776745.2. Lineage (NCBI taxonomy): Eukaryota > Viridiplantae > Streptophyta > Pinopsida > Cupressales > Taxaceae > Taxus > Taxus chinensis. Next base: position 855,951,547 of record CM034149.1, on the reverse strand, counting down.
TGGTAATGACGATACATTGTGTGTATCAAAGGGTTTGTATTGATGCCTAGGAAATATTAGGCACTAAGCACGGAACATCAAGTGCATGAGATGATATAAATATTTAATAACCATACAAGGCAGGAAGAATCTATGATTCCCCCCAGCTATGTGAGTGATGGAGATCTGTGTAGTGATGTGAGAAGGACCATGCTATGGTGGCGGAGCTGAAAATGTGTCTTGGAAAATAGTATAAGGAATAGTTTGTTTGAAAAAATGAATTTGAAAAGGAAGTGGAGTAGGGTGGGTAGGGATTTTAAATGGTGGTAGCTTATGTGGGATTGATAAATCTATAGAAGATTTGAGAGGAGGAGGTGTTGGACTGATCTTTGGAGGAACATGTTCAGGAATTGGTGACATGGTATAAGATTTGAGAGGAGTAGGGGTTGGACTGATTTTGAGAGGAAGTTTCTTATGCAGCTCTTTACTTACTATAGAAAGAACATTAGTAACGATGGTATGATGCTCATTAGACATAGATGGATCATTTTTAGGAACCCAATGGGATGTAGAAATTCGAGATGAACATGTTGTAGTATTTTGTGTAGAAAATAAATGAGACCATAATTCTTAAGGTGTCCAATTTGTCATTTTAGAGCATAGCAATCATTTTCATTATGTCCATTAATTCAATGATAATTACAATATGGGTGACCTTGATATTTCGCAAGATGATAAGGAGGATATGAATGAGTAGAAGGAAAGTTGATTAAGTGATGAGTGAGGAGTTTCAAAATAATGTCTTGTTGCTTAGCATTAAAATCAAAATTGAGATGCACGGGGAGTGGAAAGACTTGGGGTTCCCTGATATGAGCACATGTGGCAGTCATAGAAGTAGAATGAGATGTAGAAGGATAACTAGCATGGGATTGAGAAACATCCTTGAGATGTTGGATTTCTATTTAAGAGATGTAATCGTTGTTTCAATAACTTGAATTTTTTCTTGAAATAAACAATGTAAATCTTGAATTGACTCTAAGATGGGTTGATTAGATGAAGGATTAAGAGAGATAGAGTCATCAAATAGACGATCGAAAATGAAATTTTCTTGAGTGGGTTACGTATTGCGAGGGAGATACATAGTGTCTACCTTTTTTTAGAAAATCCTTGCAATTGGGATGTATTTGAAGTAGATCATGCAAAGAAATTTGAGGAATTTTAGGAGCCATGGGAGAAGAAAAAGAAGGATCTAAGTGCATTCAAATGTGGGTTGACCAAAAATGATTTAACAAAAATAAAGTTTTGGAAAACGAAAATTGTAGAGTCACATATGACAATAAATGATAAAATACAAATTTGACACAAGAAATAAGAAAATAAAGTACCAAACTGTGTAAAACAAAGATTCACATGTAAAATCGAGGTACCTGTAACCTGCAAAACAAAAATTCACCTGCCAAACCCATAATACCACATCAAATCCAAAAAATAAAGATGTAATATGGGGAGTCAGACTAACCTTGATGGTCACCCAACAGAGTGAACTTACAACCAAGCATTTCACTACATCTCAGACTCCATGTAGTTCTAGTGAGTGTGTGAAACAATCATGCCCTAGGATTCCCTTGTGAAAGTGTAATTGATAGCGGGTTGTATCTAGATGTAACAAGGTGGGTAGATGTGTGGATGGTATAAAAAAAATTCATCTTCCTGTGTTGTATATGTGTAAATTGCATTCAATTGTCCCTTGAATGAGTGATAAATGGATACTTTAGAGTGTTTGAGGTGCCTTTGGATGCAAGCTTAGGTGATTATAATATATGCTTAGATCTTGGTCCCTCATTTTAAACACATAACTATGTATTTATATGATTCCCTTGTTTTAAGTTTGTAATTAACAACTGGAAGGCCAACCCATAAGTAGAAAAGATGGCCAAAATATAAAAGAGACCCAAAAGAAGCGAGTAAGGTGGAAAAGGGTCAGGATCACCTAAAGGGGACAAGGGCACCTGGGCCCTTCTGTCTTAGAAGGGTGCTGGTGTCTAGAGCCATAGAATATAAGTAAGTGAAATACCGGCTAGGTTGTAAGGTATAAAAGACAAAATAGAAAACAACAAGCAAAGGAAAAAGGCCAAAGACATACTTCAATTCCTAGTTTTCTTTCTTAGGAATCATATGAATGCTAGTGTGTTTATGACCTAGAAATGTACCTAATTGCATGATTTTTTTATACACCTAACATAGAAATAATTGACAAGATCAACTGGGAATATTTTTTCTCCATTTTAAATTCCTTTAAAAGCAATCTAGTGTGGACAGAGTTTGAGAAGAAGGCCTGTAGGTTTTCAAAGTCACTAGGATTTATCCTAGTAGTTTTTTTTCCAAATCATGCACTCTCATGTCATCTTGTTGTCCAAACATAATGTCTAAATTTTTCTAGGATTCATCAGGTGTTTTGAAAGATTCAATGTGGAAGAGAAAGTACAGAGAAATGTACATACAAAGAAAACCCAAGGATTCATCACATCAAATTAGCCACTTAGATTTTTTGGGATCATCATCAAGTTCAGTCTAATATCCCATCATGATGCAAAATGACCTTTTACCCCTTAGTTTATTTATCATTTTCTATCTCCATTCAAAAAATTTGAAGGAAGTGAGAAAACATATTGTTAATGCAAAATTACAGCACCCCCCGAATGGCCTGAGTGTGAATGGGGCATTTAGTGTAATTTGCATAACATGGGCCCATCTCTCAAGTTGTGGGACTTGCGAACCTGAGATGGAACTCTAGATAAGTTTGGCTTCCTCTACCTAATCCTAATTATAAACTACTCCTAACTACACATATCCTAGCAATGCTAAGGAGATAGAGAGAGAGAGAGAGAGAGAGAAAGAAAGAGAGAGAGAAAGTGCATGAAATGGGAAATCCTACACTAACGGGGGTGATAACACCAGAAAAGAGGGGGGCAAGATACTCTGTTGAGGGAGGAAGAAGAGGGAAAATAAAGATGGGATAGGTCAAAATAGTAGTAACACTGACTCAAACTCCATAGTCCATCTGCACTCCATGAAACACAACATCTTACACATGCAAATGTGAAAATACATGCACATAAAACAAAAACGAAATGGAGAGCCACACAGAAACAACAAAACATGAGAAAAGGTTGAAAAACACCACAAAACATGATTTTATTGCTCTATAAGGTACACAGACCATTACATTTATGCTCAAAGGCATAGATACACTTGTCAGGTGCAAGAGAAGGCTTATAATTCAAATGGAATTGAGGAAATTTTTGCAAGAGTTTCCTAAACTCCCAGAATGTTTCCCTAAAAATGAGGGGTTCAAGTTTTTTTATAGCCAATTTTTACCCCACCCTCATTAAAGAGGTATGGGCACCCATACAATTTCACTTCATGAGGGTACTTATGTCAAAAAAAAGACATGGGTGCTATACTGCATTAAATATGGTTGTTGGGATGTCATTTTTTTACCTACTTGCGCCTTCCTGGGACTTGTGAGTCACCCAACCATATGACCCATCCAACCATGTTGTACCACCACCCAAGCATCTAATCTCATGACCCATCTAACCATGCATATCCTGACTTCAACCATCCAACCCTGGGGGGTTGGACGTCGTCTAACTATGCGGGTTGTACATTACTGTGGTCATCGACCAACCTTAGTACATGTCCAACCTAATGTCTATATGAATGCAAGGATGACCAACCTTGGTACCCGTCCAACCTGATGACCAGTCCAACCCTATGTGTTGCTCGTACGCTTCATTACACATCCAACTGGGTGACCTGACCAACCCAGCCAACCATCTCAACCGACCAACCCAGCTGACCAAACTTCATCAGTATGATGCTTCCCCATTTGACCCATCCATCCAACCCGGTCGACCAACCCATCTGACCAACCAGCTCAACCAACCCAGGCGACCAACCTATTCGACCAACCCAGCCGACTAACCTGTCTGACCAACCCAATAGACCAACGTAGCCGACCGACCCAACTAACAACTTCAACATTCACCATGAGTAAAGACCAAATCAGCCAAGCCAAAACATGGGATGCCTTTCTCTTCTAATGGGGTTGAACTTTAACGGTCATCTGCACGTCCAAGAATTATGAATGGCTAAGTCCATTTATGATGATTTATCCAAATTAACCCAGGGGGTAAATTTGGGATAACAATGGTGAGCTCTCAGGGACATCTGCCAGCTAGATGTGTGATCAAGTTGCCTTGAAGTATCCATTAGGCATGGAGTCAAGCCTAACCTTGAAAACTAATCCTTTTAAAAAAAAATGTCCCTAGATCCGCATGAACTTAGCATTGAGCTGAAACTTCCTTGGCCTACTCTTAAAGATGATTTTGGGATTTTAGAAAAAACTAGTAAACTGCCCCAAAATTGAAAATTTCACCAGGGTAAGGGCATGGAAAACTCTGGACCTGTAACTAATCTATTAGGGTTGAATGTATGTACTGTGAAACTACCCCAAAAATCTGATTTCTTCCATGTGCATTGATGCTTCCAATGAATGGATTGTGCACAAGCAACCATAGACCACAACACACACTATGTACAAAACTTAAAATCGTACACACCCCAATTGGGATATACAAATTGTGTGAAAGCACTTCTTCTACTGAAATAAATCCTACCTACTCTATGCTAACTGGAGGCAAAGGGAATTCAAACAAATCCTGCAACTAACAGGGAGAAGTAACTTCACTTTCTCAAAATAGGCAGCCATGTATATGATTTGGTGCTGAACATGGTTGTTATTTTGAGTGAAAAACTGACAAGAGGATGATCCTCCACCCAAATCACCAAAGTACCAACATCAATCAAAAATATTTCCTCAAGCTGATTGGAATTAGACTCCTAGAGGTGTTAATGGTGACCCTTGGTGCTTTGATACTCATACTCATGCCCTAAAATGGACATTACCAGTTTTGGCTTCTCCCTTGGCTCCAATGAAGCTAAGTACCTTATTGGGCACGGTCTAAGATCTGATGGATGTGCCTCCTTCTCTGAAATTCACCTCAAAAAATGGAGTTTTCCTGCGGACCTTCCTGAAAAAATAGGTTGCATGCATGTTGATTTTTTATTTGCATTGCTTCTGTAATAAGATTATCCTCTACCTTGATGACCAGTGTGGGAATGGTGTCATCATTGTTTTCTTCCTCCCCCTGTGAAGAACATGGAAGATGTAAATCCTCTTATCTAAGTTCTAGATGGCTACCATGAGATGTAGGTTGTTGTCCTTGAATGCTATCCTCCATGGCAGTGGACTCTTGTTCTTGGAAGGTGGAGGATGGAGAAGAAAATTTTGTGATCTCTACGGGCTCCTCTCCATAAAAGCAATCCTCCAAGTCATATAGATAATCTACCTCCTTGTTGTCTCGAATCTGCATTGACTCGACCTCCTCCATGGTGTCCTCCTGATCTGCAAATTTCTCACCATGATTCCCCTCATCCTTGAACATGCAGTTTGAAGGCTATAAATTTTCTTTGACATTAGATCTCGAAGGGGATGAAGTTGGAGGAAGAACCAAAATTTATCATGTGGCCTTATCTATATTTGAATCCTCTAAAACTGTGAGACTCTCCTCCACATCCCGAATGCACTCCTCCTCTTTTGGATTTGGATTAGCTGCTTCTTCCCTCCCTTGTGTTGCAACTGGTGATGAGTCAATGACCTTTAGGAATAGGATGACCTCATGGACATTAAATTATGAGGACGTGGATCATTGATCATCTTCTTCATGTTTCTCTTCTTCTGTTGTAGCATCATCTTCCACCATTAGTACTTCAACCCTAACCTCGTCTGAAGGCTTGACCATCAAGGGGATATTCTTTATTCTAAACCAAGTAGCCCAACTCTTCACATTTTTCATCATTTCTTCTTTGTTGGGTTCCTCTTTTATTTATTTTTCTTCTTGACTGGTCTTTTGGGTTGCTTCCCAACATGGGCTTGGGAATGCAAAAGGAAGGGTGGGTTGGGGTTATACCAATTTATGCATTATTGGTGGTGGAGGTGGTGGAAGGGGTTTTATACTTTGATCTTGTGGAGGGGACTTGGATTTAGAAGGGAAAAGAGCAAAAAAATTGAAGTGGGATGAAAGACTAGAAGAGGGAGAAAAGGATTCCACACTAGGGGAAATAAGAAAGAAGCTTGCAAATTGAGGCTCAAGCTAAGATGGTGTTGCTTACAGAATGGAGGGAAAATTTCTATACGATGATGTGGGACTTACCTATTGACAAGTCTCCCTGACATCAAGTTCGTAGGCCTCTATTTCCTCAATCCATTGTGCAAGCTGAGGCATTTTCTCAACCATGAAATCAAACTTCTGTTGTGGGCTAAAATGTATTGGCATAGGGCAAACCCATGGACAAGGTTCCCTGTAGCCAATTCTGAATGATTTCATCTAAGTTGTGGCCCTTGATTATGCCATACCTGCCCCCATCTTTTGAATCTTCTCCTGTAAATCAACATTCTCCATGCAACTGATTTCATTGCATGCATATCCCTCTTGGCAGGTTCCATAGACGAGATGATGCTGGTACTACTCATAGGGGTAGGCATAGTGATTTTGTATTTTCTCATAACGATGATCTGGAGGAGTTGACAAATACATTGGAGGTGAACTGCACTACTACTGTTGTAAGTGTGAATTTCATGCGGGGAATGAAGTTATGATTGCACAACTTCATGGGATGGAAGAAAATGAGAGGGATGGAAAGAAAATGGAAATGGATGGAAAGGATGAAGGTATGTGACTTCGAGAAGGGGTTGTTGACCATATGGAGTTGTCATATGTGTTTAAGCATGTGCCTCCAAAGGCTAAAATTTTGACAAGAACACACCAACTTTCTGAAATGAATTTTTCTCCGAATGTTGACTTGCACACCTACAAAATATATTCTAAAAAATATCTGTAGTGGAACACTTTTGAAATGTAAAGCTTTCACCTATTGGTTCCACCAGGTGTGCCAAAACTGTTGATGTAAAATTACAGCACCCCCTGAATGGCCTGAGTTTAAATGTGGCATTCAGTGTAATCTACATAACATGGGTCCATCTCTCAAGTTGTGGGACTTGCGAACCTGAGATGGACCTCCAGAGAAGGTTGGATTCCTCTACCTAATCCTAATGCTAAATTACTCCTAATGCAGAAAAGATTCCTAACTACACCTATCCTAATAATGCCAAGGAGACAGACAGAGAGAGAGAGAGAGTGCATGAAATGGGAAATCCTACATGATAGCACCAAAAAATAGGGGGGCGAGATACTCTATTGAGGGAGGAAGAAGAAGAAAAATAGAGCTTGGTGAGGTTAGAATAGTAGTGACACAGACCCAAACTCCATCTTCCATCTGCACTCCATGAAACACAACATCTTACACTTGTAAATGTGAAAATACATGCACATAAAACAAACACAAAATAGAGAGGCACAGAGGAACAACAAAACATAAGAAAGGGTTGAAAACACCACAAAAGCCTGATTTTATTTCTCTATAAGGTGGACAGACCATTACATTAATGTTTAGAGGCATAAATATGATTTCCAAGCACAAGAGAAGGCTTACAACTCAAATGGAGTTAAGGAAAAAATTTTCAAGAGTTTCCCCAGCTCCCAGAATGTCTCCATGAAAATGAGGGGTTTGAGTTTTTTTATATCCGTTTTTCACCCACCCTCATTAAACAGGTATAGGCACCCATACAATTTCTCTTCCCGAGGGTAATTCTGTCAAAAAAGACATGGGCACCATAATGCATTATATATGGTTGTTGGGATGTCATTCATTCACCTACTTACGCCTTCCTGGGACTTGTGAGCCACCCAACCATTTGACTCACCCAACCACAGTGTACCACCACCCATGTGTCCAACCTCATGACCTTCCTAACCATGCATCACCTGACTTCGACCGTCCAACCCTAGGGGGTTGGATGTCATCCAACTATGCGGGTCATACATTACGGTGGTCACCAACCAACCTCGGTACCCATCCAACCTGATGTCTGTACAAATTATGGGATGACCAACCTTGGTACCTGTCCAATCTGATGACCCGTCCCACCCTATGTGTCACCCATATGCTTCGTTACACGTCCAATCGGGTGACCCAACCAACTCAGCCGACCAACCTATCTGAACAACCTAGCTGACCAACCTAGCTAAGAAACCTGTCTGGCCAACCCAATTGACCAACGTGTCTGACCAACCCAGCCGACCAACCTGTCCAACCAACCCAGCCGACCAACCCAACCAACCAACTTGGCCAACCACTCAAACATTCGTTGCGGCTCGCCGCGAGTAAAGACCAAATCGGCCGAGCCAAAGCACGGGATTCCTTTCTCTTCTAATGGGGTTGAACTTTGATGGTCTTCCACATGTCCAAGAATTATGAATGGCTAAGTCCATTATGATTATTTATCCAAATTAACCCTAGGGGTAAATTTGGGATAACAGGTACTGAAATAGATTCCATCACGTAGAGAGAGAAAGAAGTAATGCAGAAGGAAAAAAGCACAACCACCCTAGAACAATATTATCACCCCCCATGATTTTGAAACTTTATATTTCAGTGTGTTGATTACAATCAGGTGTAAATGTGTGTCGTGAAACATTCGGTCACTCACTTTGTAATCATCATAATAAGGTGAAAATTTGGAGACCACAATCAAGTTTTGATGATTGCGATAGTTTGATGCCATAAGCAATCACAAAACAAGTGAAATAAAAAGAAGGGGAGAGAAAAAAATTCATGTGTGAGAAATAACATCTCATGTCGCAGCAAAAACCCCCTCCTTTCTGCAAGGCTATGGTGGACGTTCTCACTAGCACGCAAGAAATAACAGGAGTGATAAAATGCAAAAATGGATTCGAAATGAGTCAAGAGGACTTCCAGGACGTAGGAAAAGCTCCTGGAAGGTAAAAATAATTTCTGAAAAGCTACACACCTCACAAAAAAATTAGCAACCAAAAAATTATAATAACTTTGCGTTTCACAAATTAATTTTCCAATTAATTTAATTTTAAAAATTAAAAAGGATATTTTAAAAATGAAAAAACAACTAGTTAAACTCTAATTAACCACTAATTAAATTAATTACCATCCTAAATTTAATTTAATCTCCAAATTAGATATTTAACTTACCTTAATTAACTTTAACCTTACTTTAAAAAAAACAAAGCCCTTATAATAATTAAAACCTAAGCTTTAATATTAATAAGTTTCAAATTTTTTTAAAACTTGAATTTTTAAAAAAGTGGGATTAATTTTTTAAAAGGGACACAAAAATTAGGTGGGTGGTTAACTCATCATGAGAGTGTGGGTCACAGGTATTAAGTTAGATCGTTTACCAAGAGGGCAAGGCTCGAGGATGACATGAATCGGTTGACTTAGCGAACATGGAGGATAACCCAATGAACAAGGTGGGTAAAGGGTCTAGGGTTACAATGATAAGGATGCGTCGAGAAAGGAACACAATGGAGGAGTAGGGACCTAGGACAGGGCAGTAAAAATATAGAGAAGGATGAGAAAAGACCAAGTGGACAAGCTGAGCATGCAACGAGAAAGGGAAAATTGATCTAACTCGGTACAAGGCAAGGCAAAGGGCCAGCAACCGAACTAAGCACAAGGAGTACACATACAGGTATGAATGACACAGGCCAAGTTGGGTAATACATACCTTTAGGATCTCACCTACATGAGCCAGAGACAAAGAGATGATCTTGCAGAGTAAGATCATGGAATGAGCCAAGGAAACGGATCGCCGAGTCAGGAAGGAAACTCACCAAGGGAGCAAAACAGCCAGCAATGTAACACAACTCGACAACAACAAATACCAACCTAACTCAATGTAGAAGCAAAATAGGAAGGAAATCTAGGTCACTAGGTGAACCAATTCACCAGGGAGCTCGACGATATTTGCAGGAGCTCAACTAAGTTAGGGAAAGGATAAAACATGAATTAGGAGTAGCAAGAGGCAGTGGGGAAGAGGGCAGGGAAAGGTTTCAACAAGAAAATTTTCAATAAAATTTGTACTTTTAATGAAAAATAAATTTGATAAAACAAAAAAAGGAACCTACCTCCAAATTACCTTCCCTCCAAAGTTAGCTTCAGCTAGCTAAAGTTTGTGGAGAAACCCCTTAAAATTACACATGCACAAAACCCAAGACACCATAAACTCCAAAACACAAATTGTTAAAACCAGTTAGAAAGATTCCAAAAATGATTGAAAAATTTGTACAAGAAGCACTAATAATGAAACTAGAAATAATTAGCAACCGAAAGAAAATGAGTACACATTTACCAAACAATCTCTCTAATACCATGTGAGATTACTCTACAAGGATCGATACATAACCCCATGCACATCGAATAGGTTTCACTCCAATGGTGACGTGAATGCTCTAAGTAATCAACAAGTGAAATCGAACAACAAGGAAAATTAGGCATGAAATAATAATTCTACTCATTCTCATAGATCAAAAGAAGGGTAAATATAGGAGTGACGTGTAACTCATGTTCCTGGAAAATCATTCCCTCCCTAAGGAAAAGAGGAGTTACGATTGCAAAATGGAATGTAACTCCTATGACGCCACTGACGCATATTTCAAGGACATATTCTATGACATAATCTTTCATGTGCCATATAAATCCTATGACCTATGATATCACCTAGGTGAGATGACTCACCATGTGAGGTGGACAAGATGTTGAGTGATGACGACTCAAGTCACACACACCAACAAAAACTTTCTTTTAGCCCACTAAAATGTTCATATATCTAAAACTAAGAATCCAAATCTTATGAAATTTGATAAGTGAATGTATAAAAATGATATATAATGGATACAATTGGTTTCATTCTTTTAAATTCTATACAAATTAATATATTTATGATAGAATTTATGTAGGTCTGTAGATAACCCAATTAAATATATTCAAATTAATAACCCAATCAAATGATCAAATTATTATCTTGATTCTACAAGTGGGCTAAAGGAATGAAATTATTTGATCATAATTTATAAGGTGTGTTTAAGATACTAAAATACTTGGATATATATAAACTTTCATATATCTTATAATTGACAAGAAAAGCTCATGGAAGGAGACCTAGTCATATAGGCCTAAGAGGCATTGACTTGAATTTGTTTATTGTACCATTTCATTGAAGGTTTTGATCACGTATTTGGGAGTTATATGAAAATTTTAAGAATAATAGATTCTTTCTAGAAGCATGAAATATTTTTGTAAATGGGATTACCTCCAAGAATGCTAAGAAATCCTAATATGGAAGCCTAAAGGAAACTTGACAAAAATCAAAATGTTGTGTGAAATTAATTAACCCTTGTATCACATATATTAAATCCTTCCACTCCACAAATTTCCAAAAGGGGGGAAAATATGGTTCATCTCCTTACTCTCTCTATTTTTAGGATATGCTCTACACTCAAGTATCTCCTTTGACACAATTTTGGGTACAGATCACCCCCAACCATTCAAAATTTTATCAAAAACTCTAATTCTCTGAGGAACGATGTAAAAGGAGAGCTCCTCCCTCCATGAAATTAACAAGTGAATTCCTTTCATGTTTTTCACATTTTTACTTACCTTCTTGCAAAGTTTAAATTGAAATGCATTATCTATATTTTTAGTTAAAGTTCAATCTCTATCATAGAAATTGAATACACTCTATGTTGTAGGTTTCGTCATGGAGCATGGAAAAACTAACACATCAAATAACCGGTGTCAGGAAAAGAAAATGTGTGTATGCACACTTAGGTATGTTTTTCCTTTAAGCCTAGAATTTGCAATTACACACTTAAAGGGGGAAATACAAAATGTAAGATTTTGTTACTTGTCCTTGTGTAATACCAAGTTTGCTCATGTTTCCTTACTATGAAAAATGTTCACATTCAAAATCTAATCACCTTATCTCTCTATCTCTTTTGTAACATGATAATATTTACACTCTTTTATGTCATTGATTCATAGAATATTATTTAATCAAAGAAGTTAAAAAATCTATTCTTAATGACACAAATTATTATTTTAATTTTCTCCCTCTCTGTCTAGGTTCATACAGATGGGAACAATATGCAGTATGGTCTTGGCCGATCCGTACATTCCTACCCCCTTTTTCTCTCTAACTTGAATTTCAATTTTAATAAATTCCTTGTGTCATTTTATCTTCCCAGGGCCAGCATGATCAAAATATTTCACATACAGAATTATATAAAATCAAGTTAACATCACTTTACAACTCACATGGAAATCTTACAAAGCCTTGTTGCAAAGATAATTCAAAAATCACTCAAAGGTTTCCTAAATCTACTCAAATCAGTTGCACATCAACTAGGGATGTCCCTAATACAATTATAATACACAAAAACAAGTCAAATATTCTAGATTCATCCATTTCTAAGCATGAAAAATTCATAGATTCATGTTTTAGAAAGAGAAATGTCTCTCCAATCATTGTACATTGGTTTCAATAAAAAATGGTTAGGTCACATAGTTAAGGAACACAACATGTAATTATTACCACATTGGGTACATTCTATAATTTGAAAATAACCTACTATATTTGTATTAGAACACATGATATCACCTCTAAAAGGTTAGTTAGTTATTTACACTTGCACAAACACCTAGAAGAACTACACATGGCTTGATCCTGCAACAAGGTCATGTAGTACAACACTTAGATCGGCTCAATAGTTAGGATTCTGACTTCCATGGGTATTTTAATCTCTCCACACACACATGTTTGAACTCATTTTGTCTTTATAATTATCTAATAAAGGGTTCTATATGTTCATAGGTTTTATACAATTTTACATGTGATTACAAGTCATTCCAAAGTTGTGCGAGTAAGAGTGGCATACAACAAAGATCATTTCTTGATTAAAAAAAGCACACAAAAATTTTTAGGTCAAGAATATAAAATGATCCAAGACCATACATTTCTATGTAAGGACCATATATATCAGGTCTTGACCACAAAAAATTTGTATGGTCCATAACCTAGGGGTTTTCAATTCTAGAACTTTCACTACAACACCTATAGTTCCATGTCATCCTATATCACTACCTTGTACATCCAGATCATCCTTAATCTATCCCATACAACTAAGTTTATCTATCCTCTCATGTATTTAAGAAAGTACTTATATCTTTACCAATTTTTACATGTATGAATGCATTATTCTAATTATGAATTATTAATGTTGTAAGTAAATTATATCATAGTAAACTATAAATTAAAAAATATTACACCTAACAATAAATATAAACACAAATTCTAATCACAATGTAAACATTTGGTAAACCATACTCCTAAATAAAATCTATCGCTCAAACCATAGTGGCTCTAGGGATTCATCATCTCATCTTGTGATCTTTTATTCTACATCACCATGCCTCTTCCTTAAAACTTTTATGATTATCAATACCAAACTAAGGGCCCATTTCCTCATTTTGGTATGGGTTAGCATCCCTTTCATAAGTTCCATGCCCATGTCTCTTCTAGTGAAGTGGGTTTCTATGATGGTTCTACTTGTTTTATGAATGATGTGATTCCTATGCATGTTGATATACAAGATAAATATATTCCTTCTACTCAATAATATCTATCTCACTTTTGCCCACCCCCTTGAATCACAAAGTTAATATTGTCAAAACTCGGTATACTAAAAACCCTATTGAGGGTAGACCAACCTTTCCTCCACCACTTGTGGTGCTTGTTGATAAGCCTAATTATCCCTCTAAAGGGGTTGACATATTGGACCAATTACATGATATACCCTCTAAAATATCTCTTCTCAAACTACTACAAAAGGCACCCATATATAAAGACATCCTATATGACACTTTACAATTTGTTACATTATCTACTACTTCTCTGCATGGTGCTTTTGTGTCTATCACAGAGATATTTAAATCTATATATAAGACCATCAATTTTAGTCCAAGTTATATCCCATCACACCTTGGTACTAACCCATGTGCACCTCTTCTTATTATTGCATAAATCCACAATTTTCTCATTAAACGTGTCTTAATAAAACATGTGTCTAACCTCAATGTGTTTCCTAGTTCTTTGATTCATACAATTGGCATTTCTTTAAGAGTAATGACAAAGCTATTAAAAATATAAAAGGATTTGATAAGTTGATAACATCAATCGCTCCAAATTAGGATCTATTACCTTTGACCTTATCATTTTTCTTAAGATGTTTCCCTCTACATTTCATATTATGGATACATATTTACATTACAATATCATGTTCGGTCATCCTTGGTTACATGTTATGTATTCTATACCATCCATAGTGCATTAATACCTCAAATTCATACATGATGATTATGAATATATAGTGATTGTTGATATAAAGCCTTTAAAGTATTACAAGGTTGAAACTTCTACTTCTCAAGTACCTATCATTACTTCTCCTCAAAAATCTATCCCTAGAGAAAAATTTCCCACCTATGTTATGGGAGACATTGGTCACAAATATGATACTACCATTCCTCCACCACTATTTCTAGAATAACCCACAACTCTAGATATTACTACTTGTTATGATAATAAGGCTTCATTTCCTCCTCCTAATGTGTTAGTTAATTTGATGTGAAACAACAATCTTGCAAACTACTAAAAATATTGTGATGACCATACAATTTCAATCAATGATGATAACCTATATAAGTTAAATTTTAATCTTGTTGGTGAAGACGATTCTATGTTTCATTCTCTATTTATTTCCATTATTCCTAAACATTATTGACTCAAATATAATACATCTATCCCTTTACACCATGTTGTTAATACACTTTATTATATACCATTTATTGGTTCTATCACTATTACATAGGAGCTACTCTCTATCTTGTTAGATATTGATCTACTTACTTTACCCTCTTTGTGACATCAATCTACCATGAATTATCTTGGTTACTAGGTAACCACTTATGTGACTATCACTGCATATCTATCCATGATACAAAGCATTCCAAGGAACTCATTGTGAACATTACCATACTAAATTTTGATGGGGTTATCACCATATCTCCAAATGAATCGCCACCTTTGAAATCACAATATTAACCTAATATAATTTCCCTTAGAAAATTAAAATGTCTTCATGATTCAACAAACATACATGTTATTCCTAGAAAATCCCCGAAACATATTCCAATAAGGGTGGATATTAGTACACACATTCCCCTTCCTAGGGATATTTTTCTCTTTTATCTCATTGAGTTTGATCCTAACATAAATTATGTCATTGAATATGAATAGAAATATTGATGGGGATTTCATTGGGTAGCTATTGTTCTACCTCCTTTTTTGTACATAACTCTTTTTAAATCATTACAAAAAATATTCAAATAATCACATAATATAAAAACATTCAAATATGAGGAAAATGTAAAATCATGACATATTTATTTTTCTTGGCTAGCTTTTTAATTTATACATGTTTTTGTGACATTGATTTAGTATAAATAATATCTATTATTTACACGCATGTGTTCATGTAGTATCTTGAGCTTGATGAATGACATTCACACAGTGTTACACGATGATAGGAGTCATTTTGGCTCTTTACACTACTCTCTTCAGGGAAATTCCTCTATGTTATACAGGTGTTTTTTCATTATATGTTACTTTACACCTTCATCTCCATGCTTGATTACATACATGGTGTTTATTGTTACATATTGGGTTAACCAGACTAACGCACGTATCTTGTGCAATCTAGCCTATCTTACGATTTATTTCTTGTCACTATTAATATATTCTATACTTATTTCATATACTTTTAACATTAATTGTTTACATATATTTATACATTGCTTGTGTACCACAATGTTTAGCTTGATTGACTCACATGATTCCAATATAATGATTATTTTATTGATCTGGCCTAAGTACCTTTCTTATCTTATGGTCCCATGTTTGTGGCTCTATGCCTCTATTATATGTATGCCCTTGTTTTTCTAAATTTGGTACATCGTGCCTCATATTTTGATTATATTGTGACATTGTGGGTGTCCCATGTTTACGGCTCTATGAATACATATGACTTATTTCCATAATTACTATATAGTTTACTTGATTGTAAACTACTATATCTCATGACACGTATACTATTGTTATGATGTTTATATACTTTTTCCACTATAGAGTAGGACATGATATATTTTGCTACTAGTTACTGTATATGTACATATTCTTAATTTTTTCGTGTTACATGTTTCTTTTTCTCTACGCCATGGTTGTCACTATGTACAAATTCTCAAAGGTGGCCACTATTCTAGACTTCTATGTGATCATATGTAAATTAGACATATGGTACATAGGCATACATCTATTCTTCTAAGCTTGTGCTCAATTTATTTACCACATGTGCCTAAAAAGGGGGGAATTCATAGGGCCATTTCTATAATTACAAGTATGTTACAAAATATAGAATAGATTTTTATAGGGTTCAAATACTCAAAAAAGTTCATAGATACTAAAATGTGTTAGGATTAAAACAAGGTCAAAACCATATAGTATGGTCAGTACCATTGTATGGTCTTAAAAATTTAACTATATTCTCAAATAGAGGGCAAGTTCACTAAACGTTTCAATTTCTACAAATTATATTAGTTGTTTATAGGATTTCTACATAGTTAAAGATACAAATGACACAACTTAAAGAAAATTATAGGGGGCATGAAAAATTCATTATTTCTCCATGGCACTATTTAAATTTAGTTGTAAAAAATAGGGTTTGAGGTATGAACCTCCTTCTTCCCTTTGATTATAAAAACTCTAAATAACCATTTTCATTTGTAGTGACACCTTATGGGGGCATAACAATGTCCATTCTTTCCAAGGTCTAATTGTTTATAGATTGTACAATTTTGGCCTAAAATTTCCTGAAACGATGTGGTTCATGGGTCTAGTGGAAAGTGTTGAAGTAACTTGAATATTTTTTGAATGATCTTTCCACTTCTCTAAAAATATTACTAAGAAAGGATTGTGTTGAAGCAACTAAGATATTTTTAGAATAAATAATTCCTCTTTACAAAAATCCAAAAAGGGGACAAACATGGTTTCTTTCCTCACTTTATTTGGTGTTAGGATATGCTAGCCAATTGGTTATCTCCTTTGACATAATATTGGGGACTAATAACCCCCAACCATCCACCATTTTAGAAACAAATCCAATTCTCCAGGGCATGATATATAATAGGTCCTCCTCCCTCTTCTAAATGAACATGTGTATTCCTTCAATGTTTTTCACTTATTTACTTACTTTCAAAAAGTTTAAAGTTACATGCTTTATATATATATATATATATTGAGTTAAATTTTGGTGTCTATCATATATATTTATTACACTCTTTGTTATAGGTTTCATCATGGATCATTCCAATACTAACACACCAGAGAACCACTATCAATAAAATATAAAGTGTGTACAAAATCATGTATGTTTTTCCTTTTTAAGCCTGTAATTTCCAATTACACACATAAACGGGGGGAAAATGTAGACACTAAAATTTGTTACCTTGTCATTGGGAAATGTCAAGTTTCGTCATGTTCCCTTGCTAAGACAAAATCTCACATTTAAAATTCAATCACCTCATCTCGTTATTTATTTTACAACTTTTTTATCCTTACACTCTACTCTATCATCAATTATGAGAAAATTATTAAATCAAAAAAAATTAAAACCTCAATTATTAATGAGACAACTATTTTTTTGACTTTTATATCTCTTTATCTAGGACCATACGAATTGGAAGGATGTGGGGTCTAGTCTTGGTTAACCCATAAGTTCATTCCCCCTTTTGTTCTCCAACTTTGATTACAATTTTAATATTTTTTGGGTCTTTACATCTTCCTAGGGCTAGCCTTATCAGAATATTTCACTTACAGAAGGATTTAAAAGAAAGTTAACATCACTTTATAACTCACATGGAATTCTTGCAAGATCATACTAAAATCACTCTAAATGGTCCTAAATATACTCAAATGAGATTCATATCTTCCAAGGTATTCCTCCTACAAGTTTGAAGCACTCAACCAAGTTAAAGAGTCTAGTTGCATCTATTTCCAAGCCTGCGAAATTCGTAGATCTATCTTTTAGCAATAGAAAAGTCACTTAAATAATTACACAAGGGATTCAATCAATAAAGGGGTAGGTCACATAGCTGAGGAACACTACATATCACTTATACTATGCTAGGTACATATTATAATATGTATTTATCTTGTTATCTTGGTTTTAAGAGACACGAGGGAACCCCTAGGGGGTTGGTTATCTATTCACATTTACACAAGTACATGAGGTTTTATCCTAAAAAGAGGGAATATAATGCAATGGTTGAATTGATTTGGAATTTGGGAGTATAAATGCTAAGGATAGTTCGACCTTACACACACATGCTTTCTCCTTTTGGTTTGATAATGATTTGGTGAAGGGTTATATATGTTTCTACTTTGTTTTATGCTATTACATGTCATCCCAAAGCTATACGATCAAGAGTGACCTAAAATGAAGATCATGTATATATAATCAAAGCATAAAAATGTAGTAGGTATATATTGTCAAAGTGTCAAATACCGTATAGTTCTAGGTCATGACTCTAAAAATGAGGCATTGAACGTACATAATTTGTATAGTATTTCTCCTATTAGGTTTTTAGTTATAGAAATTTAATTGTATCATCTACAGCTTCAAATCAATCTATTTTGTTTCCCTGCACATCAATATTTATCCTATATAACTAATTATATCTCTCCTCTCTTGTATTTAAGAAATTACATATTACTTTGTCAATTGTTACATGTATGAATGCATTATTTTGATTAGGAATGATTAATGTTGTAATTTAATTAGATCATAATAATATAAGTATTAAAAACTCTTATACCCAAGAATAAATATAAACATGAAATTTAATTAGGGTGTTAAAAATACTATACATTTAGCACGAGGTCACCCATAGGGGGTTGGATTAAATCACACTCATACTTACACAAGCACCTAAAAGAAACATATGAGGCTTATTCCCACATGAAGGCATGTAGCCAACACTTAGATTGGTTTTACCGAGTCAATTTCCAAAGGTAATCCAACCTCATCACGTACATGATTTATCCTTTGGTTTTGTTAATACTTTAATAAAGGGTCTTGTAGGTTTTTAGGGTTTCCACTTCATTGCAAGTGATTATAGGTCATCATGAATTTTTATGATAAATAGGAGCATAAAAAAGGGGAATTTATAGGAAAGCTAAGCTTACAACAAGTTTTCAATCCCAACTTTCAAAGGGTCAAAGACCGTATAATTCTAGTAAAAATTGTATATTTCACAGTTTGGACTATACAAAAATTCTAAGATCCTACCCATGCTCACTTTCCAGTTCCAAAATTGATTTAATATTATCTCCAGATTTGATCTACCTTTTCCACTTATCTACACATCTATATCTTCTCTATCTTGACTTGTACAACCAAGTCTTCATCTCCTCTAGTATATTTGTGCTATCATTTATCAATTATTTCAAGTATTAATGCATTATGTTGGTTATGAATGGTTAATTGTAAATTAATAGATCAAATGAATCCCATGTTACAAACCCTTACATCCTCTTTATTTTTATGCACTTTCCATAAAATAATTTAATTGCAATGTAAATAATTCCTTTTATAGGTCTTCCACATAAAAATTTTGTTTAATAATCACCCTATGATCAGGTCTTATTACTATATCATCATTTCCTACACCCTTGTCACATGATTCCAAATTAAGAGCATTTTGTGTGAGGGATCCATTCGAAGCCATTTTTCTAACGCTCTTCATGCATATTTAGTTTGACCTTCTAAATTTTTGTTCTTATACGATATGATTCAAATTTGGTAAATAGATCCACATAATTGTCAAATTCTATATTAGGCACAAATTTTAAATTAGGGACCACACCTGGTATTGAAAAAAAACCATCAAGGTATCATTGATTTTTTGTTTCCCTTGAAAAATCCTCAAGGTGGTACTTATCCTAGGTTCCTCTTGTTAAATATTTATTATCCATATTTTCTAGAGAAACATGCAACTTTGGACTATTAAAATTATTAATTTTTCTCATATTAATCAAGGATGTAATTGACATTCCAATGGAATGACCTTCATAGCCACTATATCTAAAGTTTTGGTATTTAGCATGTTCACTCTATATCTTATTCATCAAATATATGGTGTATTAAATCTTCCATTAGCAGGAATTTTCCATGTAAATTTGTCATTAAAATAGCCTAAAATAGAGCTCACATAGTGTTTCTCCCACCTTTGCATCCCTCCACTATTTATCACAAATGATTAGTTATCGTATCTATTGTGAAAATTTTGGTGAGTCATCTCACCTAACTTGAAAGTGTTAATATAAATATTGCATTAGATTAGTGCTTCATGGGTGAATTAATATTGTTTGGGTTAATTTGTAATGTGAGGTGTGAGAGTGTTAATAATAAAATGATTAATTAAACTCATATTAAGATTGTGATTTGTGAGAAAAAACTCATCGTAGATAAGAACATAGAGAGATCATAGGAAATAGTCATGGTTTAAGGAGATAATGTTGGGATGTATTAGTTGGTTTAGATAAAGTTTGATTCCTTATATTAAGAAAATCATTAAAATTTATATATACATCCAATAAAATGAATAATTTGATAGAAGAAGTACATTATTATTATGTTCAAAGTTATAATTTTGACTATGTAAATATCATTTGGTATCAAAGCAATGAGATTCCTTTGGAGTAATTTAGATTTGTTCAATATAGTTTGATTTTTTTTTAGATATGTGCATTCCACAATAATTATCCAAGGAAGATATGTGTGCTTGATATTCAGTGACTCTCCATATATGACCTGTATTATATGAAGTGCTTCATCACCCTAGCAACTCATGATGTGTTGTGCTAAGGAAGGGTACTAATATGGTGTGCCAACTGGTAGGAGAGACATCTTTTTTTATCCTCCTAATATGGTTTCAACATCACAATAGCCATAGATTTGGTAAGCTTGTAATTCATGTATATTTTTTGTACCTTTTGATCTATCTATCTATGCGGCCTATTGTGCCACATTTTATGCCTATATACATTTTATGCATATGATATTCAAAAATGACCAAGAGACTTATGAGGAGAATATCTATGTGGGGCACTTTTTCTGATCTCAAGGTTTCATTCAATGTGTCAACTATCTATATATCTTGAAAAAATATCTCAAATCATGCAACATGCACTTCTAATCATCCTCATCGATTCATCTCAACTCTGATACATTAGTTTTCACATCTCCTCAAACCCCTCACAAATCATATTCTACAAAAAAACTTTTATGGTATTTGGTTTAGTAGAGATGGATTCGGTCAATATGTTTATGTCAAAGTCATTATTAAAATTTTCATAAAATCAATGTTCATGACTAGCAATCGCATGTGTACAATACAATGTGAACGCCGAACGTTATATGTTATTTTATTTAGAGGGATAGTTTTTACTTTTGTAGTTGATGTTGATAAGGGGTGTGATTGATGATTCTGATAATCTATTAAAGCCAAAAAAAATGTTGAAAAGTACATTGGAGTGATGTTAAATAATAGTTAGTTGTGTAATAATCGAATACAAATGCAAGTGAGACATGTAAGTTTTGCTAACACTCACTCTGAGAATGTAGTGAATGTGAAGTGTTGACGTCAAAGTAGATTGAAAGAACCACTCTTCTTTAACATATTATCTCTCCAAGAAACATAAATGAGACAAAATATGCAAGCATATATAAACCAAGCTTAAATGGTTAGGGTACATTCCAGAGTGCTTTATTACCTCAAAGAGTTTGAGAGCATCATTTTCAGAGCTATTTTGTGCATATCCTACGAATCATGGCATTCCATGAGACCACATCTCTTTGAGGAATTTTGCAAACAAAAATCCACTTTCCATTATACTTTGATGGATGTTCATACCTTGTGCTAAGGCTCCCATATTGGTATAGAAAGGGAGTATGCTGAACAAAGGTTGTGGAGGCTGGGTTTGCACTTGCCAAATGCATTCGCCTAAAAATTTTGAAGGAATTTTCAACAAACCCATTTTATGCATATCCTGCAATCATTTAAGTCCATGAGATCACAACTCCTTGAGGCATTTTATCATACAGTTCACATGCCTTGTGTATGCTTCCACATTTTTCATACATGTCTACCACATGACACTTGCAACTACATCTAACAAAAATTAGCTTTCCATTATACTTTGATGGATGTCCATGTCATGCTTTAAAGCTCCCATTTTGGCACAGGCTGGGATGATGATGGAAAAGGTTTTGGAGTCTGAAAAAGTCTCATATCTATTATTCTTTGGTGAATGTCCATCCCCTGTTTTGACATAGGCTAGCAGTATGCTAGCAAAGGGGAACTGATATTCAAGTTGGCTACCTATTGGTTGCATTTGGTGAAATAGAGTCAATGCTTCATGAGGATGTTCATGTCTTCTGTAAGCTGCAATTATAATACTCCATGAGAAGGGGTTACAAATAATGAACCAAAAATATATATTTAGAAAAGCCACTTCTACAATTTGCCAAATGTAACATTGTATCTTCCATAACAAAATGGTACCAAATTTTAGAATATCTCTATAAATACAAGGGTATGAGCATAAACTGAAAATGATCTGAAAGTAAGTTTTGAATAAGCGCCCACCTTCCATTAGAAATTTCTTCTTTGGGCACAAAGAGCTTTGCATATAATAAGCACAAAGATGAAGTTCCTTTTGAATCACTTCTATCATATTGTGAATGTTGCTTTAATCTATTGAAGAAATCAACTAATTCTTTGACAAAATGCCAGAATTCAGTCTCGATATTGTCTAACCTATATGGGGACTCTAACAATGTTTTAATGTTGTTTTATTTTTTGATAGGCTATGGGAAAACCTTTAAAGCACTTGTATTTCTCACAAGTATTTGATCTTGGTTGAATTTGTGTCCTAATTAGTTTAAATGGTCCTATGTAAGAGTGTTTTCATGCTTATGGTAGGATTTTCTTTAGTGCTCTCTAATCTTGACTGCACCAAAAGATGTTTACATTAACCCTACATGCATTTCTAATTAATCTTAGTCCACACAGGTGAAAGAAAATGGCATGCATGTTTTAAGCAACAAATTTGAGAAGCTCCCAATCATCAATGTTACAGAATCAAATAAACCACAAAATACAATGTAGCTCTTTTTAACAAAAAAATGTAAGCATCTCAGTTACTTATCGAAATACTTCCACAGTGACAGAATTTCTGATTTAATGGTATGAACAATTATAATTATGGCCTTAAATCCTTGCTTTATAGAAACAGGTTCCTCTGATATAATTGTAGGAACAACTTATATCATGGCATTTAATCCCTGCTGTAGAAAACATTCTCCTTTGTCACCCAAAATAGATAGAGGTGAAATCAAAAATCTCAGTGTGATTAATCAGAACTATTCCACGAGGCTTTAGGCCCCCTTGCTAGAGTTGAGAAATCCTTGATAACTTTTCTCAAGCTTCAGTAAATGCTCACAAAGATTACGAAAAAGGGAGAGAATGCTCAACATATGACAAAATCAGATACACTTACAAGCCATCCATATCCTATACATTACAGATTTCAGCTCTTTCACTCACCTATTGTCATTGCCAAGAAGTTTCTATCATCCTCACCAACGCAACTTGTATTCACAATGTTTTTCAAATCAAGCTCAATGAATTATAATCTAGAGGTCTCACAAACACTATATTCTCAAGAATCAAATGTCTCATTCAATTCAGAATATAATGAAAACATGCAGCAACAGAACCTTCTTCATTGCTAATACTAATGATAGGAAAAGGAAAGAGAATGAAAAAAGCACAAGAATGATATGCCAACGAGAATTCCCAACTTTTGGCTGCATATCCTAGACTCTATTTGGTACTTTAGCCTTCCCACTAAACCCATGGGCTACACCGAAAAATGGTTAATTCTTCGTCCCACTTTTTCCAAACTCTTTATAATTTTTCACTCACTCTTTTTTGTGCTCTAGTTTTTTTAACATTTTACTAGCTTTCACCTGCAGAATCCACCATTAGCTAGTTCTACAAGCTCTATAGATTTTCAAATGCAGAAGTAAATTTGAACATTCAAAATGAACTTAAAATTGAATTCCAATATTTTAGAAGAAAATCCCCAAGCACATGTGCACTCACAGTCCAACCTTCCTCTCTTGTATCTCATTGGAGCATACGTTCATCTAAATTTTTCTTCTAAGGAAACAAAAAATTTGAAAATATAGTATCATTATGGAGAACTTTGTCTCAAAATATACATGATATACATTTGTAGCCCCAGTGAACCACATTGTTTTCTCCAAAATCAGTGTCATACAATTAACACCAATACACATAATTATATCAAAAAAATCAAACAGTTTCAATGAGATACTCAAAAATTTGCAGAATAAAGGTATATACCTAGTTTATTTTCACTAAAACCTAATTGGCAGGGCCTAAACCAGCTAGGGAATAATCCACTATAAACCAAATTATACCAGAGTGACTTTAACAAACGAGTGCAGATACAGGGAGCCAATCACATCAATCGACCACTAGAACACCTCCCTCTCCAGAGTTTGAAATTTCTGAGAAGCATCTTCATAAAACATAAAAATGAGCTTCTGATCATCCAAAGGAACACTTCTGATTACTTTGACCACCCCATCCTCAAATGCATTGTTGTATTTTGAAGTGAGATCTGTAAATGCCCCCCAACACGATTTGGTCAGCTGACAAATAAGATATGCCATGACTGGTACCCATATTGTCAGGAAAGAAATTCAGAAATATTTATAAGTAACCGTGTCTATACAATTCCAATTACTCCCAAAACAATTCCTAAGACTAAAACTATTGACATGATATTTGTTTAATATAAATTACATAGATATTGGGAAAACTGCATGTTCCCAAAAATGCAATAGTAGAATACAGATGATATTGATACTTGACAAATAATTGAAGGCTCCCGGGCATGACATGTTGCATTTAAAAACTGGTTCCAAATTTTAGTTAAATCCCCAACCATTGTCATTCTTGAATTCACAAAATTAATACAATCCCTTGCAAATGCAACTTTTGTATCAACAGTTTACAAATCATTCGATTGTGTTGTTGTCTACTTTTGATAGAATATGTGTTCACATGCCAATGTCAAAGACAACTCCATCCACATTTGATTGCTCCATGCTCTAGACAACAAACCTTAAAAATACTTAAACAATGTACAGTGTAAGCTCCGAAAGAAAATTAACAAACAAAAATCTTACCAACTGAAGCAAATTTGAGTCATCGTCCACAACTTTCCTTCACGTCAGCAACTCCAAAAGAACAATTTTATAACTGTATACATCAAATTTCTCATTAAGCCTTGATGTTCTTGCATATTCAGGGTCAATGTAACCAATGGTACCCATAACATAGGTAGAGGTGTGGGTTTTGGCTGAGGAAATGCACTTGGCAAAAATCCATAACGCAAATCTTAATATTAAAAATATTAAATAAATTCCGAAACTGGATCTTGGTGTTTGAGAATCAAGCATAGATGGGTATCAAAATAATCTACAAAATTAAAATAATGCATGGATATCGACATTGATAGTGTCAAAACATAGATCTTTGGTACTAAAAAATGATCTTGAAATAATGGGTAACAAGAGAGTCACACCGTAAGTGTGAGAAAGAGCCAACATATGGATATTGACATCAAAGGAGCCAAAACATGAATCTTCCACATTTAAATAGGTTCCAACAAAACTAGATCTTAAAATACAAAGCCAAGAAAATGGTTTTTGATAAATCAATCCCCGAATAAGAAAAATCCCTAAATAAAGAGTGTTGTAATAATAAGCACCTTCAGGCTGCAAATAAAAGCATAGATATTGTTGTCAAAACTTTGATCTTGACATTAAAAGAGATTGCAAAAGTCAACCTCGGATTACCTTAACATAATTACAAGGCAAGCTGCAAGTTAGAAGGTGACTTGTCCCAATTGAGGCATATTTTGTTTCCTTTTTCAAAATTGACACACAACGCACCTCGATAGATGAGTCAATCTTTTGCTTCTGCTTCAATTTCGTAAATTACACAAATCACTCCTCAAAAGTGGGCATGTAATTTGAGTTTAGCCTGCTAAAAACAACAAAAATAACTTTAAAAAACAAAAACGTCAATACTACTATCAAATTTAAACTAGTGGCATGATCGACCGGAGAGGCCTTTCCCATAGGGGGGACGCCTTCAGCATAAATATCATACACATAACAATATAATGTAGTATTTAAAATTGTAGGGATTAGTTGTGATTTTAAAATTCATGTGGGGTAAAATTTCAACGTTATCTTAATATAGTAATAATAAGATTAGGTAACCAATCACAATATCTCAATCCTTCATTCGTTAACAATCATAGTTATATGTAACTACCCAAGGAAAAAAATATTTTAGTACAGTGATGAGTACAAAATGCAATGCAAATGCTTAGACTAATTAGTGTTTTTTGTTTAATAATAGTTAATAGTTTGTTTAGTTATTGTTATTTAAATGATTCCAAAAGTTTATAGCTTTTGTTTTTATTTATAGTAAAATTTTGTTTTTATTTACAGGGTTTAGATTAAATTGATGTGTGTCAATTCAAGTAAAGTATATATAGTTGTATATAAAAAAATTAATATTTAAATTACATTTTAGTAGTTGTTATAAATGTCAAAGGTCAAAGTCTTATTATATGTCATCAAGTGTTATAGTCGTGAAAGCTCAACGTTGTGTTATCAAGCTCAACCTTATGTTATCAAGTTCAATATTTTCGTTTGTCAAATTGTGTCATCATGTTAAAGTTATAGTGTCAAAAAAAAATTAAAAAACCTTGTGGAGACATTTTCGGTGGAATCTAACATTCATTTTGGGTATTTTCACCTTGTGGGAGGGTTTACTCCTCAAACTTGTAGATGAGCTTCAATGCACAATTATTCTGAGTGAAAAATGTTTAATTGGTGGACAGAGACATCGGAGGATGGAATTCAAACAAAGACATCTCGTCAGCCACTAGTGATGGGGTTCCTTCAAATTTAGTAGCTTATTTTTAGTGTGCTTTCAATTTTGTGTTTCAATTGTGTTGTGATCAAAGTGTTTAATAAACCTATATCGTGACATCTGACCAAGAATTATATTTTGAAAAACCATTCTCTTGGGGGTAGGAGAATATTTTGGTGTAGCTCAATATGGATTGTTGTCTAGTTAGTAAGGGAGATCTAGGAAAGTCTATGAATCAGAAGAATTTAGAATTTGGGAGTTCAGTGAAAGGGGTCTAGGAACAATCCCAATAGAATTGTGCTTGTCGTTACACCTTTCCAAGGATAAAGAGACTACTTTATGGATCGTACCTGGTCTAAGCAATTTGTTTTTAGGGAGATACTGTACTTCTTTTAAAAATGATTTGTTTCCCCCATGTTCACACTAGGGGGAATATTACAAATATTTTCTTTAGATTAGTGCTTCGTGGGAAAATTAACATTGTGTAGTTTAATTTATAATGTGAGGTGTGAGAGTGTTAATAATTAAATTAGTAATTAAACTCATATTAATAATGTGATTTGTGAGAAAAGTTCACATAGATAAGAATATGAAGAGATCATAGGCAATAGTTAGGGATTAAGGAGATATTATTGGGATATCTTAGTTGATCTTCATAAGGTTTGACCCCTTATATTAATGACATCACAAACCTTTATATATGTATCCACGAAAATAAATAATTTGATAAAAGAGGTGCATTATTATTGTTTTCAAATTTATAATTTTGAGTATGTAAATTTGAACCAAAAACATCAAGTGTTATTGTTACAATTATTCATGCCAAAGTCTTTCTTATGCTCATATGAATCATAGTTGGCATTCCTATTTATGGAATATTCCATGTCATATTCAATAACTACAATGCATGGTTCTTTAATAACCACATATTGGCCACCTTGACCAATAGATATATATGGATGAAATGTGTAATTCATTTGAAAATCAAACAAATTATTGAATTTGTGAATCACTTATCAATCTCCTCCAATTGATGATTGATTTTAGTCGTATCAACTTGTAAGATGTGAACAATATACCCAAACTAGCACACTTTTGTTAGGGAATAAGGGATAAAATATGTGAAATAATCCCTCATAGAATCGCAATAGAAGAAACTAATAAATAGAAAATATTACAGATCTCAAATAAAATTGCAGACTAAAATAACACAACACAAAGAGATAGTATTTAACATGGTTCACCCCAATTTGGGCTAAATCCACCAAGAATCACTTGCTCAAATTTTATTAAAAGCCACCACTCTCTCAATACAATACCCAGATCTATTTGTAGCTATGCTCAACAAACTCTACAGAATTCACACCCGAATTCAAAACACATCTGCAATGTTACATCATATCTACCATATGCATAAAACCATATAAGTAGACAACTGCTTAAGCATTTTTACAAAACTATGGGTATCAAAACCATGGGCCAAAACCGTCCCATAAACCTATGGTTCAAAATCCCGCCCATATGAGAAAAGCATGTTTCCCAGTATATCGGGAACGTTTTAAGGCCAAAAAAAAAATCTCAGGGGCTGTGCCCCCGAACCCTGGCGAGACAACTGTGGAAAGTGTACAGTACTCTTAGTGTACAGTCTTCAACACTTTCTCACATGAAAATAGGCTCCACAACCTAACAACTTTATGATCCAATAAAGAAGACACCATGTTTGAAGTCCCAAATGTTCTAATTTAGATATTATTTCATCTTTACGAGTTTTTCATGGTGTATATGAATTTGTTTCCCCAGTTTCTAGTTTTTGACCCTAACATGTTGAGGCCTAACAAGGTATAATTTAATTTTCAAGATTTAACAAATTTTACCTTAAATTTTCTAAATATAGAAATTATAAAAAAATGTAAATGTAAATAATGAACTCTACCTAAAATGTGATTATAAGATATCTATAAATGTAGATAAGTCTTAAAAGTTCTAAAATTTGGGTCCTATAGAGTGGAACTCAAACAAATATGATTTAAAAAGTATGAGATTTGGATTGAAACTCCTTTATCTCTAGTACCAATAATATTGAAAAAATATCCTAAACTTTCATAGTTTTGTGTGAGATATAGTGGGAAAAAACATTTTTTTCCAAAATTAATTCTCGGATACCACTTCTAATGGAATTACTTAGAGATAAATGGAAATGTACTAGAATATAAATATAATGTTAATCCACTTTGAGGGGGTAACCTTAAAAATATTTTAATAATACGATAATCACAATCTATATCATGGGAGAAATTTACTCAACCATATATATATATATATGTGTGTGTGTGTGTGTGTGTGTGTGTGTGTGTGTGTGTGTGTGTGTGTGTGTGTGTGTGTGTGTGTGTGTGTGTGTGTGTGTGTGGTCGCAACCCTTCATTATTATTAGTTTATATTTAATGAACAACCAACTAATGAATATAAATGTAAGCCATAATGTAAGCCATAAGTTAGCCCTAGACGTATCCTTATAAATTATATAGATTGGGGGGGCATTAAAAATCCTCGACATGTTTTTTAGAACTTGGTGGGAATTGGTTGTCATGACACCAAGTGAAGAGTATCACAAATCTTTTTGGTTGCCCCCAAAATGATACTTCCTAGAACATACTGAACCATGCAGTTATAGATAGATGTAGGTACCAAAATTTGAAAAACCCTACAATATTGATAGGCAACGATGTCTCATGCCCCCACTATACATTGTATGGGTATAATGTTGTAGTTGTAGTATTAATAATTTATTGAATTGAAAATTATTTTCCCCTAAACAATTGTGATAAATACAAGGGCACGCTCAATTGTAACTTGGCATATTCATTATTCAGTGAATATTTTTAGTTGGATTTGACCATTGAGTCATTGATTTTATATTTATTAATACATAAGAGGGTGGTCTCTCATAGCCAAGACATATATTTTCCCCAATTTTAACGAAAGGGACGGAAGGTAATGGAATCATTTGAGTTGAAAGTTAACAATAATAGAGATGTGAAAGATTTAGTAGTGGCAATAGGTATGTTGAGATTCCATAGTATTGATTTAAATAGTTTTTATAGTAATATTAATAGTAGTAAATTTATTTCTATTGTTTAATGAAATACTAATTTTAAAAATAGTAACAATAGTATTGGATTTGTAGTAATTGTCGATTGAGATAGTAATTGAAAAGTATAGTAGAGTGTAAACACCATAGTACTAGATGGGAGATATATTAAAGTTACTTCACAATAGTGATAGATGGGAGATATAGAAAATTCACACAATAGTGTGGAAATTAGGGAAATCCCAACACCAAAAATGGCACAAAAACCCAATATGTAGAGACAATGATATTTCTTTTATAGGTCTAAGACATTAATTGAATAAAAAATTAATTATATTTGATAGAAATAGGCCAAAGAGGTGACTTACTATAAATAGTAAGTTAGAAAACTAAAAAATTAATTTCACTATATAATTTAATTCATAGCATTTTTTTGTTCTCAACTAGATAGGATGCCAAGTGCTAGAGATGTTTTGCACTTGTAATTTGACTGTGTACTAGACATCATTCAGTTATAGATAGATAGTGATTTGGTAAAAGGTGATTTTTTTATGTTTGTTAAAAATAGTAATATATTTCTTCATTTTTACACTTTTACTTAATTTTTTGAATTTGAGTATAATAGGGTTAATAGTATTGTATGATCTGATTTCATCCTAGAAGGAGAATCATACATTTTTGGATTGTTTTTACCCCCTTTTGTATGGCCTCGAGCCAAGATGTACAGCCTAGACCAAAATATAGTCTGGTAGGGAATAAATATGTTTCCTTTTGTATATAGTAAAATAACAAATTTGTTGACAGATTATGATTGTGATAGATATCAAATGTGCTAATACATATTGTGTTTTCTTTATTTGTGGTCATAGGGAGATGTTCATTCCATATAGTTTCAAAGAGGGTAGCACATAGAGGCATTGATCACTTTAGGTTTAGAGGACATGGATTGGAATACTTTAGATAAAGCTAGATTATGCCATGTGGCCAAATTGGGGGAGATGACCATAGATATTCACTTGATTATACTGTTATGTGAGTAGTGGCATTCTTAAACATGCACATTTTTATTCTCTATATGGGAGACAAATTTTACTTTAGAGGATGTGTATCAAATATTGATATTTCTAATATTTGGAGAGAGAATATAAGTATTACCGACACATGTGCCATGTGCACATATTTTGGTTTAGATGAGGTAGCGTTTTAGAGCCATCTATTTGATTTATCTTTGTTTTTACTGTTGATATTATGTTAACACTAAGGTTTATATATGTATTATTAGGTTCATTTATGGATATGGATGAAGGTGGAGTATTCATTTTGTACATGATGTGGTAAATTTTTTAGTTGGTAGAGGAGGATGGGGTTAGGTATGTATGGGTTCATTATATGTTGGCCCACATTTATAGATTTTTTTATAGATTTATATCATATATTCATAGAGGTGGTGTAGCAGTTACAGTGATGTTATTACATATTTGGGAATATGAACATATAGTGGTGGTGACAGTTGGGGGAGTATGTGATGATTGGGCCCATCTTGATATTTTTTCAAGGCGATGAGTACTACTTAGGAGGCGATGCCTAAACACTATCTCATGTAGGGATATGTTTCGTAGGTTGAGCCCAATATGGGTAATATAAATACCATATACATATTTTCATGGTTTGGTAGAGGATTTTGTGGAGGAATGAAATATGAGAATAACCATGTGGTTAGAGGACCATTTCTGGGGTAGGTTGAACCATACCAATATGAGTAGGTTACATGATAGTTTGGATGGAAAAAATATGTGCCCCTAGATCCCTATCTATTGAGAAGGTCTACCCTTGTGGTGGTGAGAGATGGTACTAAACCACGACCAACCATAACTAAGATATTTCCCCTCCTATAGATGAGGTAGATCCAATACTGGATATCATATCTAAGCATACATGCAAATAAAAGTGGATATTCTACCAGAAGAAATATACAAAATAAGAGACATAAATCAACACCAAATTTAACGTGGTTCACCCAGTGTGGGCTACGTCCACCAAGAAACAAGCCAATCTATTATCCAAAGCTTTGACAAGATATACAATGAAGATTTACAATCTTCCACACCTCTCAGATGTTCAGTACTTTCTTTCCATCAAGCTTTTTTACTTCTTCACCAAGAATTCTCTCTCACATAATTATCTTGTAATTATGATCCATACACTTACTTCTAAACCCTAGATTTTATGCTTATATAGTTGTTTATAGACTTAGGGCACTTAGCCATGCAATTACAATTAATAAATCTATTTTAATGCTAAAAATAGATATAATTCCCGAGAGTTAATTAAAACTTCGTCGCACAGGTAACCGACACTGAGTTCTGCCTAACCGTGTTCCTACTTCCTTACTTTCTTGACCGATGTCCAGTCTTCCCTGACCGATGTCGGTCTGACCTTAACCGATGTCGGTTACTGTATTTTCCAGCAAGTTCCAATTACATGCTAAAATGAAGTAATTAAGCTTCACAACTCAACAATCTCCCACTTGGAGTTTAATTACTGCACCATACCTATACAGTGTCATTCTTGGATCCTTCCTTGGCTTTGTTTCTTCCTCTTCAAGTCTCAAACTCAAAGACCAACAGAAGTGGAGTGTAGCTCCAACTTCTCCTTTTCTAATGGCTTCGTTAGCATATCCGCAGGGTTCTTGCTTGTATGAATCTTTTCCAGATTCAACTGTCCATCCTCCAATACCTGTCCGTATGAAGTGATACCTCAACTGAATGTGTTTCGTTCTCAAATGAAATGTTGAGTTCTTTGCCAAATGAATTGCACTCTGACTATCACTAAATAGTTTACAATCACCTTGCTCCTTTCCCAACTCTTCCATTAACCTACTCATCCATATCATCTCCTTGCTAGCCTCTGTAGCTGCAACATACTCTACCTCTGTAGTAGACAAAGCCACAACCTTCTGCAATCTCAAAATCCAGCTAACTGTCATTCCACCTACTGTGAAAATATATCCAGTAGTGCTCCTCCTACCATCCAGATCTCTAGCCATATCTGAATCAACATAGCCACGTAATGAAATATCCGAACCTCCATAGCATAACTGCATGCTAGATGTCCCTTTCAAATACCTGAGTATCCATTGGACTACTTTCCAATGCTCTTTACCTGATTAGCCATATATCTACTCACAACTCCCACTGCCTGTGTAATGTCTGGTCTGGTACAAACCATAGCGTACATGAGACTTCCAACTGCTGAAGCATATGGCACTCATGTCATGTATTTGACCTCCTCATGTGATGAAGGACACTGATATTTACTCAATTTGAAGTGTCCAGCCATAGGTGTGCTAACAGGTTTTGCATTCTGCATGTTGAACCTTTCTAACACCTTGTAGATATAATCCTCCTGAGACAAATACAACTTTCTTGTTTTTCCTGTCTCTATGTATTTGCATGCCAAGGATTCTTTTTGCAGCTCCTAAATCCTTCATAGAAAATGTGTGAGCTAGCTTTCTCTTAAGCTCACCAATGTCCTGCATACTAGATCCTACAATAAGCATATCATCCACATACAGTAACAAAATAATATAGCTCCCATTTTCAAGCTTCTTGAAATAAACACAATGGTCAGATTCACATCTCAAGTAACCATGCTCATGCATAAAACTATCAAACCTCATGTACCATTGCCTTGGAGCTTGCTTGAGCCCATATAGGCTCTTTTTCAACCTGCACACTAATTTCTCCTTACCCTTGACTTCATACCCAAGCAGCTGCTGCATATAAATTTCTTCATCCAAATCACCATGAAGGAAATCCATCTTCACATCTAGTTTCTCTAAATGCAAATCTTCTACTGCAACTAAACTCAATACAGTATGAATAGAAGTCATCTTAACAACAGGAGAAAATATTTCACCAAATTCAATACCTACTTTCTGTGTAAATCCCTTTACTACAAGCCTTTCCTTGTACCTTTTATGTCCACCCTCTTCTTCCTTAATCCTGTAAACCCACTTGTTCTACAATGTTCTCTTACCTGCTGGCAACTTAACCAAATCCCAAGTCTGGTTCTGTTCCAAGGAGTCCATCTCCTCATCCATGCCATGCTCCCACTGAACGTGAGTCTTATCCTGCATTGCTTCTTCAAAGATCTCTGGTTCACCACTATCAGTCAATAATAAATAAAATAGAGAAGGTGTAAATCTTTCTGGAAGTTTACTTACCCTTTGTGACCTTCTCACAGGAGTTTGGGGTACCAGAGGCTCAATCTAGGCCTCCTGAACATTAGTATCAACTTCTGACAGTGACCAACGCCGGTCACCTCTAACCGACGTCGGTTCTGCTAACCGATGTCGGTTTGATCCTCTGTAACCATCGGTGGTTCATCTGACCGATGTCGGTCAGGGACTAACCGACCACGGTTACTGTGTATTTCTGTAGGTGTTTCTTTAAAACCTGAGAGTTCATTTTCATCAATAAACTTCTCAATTTTCTCATCCTTGGGTACCAAAATTTGATCCCTGTACATTCTCTTTTCATTCCATTCAACATCACGACTCCTAATAATTTTAGAATTCTCTAAATCCCAAAAACGGAAACCAAAATCACCAGATCCATAACCAATGAAAGTGCACCTCTTGGATTTTGCATCCAACTTTTTTCTATTTTCCTTATCAACATGCACAAAAGCTTCTGAACCAAAAACTTTAAGAAAAGAAATATCTACCTCTTTTCCGGTCCATGCTTCCTCTGGTATTCCTCCATCTAGTGAACTTGAAGGGCCACAGTTAATCAAATAAACCATTGTATCAACTACTTCTGCCCAAAACTGCAAGGGCAATCCAGAATGTATCCTCATACTTCTAGCACGTTCCATGATTGTCCTGTTCATTCTTTCTGTAACACCATTCTCTTGTGGTGTTCTTGGAACCATTCTTTCTCTACATATCCCATTCACTAAACAATAATCATTGAAATCCTTGCTACAGTATTCACCACCATTGTCAGATCTAAGGCACTTTAACTTAGAATTTGATTCATTCTCAACAAGGGCTTTCCATCTTTTAAAAGTCTCAAAAACATCATATTTACGTTTAATACAATAAACCCATACCTTTCTTGTAGCATCATCAATGAAAGTAACATAATACTGGGATCCTCCATGAGAAGCTACCTGAGCTGGTCCCCACACATCTGAGTGTACAAGCTCCAATTTCTGCTCCTTCTTAGTTGCCCCAACTTTGAGAAATATCACTCTCTTTTTCTTTCCAAAGATACAATGCTCACAGAAATCAAGATCTAAATCTTTCAAATCTGATAACTTACCCTTAGCCTTTAAGATCTGCATTCCTTTTTGACTCATATGACCCAACCGATTATGCCACATGCATGCATCTGAATCTGAAGTAGATAATGCAGAAAAGGAATCAGTAATACAGGTAGATAAATATAACATTCCTACCTTCTTACCTCTTGCCACAACAAAATCACCCTTGGTGACTTTCCAAGAGTCTCCTGTAAAAGTAACCATGTAACCAGATTCACCTAGTTGCCCTGCAGAAATAAGATTCCTCCTGAGGCTTGGCACATGCCTCACATCTTTCAATACCCATGTATTTCCATTCTACAATTTTAGATGAACTTCCCCTTTACCAGTAATACTGCAAGGTTCATCATCACCCAAATAAACATGCCCAAAATTTCCCTGGACATAATTTCTGAAATAACCCTTATTAGGGGTTGCATGGAAAGAAGCTCCTGAATCTAAAACCCATGATTCAATTCTACTATCTAAAGAAAGAATAAGAGCATCTTGCATTACCTCTGATGCAGCAAGATTCACCTCTTTACCTTTGTCTAGTTGTTGGTTCTCTTTATCCTTTGACCAACAATATTTCTTTGCATGTCCTTTCTTTCCACATTTCCAACAAGTAATTCCCTTACTTCTGGATTTAGATCTGCTATCCCTTGACTTTGATTTCCCATTACTCTTACTCTTGGATCTCTCCTTCTGCCTGCCCCTGCTTTCTACATTCAAAGCATTTCCAGATGATGTTTCCTCTGTACTCTTCCTGTGAATTTCTTCATTCAAGATTATACTAACCACATCATCAAACTTCAAAATATTATTAGCAGATGTTGTATTACTAACAACCATTACCAAGTTGTCCCAACTATCAGGCAAAGAACATAAGAATAAAAGTGCTTTTACTTCATCATCAAATGGTATTGCAACCAATTTTAACTGATTTACAATAGATTGGAAATCATTCAAATGACTAGAGGCAGATTCACCTTCATGCATCTTAGAACTAAATAGTTTCTTCATCAAATAAACTTTATTTGAAGCACTAGGTTTTTCATATAAATTAGCAAGAGATTTCATTAAGTCTACCATAGAAGCCACTTCTGTAATATTGGAAGCCACGGATGCTGCCAGGCTCAATCTTATAGATCCCAAAGCCTTTCTATCAAGAATCTTCCATTCTTCATCAGTCATCTTCGTAGGTCTAGACTTCTCATCCAACGGTAAGTACAAATCTCTTTGATACAGATAATCCTCAATCTGCATCTTCCATAATTGATAATTTTGGCCGTCAAATTTCTCTACCTTGTATTTATTTTCTTCTGCCATTGTTGTAGCTCCCACTCAATCAGAAAACCCTCTGTGAGTAAATCTGTCAACACACAAAACCCTCAAACAAAGCTCTGATACCAGTTGTTGGGGTTAGCACACCGGTTGTACAGACAATATATCAGATCTAAGCATACATGCAAATAAAAGTGGATATTCTACCAGAAGAAATATACAAAACAAGAGACATAAATCAACACCAGATTTAACATGGTTCACCCAGTGTGGGCTACGTCCACCAAGAAACAAGCCAATCTATTATCCAAAGCTTTGACAAGATATACAATGAAGATTTACAATCTTCCACACCTCTCAGATGTTCAGTACTTTCTTTCCATCAAGCTTTTTGCTTCTTCACCAAGAATTCTCTCTCACATAATTATCTTGTAATTATGATCCATACACTTACTTCTAAACCCTAGCTTTTATGCTTATATAGTCGTTTATAGACTTAGGGCACTTAGCCATGCAATTACAATTAATAAATCTATTTTAATGCTAAAAATAGATATAATTCCCGAGAGTTAATTAAAACTTCATCACACAGGTAACCGACGTCGGTTCTACCTAACCATCACCAGTTCCTTACTTGCTTGACCGATGTCGGTCTACCTGACCGATGCCAGTCTAACCTTAACCGATGTCGGTTACTGTATTTTCCAGCAAGTTCCAATTGCATGCTAAAATGAAGTAATTAAGCTTCACATTTCTAGATATTAAAAGCATAGTAGCATTCATATGATTCCTAAGCAAGAAAACTAGTAATTAACGACTATCTTTAGCTTCTTATTTTTGTCTCGTGTTTTCTATTTGGTCTTGCACACCCTACATCCCAGTCAAAATTTTATCGATTTATATTTTATGGCTTTAGACACCATTTCCCAAGCACTCCTATCCCCTTAGGGTGCCCCTGCTCCTTTTACACCTTACTCGCTCCTTTTGGGTATCTTTTATATTTTGGGCATCTTTTTCATGTATGGGTTGGCCTTCCAGTTGTCAATTACGAAATAAAAATAAGGGAATCATATTAATACATAGTTTTGTTCAAAATCAAGGATCAAACACTAAGAATTACTATCATCACCTAAGATTTCATCCAAAAGGAACCCAAAGCACTCCAAAACATCCATCTAGAATTCATTCAAAGGACAAAGAACTGCATACTCTGCATACACAACATAGGAAGGAGAATTTCATTTTATTCCATCCACAAATTATATTACATTGCTACATTCTAACTACAGCCCCCTATCAAGTGCACTTGCACAATGACATCATAGGGTATCATTCTCACACACACTCACAAGAACTACATGGATTATGAGATGTAGTGCAGTGCTCGATCATAATTTCACTGTCGGGGTGACCGTTGGGGTCATTCTGACTCCCCGTATTGAATATTTCTTTTTAGGTTTTAAGCGGTTTATGGATTTATGCAAGTGAACTTTTATTTTTCAGGTTACAGGTATCTTTGGTGATCATTATGTGATCATCAAGAGATCAACACAGAGTAGTTAAGACATACTTTCGACACATCAAATATCATATCTGTAGCTTTTGCACAATCACAGGTTCCCAGATCCAATCAACAATTCCTCAAGCACCCATGTCCTTTTGTAGGTGACCTTTTCTGTCACTATTCGTGAGCCACATAATTTACAGAGAGAAATAACGACATTATATCCACTTTTTTCATCACTTTTCCTAGTCTAGATCAATCTCACATTATGCATAAATCGGCTAATTCCTTCTTCACTACTCCTTGCTTAGGGTTTTAAATCTTACATCTTAGTTTTCTTGTGTCATTCCTATATTTCAGAATTTATGCATTATTTGGTTAAATAGTGACTCTACAATACTTAGATTTAATTAAATCATTTGGTGAACCTGACCATTCAAACCCTACCTTCTGAGAGTGTATCAAAAAAAATATTTCCTTCTTTTGAATTCATGGATCAATCTTCTTATCCTTCTTTTACTCCAATCAAATATGCTGACATGGATACTACTGCTACTAATTTTATGAAATTTCATACTCATCATCCTCCTTGCTTCATACTCCAATGTTTGATCCCACTATCAATGTAGTCACCACCCTCCGCAATCATCCTCCTACAACTCAACTTGGCTCTCTCCCGCCACCTATCACTTCTATAATTCCTACCACTACTTATAAGGGTTATGACATCATAGAGCATCTTAAGAATACACCAGTAAAAATATCTCTTTATGATTTATTAAACAGTGCACTTGATTGTCATCATACATTAGAGGCAACCCTTAGCTCTATTCACATTGAAAGTAATAATTCACATATTGCTTTTACTCACCTCATTCAATCCCTAAAAAATATACTACATTCTATACCTTTTAGTGATGAGGATATCCCTCCCTATGTTGGTGACCATCCATTTGCACCTTTACTTATCATCACTATTATTGGTGCCATATGTATTAAGCATGTACTCATTGACAATGGCTTTGTTATAAATTTATGTGCTCTATCCCTCCTTAGGAAAACTGGCATTAATGGTGATTTAATTACTAAATTCTCTCGAGGCATTCACGGATACAATTCCACTACTCGCACATGTATGGGTATTATCACCCTACCTCTAAAATTTGGGCCTAAAATTTTGAAGAAGCCCGCAACAGAGAAATAACTTGTTGATAAGAAGGCAATGAAGGTCGAAAAGAAGCTACCCGTGGAAGGAGGCACAAATAAGAAGGGAAAGAAGAAGCACAAGAGCATAATAACCTATAAAAGAAGGGAAAGAAGAAGCACAAGAGCATAAAAACCTATAAGATCTACCTGTTTAGGGTTATCAAGTAGGTTCACCTCGACATTGGCGTCTCCAGCAAGTCCATGGGGATCAAAATATTATATGGAATTCTCTAGGCAAAGCACCTGACAGTGAAAAAACATATGGGAGATTTGTTGATACGCAAATCGCAATCTATATAAAAACCCTTCCCCAATTGTTTTTGTCTTTATTTTTTTAGTCTTTGGAGTACTGATCTCCTCAGACTTCCTTCTCCTATCTGGTTTGTTTTGTATGTTTTTTTATTGAGTTTTAAAGGTGTGATGTTGCGTACCATGGCCATGTCTATGTGTTTTCTCTATTTTGATTCATTTGAAGTCTGGGTTGTTGGGGGTTGAGTGTTTTTTGATATTTTTTATATATTAATTTTGTGAATTTCTTTAGAGCAGCAGAATAGCTCTGAGTGTCATATAATGGAGCAGGTCAATCAAATCCAGTCGTGTAGCTTAATCTCCTCATAAGCTATTGTAAATTTTTCCCTTAATCTTATGCCATTCTTTTTATATTTCTTATACTGACCTTGAATTATGCGCACAACTAAAAGATTTTTTTGGGTTAGGGTTTTAACATTTCTTGTCATATTATCATTTGCATA
The DNA here is from genome assembly GCA_019776745.2 of Taxus chinensis. Classification (NCBI taxonomy): domain Eukaryota; kingdom Viridiplantae; phylum Streptophyta; class Pinopsida; order Cupressales; family Taxaceae; genus Taxus; species Taxus chinensis. The sequence goes on along the minus strand of CM034149.1, from coordinate 855,911,211 downwards.
TGCTTAGTTAGCATTCAACTATAGAATTTGGTGCCCATATTTTATTAATGTTCTCTGGAGGGTTTAATTATGTAGTTGTGCATAGATGTTTTCTCTTATTATCTACTTAAAATCTTATTTTTGACAGCCATTTTTATATTTTTCCGTAATTCTTAGATTAGGATAACCCATTTTGGGATGACGTTTTGCTATTTTCTATTATCTACTTTTATATTGATCTTGAAACAAATGCATAAGTTAAAAATTGATTTGTAGCCAAGTTACAGGTGATCTTTGTAGACGAAGGTTTGTAAACTTCATTTAGTGTTAAATAGTAGTTTACAGGTGTCAGCACAGGTTTAAAAATGTATCGTGTTTTTTATAAGTTCTAAATGACCATGCAAGGTTAATGTTTTGACGCATGGGTGGTTGTTGCAATGTACGGTTTAGATATAATATTTAATAATGCTTTTTCGGGATTATTTGTACAACTTATGATCATGGCTTCCATTTGTGTTTTGACTGTTTATTTTTGTTTGTTTCATGTATATGTTGTGGTGGTTTGATGTCTGTGGAGAATGGCCATGCCTCTGTTTTTAACTTTTGTTGTCCGTTTTGATGTCTTTATTGTTTTGGTTTACTTTTTTTCCTCCAAATTTATGAAATAATGTTGGGAGTCGAACAAAATAGTAGGTCGGTTCAGATCTAAAGCTCAGGGTTAGAATTTATCCTTAATTTTTTAGAGTGGGAATTAGCCCTTTTGATGTTTTTTAACATATTTTCTTATATTGACCTTGATCTAGTGGCACAAATTTTAAAGGCATTATTTCCTTAAGCCGAAACAAACTGTAGATTTGAATACACATGTTATTTTCTAACATTCAGTTATTGTCATTTTGATACTTCTAACGGGTTGAAGGATTACATTGTGAAATTGACATTTTCTCTATTATGAAGTTGTACTATTTTGTTTTTAGAGAATGGTTTTATCATTCGTCTTGTATATTAATTTATAGTAAAAATTTAGAGGATGGATTTTTGGAGTAAAATAGTGTTTATTTCTTTGGTGGTACATCATTTTTAACTTACATAGTTGAAGTTGGGTATTGTACCTTGCATCAGTTATTGGTTATTATTTTCATTTACTGTTGAAAACTATGTTGCTCTAACAATTTTGAAATAAAATATTTTTTTCTTTGGTGGTAGACAACTATGTAAGTTGGTCTAACCATTTTGAAATAAAATATTTCTCTCTTACGGTTGAAAAGGTTGTCTATAGCACTCAAGGTTGAGGGTGAATCACAACAAAGCACACCAGTCAATAAAATTATGTTAATTGATATCAGATGAATTAACTAGTTGATGCAAAGTGGGATGCTTGGCAAGAAACTGAATAAAAGTTTTATCATGTCAGTGTGACTTATTATATCCTTAACGTAGCATCTCTCAAGTGGAAGGATTCAGTTGATGCTTTTTAATTGTCCATTCATTGTATGCTTATAATTAATTCTTATATAAAATTGTGTGTATATGTGTAATGTATAAAGATCTATTCATAGTTTGTTTCCATTGAGGGAAAGTGACCATTTATGAGAAAATAATTCTCAATCAAACTCGAAGCCCAAGGCCCTAGCTTTTTATATGATGAGATTGGGGAGTCTTTGAACCAATTATAAGGATCAACACAAGGAATAGTAAAATGACATTATCAATGGAGAGAAAAAAATAATTTCATACGAAAAGATAATTAATGGTGGCAGAACCAAGACATCTAACTCCTATAATACTTATTGCAAGATTTGTTATCCTCATTACGTTGTTCAACCACTTACAAAAATGCTCTTATTAATAAAAAGGTAGTCCATTGTTCCTTAATGTCATCCACAGAGCTTCACAATCCCACTCCTCATCATTGGACTATATTGTCCAACAGAACGAAACTGTCCAACGATTTGATCTCGGGATAAACAATTCCACTTTAGGCCACTGTTATACAAAATGTGCCCCTGCTCATTTTTTGTGGCTAACTCCTCTCATTTTTTCCTCTCTTGTCCCTCAATCATAATTTTTTATTTTCAAGCACTCAAAACTTTCAAGAAATGACACCATTGGATAGAGCTCTTTCTCAGCTTTCCAGAAAGGTAAAGTTTTCCTCCTAACTCCCTGTATTTTTGAAGTTATGGCTCGGCGGAGTTTTTGTGGGAAATTTTCCCACAAAAGGCCTGCAGCCAATGAGATGACGCCACATGTCCAAGAAGTGGTGGGGTCAGAGAAATACTTGGAATTTTCACCAAGTGTTTGGCGAAATTTCAAATTCAAATTTTTTTTTCCGCCAACCCGATTTGGTCCTGTTTTGCCCTAAAATTTCAAATGGCCATAACTTTCGATCCAAAGCTCGGTTTTTCATGTTCTTTATATCAATGGAAATCTGGTGAAATTATCTACAAGATTCCAAGGTCAATTTGGAATTTGATGGATTTTGGAGAGAGAAAATTTAAAAACATCTCTGGCACGTGGTGATGAGCAGAAATGATGTTTCAACCACCGTTTTAATGAAGAATGGCTCACATTCTCTCCCAACATGGTTAAAACTGTTAGGGAATGGGTCTGTAGGATGCCCATGCTATTTTGAATGAATTTTGGTCAATGATTGAACCTCTCCCATGTTTTCCCGCGTTTCTCTCTCCTGGGCTCGTCCCTTGCACTGTAAAAGCCAGATTTGGCTCATTTTCAAAGGGTTGAACATTTTTTGTGTATTGCACGTCCCCTTTCTAAGAACTGCAACTCATTTTTGCCTCTCAGGTGTTGTAATGCAAGTGATTTTGATGTTAAAATAACAATACAAGCCCTGTGATTAATTTTTCATCCTCTGCTGGTGTTGTTTGACTAATTTCTGATTCTTCATTATAGTTATCAGTTTGTGCATGTTGTTTTGTTGCATTTTATGAATTGTGTCAATCTACAGAAGTGAGAAATTCTCACCACTCCTTTGGTGCATCACCTATTAGCATTAGTTTAGTTTATCTACATTCTCTATCTCTGTCTCCTTTGGAATTTAGGGTAGGATTAGGAATTTAAACCTCTGTAACTTGTAAGTGATAATATGATTAGAGGAGTTGAGGAACCACACTCTAATCTAGAGATTCCTTTCCCATTTTACAAGTCCCACACTTGGGGAGAGGATTCAATGTTGTGCAATCACACTGGATGTCTAAAATATCAAACTAGAAATCTGATCAACATTCTAGGGGTGCTGCTGATTTGCAACAATAGTTTTGGCACGCCCGGTGGACCTTAGAGGTCTTCATTTTCATTGCAAAAAAAATTGATGTGCATTTGTTTGCAAGTTTCTTGACTTTTTTTTTTTAAACACAGCTATAAATTGACATTCCTGGCGGGAGTCCAAGGAAGAAGAAATCAAATGGTTGTAGGCAGTGCAGAACCTGAAAAACTCATGGAAGAATCACCACAAGGTCAAGAGTTGGAGAAGAAGAGGTGTTGTTTTGAATATCTGCAGTTATCTCCAAGAAGAAGGCAAAGAGGGAGGAGAATCCAAAGGTCTCCATCTCCACCAAACAGAACTCTCTCAACTCCTCCACCTGGTAGGCCTTTCATTCAATCAACAAGGGTTCTAAGGCCAATCAGAATGGCACAAAAACACCCCTATGTCAATTTCACTGGCAGCAGCCCACTTGCTCTCAATGCACAAAATCCAATCCCAGTTGCAGCATTGAAGAACATTCCATACTTTACTGGAGAAAATCAGACCACTCCTGGTGATCATGTCAAGGATATTGCTAACATTTGTGCAATCCATGAGATCAATGAGATGCAAGTTGCTGTCAAAAATTGCTGGCATCTTCATTCAAAGGGAAAGCTTTGCAATGGTTCAGGAGTCTTGCCTCAGGTTCTATTCAAAATTGGAATCAGCTATGTATAGCCTGATTTCAATTCTACTATCTAAAGAAATAATAAGAAGCATCTTGCATTACCTCTGATGCAGCAAGATTCACCTCTTTACCTTTTTCCAGTTGTTGGTTCTCTTTATCCTTTGACCAACAATCTTTCTTTGCATGTCCTTTCTTTCCACATTTCTAACAAGTAATTCCCTTACTTCTAGATTTAGATTGATATCCCTTGACTTTGATTTCCCATTGCTCTTACTCTTGAATCTCTCCTTCTGCCTGCCCCAGCTTTCTACATTCAAAGCATTTCCAGATGATGTTTCCTCTGTAATCTTCCTGTGAATTTATTCATACAAGATTATACTAACCACATCATCAAACTTCAAAATATTATTAGTAGATGATGTATTACTAACATTCATTACCAAGTTGTCCCAACTATCAAGCAAAGAACATAAGAATAAAAGAGCTTTTACTTCATCATCAAACGGTATTGCAACCAATTTTAACTAATTTACAATAGATTGGAAATCATTCAAATGACTAGAGGCATATTCACCTTCATGCATCTTAGAACTAAATAGTTTTTTCATCAAAAAAACTTTATTTGAAGCACTAGGTTTTTCATATAAATTAGCAAGAGATTTCATTAAGTCTACCATAGAAGCTGCTTCTATAATATTAGAAGCCACGGATGCTGCCAGGCTCAATCTTATAGATCCCAAAGCCTTTCTATCAAGAATCTTCCATTCTTCATCAGTCATCTTCATAGGTCTAGGCTTCTCATCCAACGGTAAGTACAAATTTCTTTGATACAGATAATCCTCAATCTGCATCTTCTATAATTGATAATTTTGGTCGTCAGACTTCTCTACCTTGTATTTATTTTCTTCAGCCATTGTTGTAGCTCCCACTCAATCAGAAAACCCTCTGTGAGTAAATATGTCAACACACAAAACCCTCAAACAAAGCTCTGATACTAGTTGTTGGGATTAGCACACCAGTTATACAGACAATATATCAGATCTAAGCATACATGTAAATAAAAGTGGATATTCTACCAAAAGAAATATACAAAACAAGAGACATAAATCAACATCAGATTTAACATGGTTCACCCAGTGTGGGCTACGTCCACCAAGAAACAAACCAATCTATTATCCAAATCTTTGACAAGATATACAATGAAGATTTACAATCTTCCACACCTCTCAGATGTTCAGTACTTTCTTTCCATCAAGCTTTTGCTTCTTCACCAAGAATTCTCTCTCACATAATTATCTTGTAATTATGATCCATAGACTTACTTCTAAACCCTATATTTTATGTTTATATAGTCGTTTATAGATTGGGACACTTAGCCATGCAATTACAATTAATAAATCTATTTTAATGCTAAAATAGATATAATTCCTGAGAGTTAATTAAAACTTTGTCGCATAGGTAACCGATGTCGATTCTTCCTAACCATTGTCAGTTCCTTAATTTCTTGACTGATGTCGGTCATACCTAACCGATGTCGGTCTGCCCTGACCGATGTCGGTCTAACCTTAACCGATGTCGGTTACTGTATTTTCTAGCAAGTTCTAATTGCATGCTAAAATGAAGTAATTAAGCTTCACAACTCAACAGGGATGAGGTGAAATATTTGGGGTTATACACATAGGCAAAGGTGGGGGAAGCATGCCCTACCTTTAGGGGATGATGGGGCCTCAAACAAATATGCCCCCACAGATGGTGTCATTGTATAAGATGTTGCATAGTTTAAGTAATCTGTAATTTAAGAATTTGTTGATTTAATATATAAATGTTGTAAATTATTTGTTTTGGATTGTTTGAAGTATGATATATCTTCATGATTTGTTATTGTAGGCATTGCATATTGAAAAAAATTATAGATGTAACAATGATCACATTAACTTGGAATATTATAACTTACTAGTCTGTCGCATATTACAGTGTGTTGGTGATGTCACATGTGATTTTGGATATTTATTTAATCATATTTCCACTTATGAAACTACTTGTATAGTATTGTAGACATTAAATCATGTACTTGGAACATTTCTAGATATTAAAAGCATAGTAGCATTCATATGATTCCTAAGCAAGAAAACTAGTAATTAACGACTATCTTTAGCTTCTTATTTTTGTCTCGTGTTTTCTATTTGGTTTTGCACACCCTACATCCCAGTCAAAATTTTATTGATTTATATTTTATGGCTTTAGACACCATTTCCCAAGCACTCCTATCCCCTTAGGGTGCCCCTGCTCCTTTTACACCTTACTCGCTCCTTTTACACCTTACTCGCTCCTTTTGGGTATCTTTTATATTTTGGGCATCTTTTTCATGTATGGGTTGGCCTTCCAGTTGTCAATTACGAAATAAAAATAAGGGAATCATATTAATACATAGTTTTGTTCAAAATCAAGGATCAAACACTAAGAATTACTATCATCACCTAAGATTTCATCCAAAAGGAACCTAAAGCACTCCAAAACATCCATCTAGAATTCATTCAAAGGACAAAGAACTGCATACTCTACATACACAACATAGGAAGGAGAATTTCATTTTATTCCATCCACAAATTATATTACATTGCTACATTCTAACTACAGCCCCCTATCAAGTGCACTTGCACAAGGACATCATAGGGTATCATTCTCACACACACTCATAAGAACTACATGGATTATGAGATGTAGTGCAGTGCTCGATCATAATTTCACTGTCGGGGTGACCGTTGGGGTCATTTTGACTCCCCGTATTGAATATTTCTTTTTAGGTTTTAAGCGGTTTATGGATTTATGCAAGTGAACTTTTATTTTTCAGGTTACAGGTATCTTTGGTGATCATTATGTGATCATCAGGAGATCAACACAGAGTAGTTAAGACATACTTTCGACACATCAAATATCATATCTGTAGCTTTTGCACAATCACAGGTTCCCAGATCCAATCAACAATTCCTCAAGCACCCATTTCCTTTTGTAGGTGACCTTTTCTGTCACTATTCGTGAGCCACATAATTTACAGAGAGCAATAACGACATTATATCCACTTTTTTCATCACTTTTCCTAGTCTAGATCAATCTCACATTATGCATAAATCGGCTAATTCCTTCTTCACTACTCCTTGCTTAGGGTTTTAAATCTTACATCTTAGTTTGCTTGTGTCATTCCTATATTTCAGAATTTATGCATTATTTGGTTAAATAGTGACTCTACAATACTTAGATTTAATTAAATCATTTGGTGAACCCGACCATTCAAACCCTACCTTCTGAGAGTGTATCAAAAAAAATATTTCCTTCTTTTGAATTCATGGATCAATCTTCTTATCCTTCTTTTACTCCAACCAAATATGCTGACATGGATACTACTGGGAAAAAACGATCAGTTTCCAATAACTTGGTTCAAGAGGCTAAGTGACCGTGTAGGTGAAGGCTTCGTAACATCTATTACAAGGCTATTCAAAACGCATGAAGGAAAAAACCAAAGCCCATCTCGCAACATCAAAAACATGAAGCTATAGCTCGAAAATGGTGCAAAAAAGGGATTTGGATACAAGACCATGGCAGAAAGGAGGAACCATAGCTCAAAACAAGCAACTCAAGGTTCAAATAGTTCAGAGGAAAACTCGGATTTTTAATCATTAACAGAGCTAGAGGAGTTTAACATCTTACTTTCAGGTCGCGATTTAACAATGACGAGTTGGGTTTCAGCCAGACATGAAACTCCGAGCTAACATTGAGCACAACACAAACTACTGCAGCGACGAGTTGATATAGAACTAGACAGAGCAACATACGACCGAGCACCTCCACTTATCATCACTGAGTATTGTTGACCCAAATCAAAGTTGGGTATTTGAAAGACATGTACTCATTGACAATGGCTAGGGGAGTGGAAATTTACGGGGTCGATCCCTCCTTAGGAAAAGTGGCATTAATGGCGAGCTAATTACTGGAATTCTCTAGATGCATTCACGGATACAATTCAACTACTCGCACACCCATGGCTATTATCGACCCTACCTCTAGAAATTTGGGCCTAAAATTTTGCAGAAGCCCGCAACCAGATGAACCAACTTGTTGTTGATAACAATGCACATGACCCAGATCCATAAGAAGCAACTCGTGGAACCGGACCCATCTCAAATAAGATAAGGAAACAAGAAGCACAAGAAGACACCATAACCGATACAAGAATGGTAACAAGAACCACACGATCCCAGCTCGAATCAGACCTATAAGTGAGCTACCTAGTTTAGGGTTAGCCAAGTATGGAACATATCGTATGCATTGGCTGAGCTCCAGCAAGTCAAAGGGAATCAAAACGATCTTGAGGATGGAATTCAAGTCCAAGGCAAAGCATCCAGTGGGCTCGAGTCAGAAAGAACCACACATGGGAGATCTGTTGATCACAATAAATTTGGACATCCCATATGCAAAACATGCAGAGTTTCAACATTTAGTAATTGACTTTAGTTGGTTAGAAAAATGGAGCTACTAATCTCAATACAGACTTCCTTCAACAATGCAGTGATGGAAAAATAAGTTTTTTTATTGAGCCATTGAAACAACCCATGCTCGCAAAAACCAAGGCCATGTCTATGAATAATCCCCCGAGCTAAGATTCTATAACAAATCTGAGCTCCGCTAGAAACAAGGTTGCAGGGAATTTTGAAAGAAACAACCCAGATCTAATATTCTGAATTTCTTCAAAGTAGCAGAATCAAGCTACTGAGAGAAAAATAATGGAGCAGGTCAATGAATTCCAGTCGTGTAGCTTAGAGTCTCCTCCTAAGCTATTGTAGAAGCTTTCCATTAACGCATAAGACAAATGATGACTTTTTAGGGTATTGTGCTCAATAAACCACGCATTGAATTATGCGCACAACTAACAATGGTCAACTTTGGGTTATGGTTAAAACATTTCATGTTCACATTAGGTCATTTGCATAATGCTTAGTTAGCATTTCCCACGTAGATGGGATCGTAGGTGTTTCATATTATTATTTACATGTGTCTGAAGGGGGGAGTTAATTATGTGGTTTTTTCCTAGATGTTTTAACAAATCATGAAACTTAAATGATCACCTTATACATGACATGCCAATACCAAGTAAAAATAGCCTTTTACCTTAATTCTTTGCATTAGGTTAGCCCATTTTGGGATGACCTTTTGCTATTCTCTAAAGGACCGTACACTTACCTTGATCTTTTGTAAAAAGAAGAGTTGCACTAAGTCAAACATGGATGCTGTAGCCAAACTTAAAGGTAGACCATTGAAGACAATATGTTTTTATCCCTTGCACCTCAGTGTTAAATAGTAGTTTACAGGTGTCAGCACAGGTTTAAAAATGTATCATATTTATTTGTAAAAGGGGGTCTAATTGACCATGCATGGTGAATGTAATTGACGCTAATGGGTGGATTTGTCTCCAATGTAGCAACTTGAGTTGATACTGATGTAGGAAGTGCTATTTTTGGTGTTATGGAGTACAAGTTATGATCATGGCTTCCATTTGTATTCTTGACTATATGTACCTTTGCTTGTTTCAAGTGTGAAATGTTGTGGAGACTTGATTTTTCTATCATACTTAATGCTCATGCAGATATTTTTAACTTACAACATCCGTTGTTGATGTCAATAAAGTTTTGGTTTACTTTTTTTCCTCCAAATTTATGAAATAATGTTGGGAGTCGAACAAAATAGTAGGTCGGTTCAGATCTAAAGCTCAGGGTTAGAATTTATCCTTAATTTTTTAGAGTGGGAATTAGCCCTTTTGATGTTTTTAACATATTTTCTTATATTGACCTTGATCTAGTGGCACAAATTTTAAAGGCATTATTTCCTTAAGCCGAAACAAACTGTAGATTTGAATACACATGTTATTTTCTAACATTCAGTTATTGTCATTTTGATACTTCTAACGGGTTGAAGGATTACATTGTGAAATTGACATTTTCTCTATCATGAAGTTGTACTATTTTGTTTTTAGAGAATGGTTTTATCATTCGTCTTGTATATTAATTTATAGTAAAAATTTAGAGGATGGATTTTGGAGTAAAATAGTGTTTATTTCTTTGGTGGTACATCATTTTTAACTTACATAGTTGAAGTTGGGTATTGTACCTTGCATCAGTTATTGGTTATTATTTTCATTTACTGTTGAAAACTATGTTGCTCTAACAATTTTGAAATAAAATATTTTTTTCTTTGGTGGTAGACAACTATGTAAGTTGGTCTAACCATTTTGAAATAAAATATTTCTCTCTTACGGTTGAAAAGGTTGTCTATAGCACTCAAGGTTGAGGGTGAATCACAACAAAGCACACCAGTCAATAAAATTATGTTAATTGATATCAGATGAATTAACTAGTTGATGCAAAGTGGGATGCTTGGCAAGAAACTGAATAAAAGTTTTATCATGTCAGTGTGACTTATTATATCCTTAACGTAGCATCTCTCAAGTGGAAGGATTCAGTTGATGCTTTTTAATTGTCCATTCATTGTATGCTTATAATTAATTCTTATATAAAATTGTGTGTATATGTGTAATGTATAAAGATCTATTCATAGTTTGTTTCCATTGAGGGAAAGTGACCATTTATGAGAAAATAATTCTCAATCAAACTCGAAGCCCAAGGCCCTAGCTTTTTATATGATGAGATTGGGGAGTCTTTGAACCAATTATAAGGATCAACACAAGGAATAGTAAAATGACATTATCAATGGAGAGAAAAAAATAATTTCATACGAAAAGATAATTAATGGTGGCAGAACCAAGACATCTAACTCCTATAATACTTATTGCAAGATTTGTTATCCTCATTACGTTGTTCAACCACTTACAAAAATGCTCTTATTAATAAAAAGGTAGTCCATTGTTCCTTAATGTCATCCACAGAGCTTCACAATCCCACTCCTCATCATTGGACTATATTGTCCAACAGAACGAAACTGTCCAACGATTTGATCTCGGGATAAACAATTCCACTTTAGGCCACTGTTATACAAAATGTGCCCCTGCTCATTTTTTGTGGCTAACTCCTCTCATTTTTTCCTCTCTTGTCCCTCAATCATAATTTTTTATTTTCAAGCACTCAAAACTTTCAAGAAATGACACCATTGGATAGAGCTCTTTCTCAGCTTTCCAGAAAGGTAAAGTTTTCCTCCTAACTCCCTGTATTTTTGAAGTTATGGCTCGGCGGAGTTTTTGTGGGAAATTTTCCCACAAAAGGCCTGCAGCCAATGAGATGACGCCACATGTCCAAGAAGTGGTGGGGTCAGAGAAATACTTGGAATTTTCACCAAGTGTTTGGCGAAATTTCAAAATTCAAATTTTTTTTTCCGCCAACCCGATTTGGTCCTGTTTTGCCCTAAAATTTCAAATGGCCATAACTTTCGATCCAAAGCTCGGTTTTTCATGTTCTTTATATCAATGGAAATCTGGTGAAATTATCTACAAGATTCCAAGGTCAATTTGGAATTTTGATGGATTTTGGAGAGAGAAAATTTAAAAACATCTCTGGCACGTGGTGATGAGCAGAAATGATGTTTCAACCACCGTTTTTAATGAAGAATGGCTCACATTCTCTCCCAACATGGTTAAAACTGTTAGGGAATGGGTCTGTAAGGATGCCCATGCTATTTTGAATGAATTTTGGTCAATGATTGAACCTCTCCCATGTTTTCCCGCGTTTCTCTCTCCTGGGCTCGTCCCTTGCACTGTAAAAGCCAGATTTGGCTCATTTTCAAAGGGTTGAACATTTTTTGTGTATTGCACGTCCCCTTTCTAAGAACTGCAACTCATTTTTGCCTCTCAGGTGTTGTAATGCAAGTGATTTTGATGTTAAAATAACAATACAAGCCCTGTGATTAATTTTTCATCCTCTGCTGGTGTTGTTTGACTAATTTCTGATTCTTCATTATAGTTATCAGTTTGTGCATGTTGTTTTGTTGCATTTTATGAATTGTGTCAATCTACAGAAGTGAGAAATTCTCACCACTCCTTTGGTGCATCACCTATTAGCATTAGTTTAGTTTATCTACATTCTCTATCTCTGTCTCCTTTGGAATTTAGGGTAGGATTAGGAATTTAAACCTCTGTAACTTGTAAGTGATAAATATGATTAGAGGAGTTGAGGAACCACACTCTAATCTAGAGATTCCTTTCCCATTTTACAAGTCCCACACTTGGGGAGAGGATTCAATGTTGTGCAATCACACTGGATGTCTAAAATATCAAACTAGAAATCTGATCAACATCTAGGGGTGCTGCTGATTTGCAACAATAGTTTTGGCACGCCCGGTGGGACCTTAGAGGTCTTCATTTTCATTGCAAAAAAATTGATGTGCATTTGTTGCAAGTTTCTTGCTTTAAAACAGCTATAAATTGCACATCTGGCGAGTCCAAGGAAGAAGAATCAACTGGTTTTAGCAGTGCAGACCTGAAAACTCATGAGAAGAATCAACACAAGGTCAAGAGCTGGAGAGGAAGAGGTGTTGTTTGAATATCTATAGTTATCTTCAAGAATAAGGGAAAGTGGGAGGAGAATCCAAAGGTCTCCATCTCCACCAAACAGAACTCTCTCAACTCCTCCACCTGGTAGGCCTTTCATTCAATCAACAAGGGTTCTAAGGCCAATCAGAATGGCACAAAACAACCCCTATGTCAATTTCACTGGAAACAGCCCACTTGCTCTCAATGCACAAAATCTAATCCCAGTCGCAGCATTGAAGAACATTCCATGCTTCACTGGAGAAAATCAGACCTCACCTGGTGATCATGTTAAGGATATTGCTAACATTTGTGTAATCCATGAGATCAATGAGATGCAAGTTGTTGTCAAACTGCTAGCATCTTCATTCAAAGGGAAAGCTTTGCAATGGTTCAGGAGTCTTGCCTCAGGTTCTATTCAAAATTGGAATCAGCTATGTATAGCCCTCCATGAGCAGTTTGGGGAAAAGGGAGACAACTTGTCCCTTTTGGAGCAGCTGACAACTATCAAAAGAGCTCCCAATGAGCAGCTGACTGATTTTAATTTTAGATTTCAAAGGACTTGGGAGAGAATTCCAGTGGCAGTCAGGCCAACAGCAGAAGGTGCTTTTCTTTATTACCTTAAAGCTTTAAATTATGATATTTCTATGTTAATTCAGTCCATGGGAGGCACAACTATCCCCATTGCTTATAGCATTACCATTAGAGCTGAAAATTGTTTGATTCAAGCTGGCAAGCTGGCTCCTAGGCCTCCAATGCCATTATTTCCAAGTTTAGAGAGCCCAAGTACTAGCCAAGTGCCTAATTTAGCTTCTATTCCCACTCCTAGAAATCAGAATTCAAGTGAAGCTTCCACTTCATCTTCTAGTGCCTCAAATGAACTTCAAGAATTCATGAAGCAATTGTAAAATCTAGGTAATGAGCTGGTTACACTCAAAAGGCAGCAAGCTCAAGGTTTTAGACCTTCCATCTAGCCTCAAGCTCAGCCTAACAGGAAGCCATATCAACCCCAAAGACCACCCAATCCAGCTGCAAACCTAAATCAAGCAAGGCCTCCTACCAATAGACCATTTCAGCCCTATAATCCCAATGCTACATCTGCCTCTAAAGCATTAGTGCCAGTACAAAACAATATGGCTCAAGAGTATGATTGGTGTTTCCCATGCAATGAACCTCATAACCAGTCCATGTGCTTCAACAGTGCCTTGAATCAAGCATTAATGGTGACAACAACTAGTGTGGAGGGTGAAGGTAGTCAAAGAAATGACCAGTAACAAGAAACATTCCAGCAGCAATCAGCTCCAAATGATACCACACTTATAAACTAGCAGGCAGAATATTTTTGTGGCATGAACCAGACAGTTTCCCAAAGTGTTTGCAGCCAACACAAGGTCAAAGAGGAGAAATTTGGGTGAAGAACAGCCATTGGCCCCAAGTAATTCATGACCTTCTGTCACTCCACAAACTATTGGCAAAACAAAATGCAATCCCAAGCACACAAGGACTGCCTAAAACAGTTCCTAGGCCAACTCAAATGTCAGTTGTTGCTGCCCATATGCAAGGGATTGAATGTGTTGGCCAGGGGATAGCAAAAGGATACTTCATCCCCATTCAATATCATTGATCAGATGAAGAAGACAAATGTAAACATATCAATGTGGGAATCACTATCTATCCTAGGCCAAAGAGATTTGCTACAAGCTGCCATGAAGGACTGGTCAACTTCAAATCAGCAAGTCCAAATGCAAGAGAAGGTGCTCACAAATGCTACCCAGCCTGAGGGGAATCATGGAGGACAGCAAGGTAAAATATTGAAGCCCCCTCCATTCTATGTTTCATTAATCATTGGGAACCAATTAGTACACAATTGCATGATTGATTCCGGGGCAAGTAGTTCAGTAATGCCCAAGCAAATAGCTGATCAGTTGGGAATTCAGTACGAAACCATATCTAAAGGGGTGGTACAGTTGGATGGGACAGCAGTAACAACAGTTGGGGTGATTAAAAACTTGAGTCTTACTTTGCATGCCTGTCCCAACGTGGTTGTTTTGCAAGATGTCTCAGTAATAGACCTTCCACCACTCTTTGCTTTATGTTTGTCAATGGATTTCATAGCTAAGATTGGAGGTTACTTGTCTGCTGATTGGTCACACATGCTGTTCAGAACAAGATATGGAACCAAAGCCACAATCAGGTCTGAACCTATTGCAAACTTTCACATTGAGCCTTACACTCCAAGTCAGATTAATGCCAATTGTTCAGCGTTTGATCAAGAAGTTCATCCAAGCACTGATGAAGCTGACACCAAGGTTGGAAGCATCCCAGATTTAACTCTTGATGAATGGGCAAGCAAGGTGCATGCTTTTGATCCTTATCAAGAAATAGAAGAATCTGAGCTGGGAGTCTATTGCATACATGAAAAAAATCAGCCTATTCCTAGCATCACCAAGCCAAACCACAAAGATGACAATGAGGTATGGCAGTTGTTTTTTGACGGATCAAGGAGTAAACAAGGTGCAGGAGGTGGAGCTATGCTTGTTTCACCACAAGGAGTTAAGTATTATTCAGCTTTCAGATTTCAGTTTGCATGCTCTAATAACACTGCTGAATATGAAGCTTTGATACAAGGATTGCATTGGTCAATCAAGAGAAGGATAAAGAACTTGCAAGTCTTTGGTGACAGTGAGTTGATTGTCAACCAAGTTAAGGGGTAGCATGTTGTCAAGAATGATCTACTCAAGTGCTACAAGAACAGGGTGTGGGACCTCATTGAAGATTTTGAGGGCTTTAGCATAAAATCCATTCCTAGAAAAGAGAACCAAGCTGCTGACAGGCTTGCAGCAGTTGGGGCAGCCTTTGACGTTGTTGAAAGCATTCAAAAAGACAAGGTACAACCAAACATCCATGTGATTGTGAGGCCTTCAGTGCCAGACAACAATGTAAGTTGGAAATTATTTGAAAATGATCAGCAAATCATCCATTTCTTGCAAGAAGAAGCTGAATTCTCAGCCAAAAATCAAGAAAAGTTAGAGCAGCAGTATGGTAACCAAGTGGTGCAGCTGAGAACGAACAAACTACCAAAGGGACTTATTACTTTGGAGTCCATTTTCAATCCTAATGATTAGTTTAGGAAGGAGAAAGCAAACATCCATGTGAAAGGAGAAGATTCAGTGTCCATCTCGGTAGGAGAAGGCAAATCACTCCAAGTTGGCAAGATGACAACTGAACAAGAAATGTATGAGTTTATACAGCTTTGTCAAGAATTCCCTGATGTGTTTGCTTGGAGCTATGAAGATTTGAAAGGTTTCAATCCCGAGTTAGCTCAACACACCATTGAATTGGATCCAAATACTAAGCCCATCAGGCAAAAACAAAGGCCAGTCAACCCTCACATGGAGCCTCTCATGAGAAAAGAATTGAATAAGTTGATAGAATCAAGAATCATATTCCCTATCAAGCATTCTAGTTGGGTTGCCAACTTGGTTCCGGTCAAAAAGAAGAGTGGGGAAATCAGATTGTGTGTTGACTTCAGAGATTTGAATAGAGCATCTCTCAAGGATCATTATCCACTTCCTTCCATGGAGCATATTTTACAAGTTGTTGCTAGCTCCGAGAGGTTTTCACTACTTGATGGCTATTCAGGGTATAATCAGATTATGGTGAAGGAAGAAGAGCAGTTCAAGATAGCCTTTACAACCAAATGGGGAACTTATGCATACAGGAAAATGCCATTTGGGCTGTCCAACGCTGGAGCTACCTTCCAAAGGGCAATGGACATGGCGTTCAAGGGTTTGATTAACAACATAGTGCTGATATATCTTGATGATATCACTGTTTTTTCAAAAAATGCAACAGACCATCTCTTTCATTTGAGACAAGTGTTCACAAGGTGCAGACGGTTTGGAGTATCCTTGAATCCTAAAAAGTGTGTTTTTCTAGCTCATGAAGGAAAACTCCTTGGCCACATTGTCTCCAAAGAAGGATTAGCAATTGATCCAGAAAGAGTTGAAGCCATAAGAGCACTACCATTGCCAAGCCATAAGAAGGCCCTCCAGAGTTTCTTGGGGAGAATAAAAAAATTTCGGAGGTTTGTCCCAAATTTTGCAGCCCTTGTCAGGCCTATCACCAAGATGTTAAATAAAAGCATGGCTTTCAAGTGGACAACAGAAGGCAAAGAAATTTTTGAAGCAATCAAAGAAGCCATCTCTCAAGCCCCAACTCTCATCAACCCAGATTTCTCCAAGGATTTCATTCTCTATGCATTTGGGGGGGATGACACTATTTCTGCAATTTTGGTACAGCAGAACAAGGAAAATGATGAACAACCAATTGCTTTCTTTAGCCAAATCCTGGAGGACTATGAGGTGAGATATTCTTTCATTAAGAAGCATGTTCTTGCAGCAATTAGAAGCTTGAAGAAGTTCAAGCATTTAATCTCAAACAACAAGGTTCAATTGTTGGTTTCTCATGCGGAGGTTAAAGACTTCCTCCTCAACAAAGACTTGAATGAAAAGAGAGCAGGTTGGATTACCCGTGTCATGGAATATGACATAGAGATCAAGGTCACCAAGTTGGTCAAAGGAAAAGGATTGTGTGAGCAGCTAATTTTGAGCAAACAAAAGGAAGCATGCAATGAGAAAGAGACTGTTTTGGCGTTGCAAGACAACCGTGAGCAAGGAAGCACTCAATAGGAAAATAATGGTGTCCCCACTCCTTGTTGTACCCAAAGTATAATGCACTTCCTAAGCATAGGCCTATGCCCTCTAAAGATGAACAAGACCCAAAGAAGACACTTTAGATTGCAGGTTGTCCCATATGCCCTTGTTGATGGTGTTTTGTTCAAAAGAGATGTGAATGGAGTACTGCTGAGATGCATTGGTACAAATCAGATTCATAGGGTGTTGGAAGAGTTCCATGGTGGACTAGCTGGTGGTCATTTTGCACCAAGAGTGACAGCTCTAAAGATCATGAGGGCTGGCTATTATTGGCCCAAGATTTTCAATGATTGTTATGCATAGATTAAGAGGTGCAAGAATTGTGCATTCTTCACAGGTAAAAAGAGACTAGTTGCCCTTCCTTTGCATCCAATTTCAGTTGACCAGCCATTCATGCAATGGGGTTTGGACTTCATTGGGGTCATTAATCCCAATTCAAGCCAAGGGCACAAATGGATTTTAACAGCCATAGATTACTTCACCAAGTGGACTGAAGCGGTAGCACTCAAGGAAGCAAATGAATCTAGTATCCTAGACTTCTATGAGGGAATAGCAACTAGGTTTGGCATACCAACTACAATAATATCAGATAATGCATTGGCATTCATTAGATACAAGGTGACTGAATGGGTTGTCAAGAACATGATCTACCTAAGTACGTCATCAAACTATTACCCCCAGGGTAATGGCCAGGCTGAATCTACAAACAAGAACTTGTTGAGGATCATTAGGAGGACTCTTGATGAGAATCAGAGGTCTTGGCATACCAAATTGAAATTAGCCTTATGGGCTGATAGGATAACTCCCAAGAGATCTACAGGTAATTCTCCATTCAAGCTTGTTTATGGGAGAGAGGCAATTTTACCCATGTCTCTTGAGTTGCCAACATTGGAACTCATGAAACAGTTGGAGTTGTCGGAGTTTGAGCCCATGGAGGTTGGATATGCAGAATTGATGGAGCTCCAAGAAATTAGAAATCAGGCATCCCAAGCAATGGAGAAGGATCAGGCTTTGATAAAGAAGACCTTTGATAGAAAGGCCAAGAATAGATCCTTCCAAGTTGGAGATTTAGTGCTAAAATGGGATGCAGATAGAGAAAAACTGGGGAGGCATTCAAAATTTGATGCCATTTGGAGTGGCCCATACATGGTCACAAAGTGTAAGGACAGCAATGCCTTCCAATTGTCTTCATTGGATGGTGAAGAACTACAGATTCCAGTCAATGGAATCCATTTAAAGCATTGCTACTAAAGGGAGATTCTCCACCTTGTACATATTAGTTTAGGTTTTTCATTCCTCCAAGTGCTTGTGCACATTGTTTTGCTGTAGATTAGTTTTTCTTTCCCTAAGTGCTTTGGCACAAGCTTACTGTTCCTGGGGATGTGTTTGCAGGCCTTGCTCCATCAGGTGATATTCCATCTTCCTCCTTGCAGTGTTCTAGTCAGTTGGGGTATCAAACAGAGAATTTGATGACTCCATGCCCAATGGATTGCTTCAAGCAACTGGTAACTTCATCCAGCAGGCAGATGACCCCTCTAAGTCGCCAAAATTGTTATCCAAAATGTGCCCCTGCTCATTTTTTGTGGCTAACTCCTCTCATTTTTTCCTCTCTTGTGCCTCAGTCATAATTTTTACTTTTCAGGCACTCAAAACTTTCTAAAAATGACACCATTGGATAGAGCTCTTTCTCAGCTTTCCAGAAAGGTAAATTTTTCCTCCTAACTCCCTGTATTTTTGAAGTTATGGCTCGGCGGAGTTTTTGTGGGAAATTTTCCCACAAAAGGCCCGCAGCCAATGAGCTGACGCCACGTGTCCAAGAAGTGGCAGTTTCGGAGGAAGACTTGGAATTTTCACCAAGTGTTTGGCGAAATTTCAAAATTCAAATTTTTTTTTCCGCCGACCCGATTTGGTCCTGTTTTGCCCTAAAATTTCAAATGGCCATAACTTTCGATCCAGAGCTCGGTTTTTCACGTTCTTTATATCAATGGAAATCTGGTGAAATTATCTACAAGATTCCAAGGTCAATTTGGAATTTTGATGGATTTTGGAGAGAGAAAATTTAAAAACATCTCTGGCACGTGGTGATGAACAGAAATGACGTTTCAACCACCGTTTTTAATGAAGAATGGCTCACATTCTCTCCCAGCATGGTTAAAAATGTCAGGGAATGGGTCTGTAAGGATGCCCATGTTGTTTTGAATGCATTTTGGTCAATGATTGAACCTCTCCCATGTTTTCCCACGTTTCTCTCTCCTGGGCTCGTCCCTTGCACTGTAAAAGCCAGATTTGGCTCATTTTCAAAGGGTTGAACATTTTTTGTGTATTGCACGTCCCCTTTCTCACCTTGGAAGTGATTTTGGTGGAATATTAGACCTTTTCTAAGAACTGCAACTCATTTTTGTCTCTCAGGTGTTGTAATGCAAGTGATTTTGATGTTAAAATAACAATACAAGCCCTGTGATTAATTTTTCATCCTCTGCTAGTGTTGTTTGACTAATTTCTGATTCTTCATTATAGTTATCAGTTTGTGCATGTTGTTTTGTTGCATTTTATGAATTGTGTCAATCTGCAGAAGTGAGAAATGCTCACCACTCCTTTGGTGCATCACTTATTAGCATTAGTTTAGTTTATTTGCATTCTCTATCTCTGTCTCCTTTGGAATTTAGGGTAGGATTAGGAATTTAAACCTCTGCAACTTGTAAGTGATAAATCTGATCAGAGGAGTTGAGGAACCAGCCTCTAATCTTGAGATTCCTTTCCCATTTTACAAGTCCCACACTTGGGGAGAGGATTCAATGTTGTGCAATCACACTTGATGTCTAAAATATCAAACTATAAATCTGATCAACATCCAGGGGTGCTGCTGATTTACAACAACAGCCACCTGATAATTGGTTTTGCAATTTGTATAAATATTTTATGGTTAGACATATCCACCATGAGTTGACCACAATCGTAAATTGTAACTATTGACCCCTATATAAGCAAGTTTAAGCCACTTGTTTACTCACTTGAGACATTCAAGACCTCCTCCAGCATATATCACTCAAAAGGAAAAAAAAAACTTTCATAATTATTAAATCGCTACCATAGGACACTAGATGCAATCAAGATCTTCGTATCTACAAATTTCACCGTGAAATGCACATGCAAATTCCCCTTACATTTACATGTGTTATAACTACCCAAAATAACATAAGGCCTAAAATTGCAAACAACTATTCATGTTAACATTATTGATCGCCCACTTTTTGCGTTCAGAAATATCTTCACAATATATTGCATCAATGATTGCACAACGAGCTCTTTCTGCTTCAAACAATTGCAAAAAAATCATGTGGTTGGAGAGTAGAGTATCACATTGGATTCCTATACCGCTTTCCCCAGGGTGAGCAGATGCCTATAGATCTAGCTTCCCTTGTATCCCACTTTTCATCGATATTTAAATCCCTCTTTTACATATGGATTGATTTGTTTTCAAATCGTGAGGATTTTCCACTCCTTCTCCCCATCGAACTTGATTTTTTCCAAACAACTTTTCAAAATATCACTTCTATTTAGTATGATTATTTCCCTTCTCTTTAATCACATTTCAAATACTTTCTTTTAAACAACTACCGGAAATGGTAACTCCTTTTCAACATAACCACACAAAATTCTACCACCCAACATAGTGCTTTTTATTTCCGTTCCACTCTCACTTAGTCCATATAACCGACAAATTAAATACCTTAACCACCATAACTCCGCTTCTCGCTTACCTCCCCTTTTCCACATATCACTCCTCAACTGCGTCCCTTTCGGCGTTTACATTGCACTGCTCGCGTGCGATTGCTAGTTTTTTAAATAATTTATTTTGCAAGAGTACGACACTAACCAAAAGATGTTTCCCCTCCAATTAAGGACAAAATAGCTTAATATAGACATTATTCTCGTGACAATGGCGTGTACTAAACACTTTGATTGAAATCCATGAAGATTCAATTGTAACGTCTACACAAGACAAAATTAAGGTCAATGTTTTCTATCCATATGTTTTTATTAGCCCAAAATCAAATCACTCCGTGCTAATAATCTTTACGGATCTCGTTCCAAAATCAAAACACTTGGCACTAATGAAGTTTTGGAAGTTTTAATCCCGTAATTTTGTACCTAGTGTGCTTTTTAATTTGGGCTTATTCATAATTATGTGTTTAGTCGAAGGGCGTGTTTAGAATTGTTCTTGTGAAATTTTAATCCTCGCTGAATGTCTAGCTGTAAAAATTTAATCCTCGTAAACTGGAGGAACTGGAGGTTGGAGTTTATATTTGCAAATGAAGGAACTGGAGGTTATATGTTTCTAGGGATTTGACAAGGTAATAGGGTCAAACTGGAGGTTGGAGGACACATTGGAGGTTGAGGATAATTCTCTTGTCCGGTAATCTATTTGTTCAGAGTTTGGATTAAATGCTTGAATAGTTTGGTGGTAGTATGTTTTTTCTAGTTCGGTGTTGTGGTGTTAAGTTTTGGTCTGTTTTTCATTGAGTTTTGATAAAGAGTAGACAAGGTTATTGCGACTAGTTTTGTAGCTACAAGGACTTCTCAACTCTCATCTGATAAGGGGGGAGACTGTCACTGGCCTTTGATCAGTCCTCGATGATTATACGAGTTGACATAGGATTTGTTTGCATTTGAAGTATTGAGCAAAGAATTGTTGATGATTGTTGGGCATCAAGAAAATGCGTCGTACAAAGTATGAGAGAATCATTGGACAAGTTTCTATGTGAGACCTTATGTGGATCGATGTATTTGAGCAGACTTTGATCGTGATTATACTACAATATAGTGTGGATGGTCAAAGGATATGAACATGCTAGTTAGGATGTTCATTATTCATACCACAACTCACGAGAGTAGCAAATTTCTAAGTGAAGTGGCATAAGTTGATCAGTACCACAATATACAATGTGTCAAGTTGTAGATGTAGCAAAGATCTTTGAAGACATCACAATTATATGCTCCATATTCATCCTCTTCTATACACCTTTAGATTAAAGGGGTTGTTACTACACATTGGTTGACTCAAAGTTGTCATAGCTTATAAAACTAATGTGTTAATATTAATTTTTTAATATTGCGTGGTTAGTTATAGGTTAGGTGTGTTTGGCAATTGGTTAGGTCCTTTAAAGCTAGCTGGTTATTTTAATTATTATTATTTGGTATATTTATTTACCCTTGCATAGTTAGATAGGTGTCTCGTGATTGATGTATTTTAGATAGATTTATTTAAGATATCTATACTAGTTTAAAATCTTTGTGAATATTGTGAAATGGAAGGGGGTTTACATTGGTGAATCAATAAAATATGTACTTGTGCAATCTTAGAGTATTTTGTATTGCATTTAATTATAATCATTTCATGTCGCGTCATTTAAATGAAGAGCCCGCTGCAACATTGAAATTGTTATTCAGAACTGTTATGTTGTAAGATCATGTCTTTGAATATTCACCTTATCTATGAATTATTGAAGTGGGTGGATGTTGCAACATTCGCAAATATAGGATGTGCATTCTCAGTTTTTATGTCTTGCAGAGAACCCATTTGGGAGGAACTGTGATGGTCACACTAGTCTTCTACAAGAAGATTAATTTTAAAAACGGAGCAGTCTATTTCAAAATCCTCTGGGGTATTCTAGGTGCAGATGATTTTCATGGTCGATTCTTTAACTGCCCATTCAGAATCAATGTGGTTTTTGACAGAGATGTGGTTGTATAAAAATTTCCATTGTTTTTAATTATGATAGTTTAGTTAAAGGAGACTCCAACAGTGAGGATGATGATGTAAAAGGTACTCTTTAGCCATCCACCAAGATACAAATTCCAAGATATACTAAAAAAGATAAGGCTGGGATCTACAAATTTAAAGGAACCAATATCTCTCAGTTCTTAACACTAAGCTAGAGAAGCATTATGTGCACCTAACCCGTACAAAATTAATAATTTCAATCAAGAAAAAAGTAGACTCTAATTTAAGTGTACTCATTCAAACATAAACAGTAGCCACTACTTTAAAACAGATATAACCATGTGTTTATTTTTCCTTTAACAGGACGGTCTTGAAACAAATATATGATTTAGGTGGAAGGACATCAATCAAGAGTCCAGAAGACGACTGCATATTTGTTATGGTGATTATAACATTGTAAAGAAAAAGAATGAGAGTCCCAAAAAAGGAACTTAGAAGCTTTCCTTTTGGACTTTCCCTGAAGTGTTCTCATGCACACTCTAGATGCTCAAAACACACATCCAAAAGATTAGAAAGCTTGTACACAATTTGTTGCATGGTGGGTCTAGCTTCAACATCCTCCTCTATGCATGATTTAGCCATGAGGGCCATGCTCATTGCACTGTCTATGGAGCATGTGTCCTGAACATTTGGGTCTATCCATTTCCTTAGCTTTTCTTCTATGTCATGGCCTTCCAACAAGGCCTTCATTTGTCTCCACAGAAGCCTCAATTTTCCATCCTTGAGAATGGCTTCCTTACCAGAAATCAACTCCAAAAGTATAACCCCAAATGCAAATACATCAATCTTTGGAGACACCAATCCACTGTACTCTGGTGCCATATATCCCTCCGTGCCTTTTATATGTCTTGTTGCTGCATTCACTCTGGATCTTTCAGCTCCAAAATTTGCAATTTTAGCCCTGAGTTTCCTGTTCAGAAGAACATTGCTGCTCTTCAAATCTCCGTGGACAATGCCAGTGTGCTCATGAATGTGACAGAGCCCAGTTGCTACATCCAAAGCAATTTGAAGTCTTACTCTCCATGTAAGACCTGTGAAGCCCTTCTTCACCATCCTAGATTGCCTATGGAGGCACAAATTTAAAGACCCATTCTCAACATATTCATAAATCAAATAGGATTTCCCCTCAGAAGTCATGCAGAAGCCCTGCAATATGACCAAGTTTTCATGCTCCACCTTCTGCAAAGACTTCAACTCTTGAGATGCATCCCCTTTCATCTGCTTGATAACAACATCCCTGCCATTGATAGTGCCTCTATATACAGAGCCTGCAATATGGGACAGAGAACTGAAATTTTGAGTTGCTTCCTTAACAACTTGAGGGGAATACATAATTGGCCTGCATGCACCACTACCCACAAACTCTGCTTGTACACCCATCTCTATATCCACAGGCTTCAACTTTGGTGATACATTTTTTTCCACCATGGAAGCTTTTGCAAGTGTTGAAACCTTGTGTACAAGCTCAAAGACTGCTCTACCAACCATCATTCCCAAAACAACAATGTACAGACCAAATAACAGGGTCTCATATGAATCATGAACCTGCACTGAAGCAGAAACATGTGGAAGAAGTCTCTGAGCTTGGACATGGCATGTTTGCACCAACAGCAATACAAAAAACACATACAGTAACTTATTCTCCATGAATCTGCACACAAGAGACCATAGAATTATACACACTATATTAAGTTTGGCTGCACTGTATTGAACAATGCCAGTTGGGAAGTATATGGGGAAACCAAGATTCTAATGGCAATGATAGTACATCTTGAAGACAATGTATTTGGTAAGATCTATGCCTCTTTTATAGAGCTTAGAAAGATCCCTTAATTCTAAGAAAAGTTGAGACAGGACAAAGCTTCTGACTTTTATGTTTCTTCCCCACTTATTCTTTGTCCCAGGAGTCACAAGAAAGTAAACTTTTAATCAGAATCCCGTGAACCCAACACTACTGCTAAAGCCTTCGCCTCCTTTTTAAATACTAGAGAGCTTTTGAGCGTGCTCTAGCCATGCGCTGCAATTGTTTTTTTTTTTTTTTTTAAAATTAATATTGCGTATTTCCATTGAGTATTTGGATTAATTATGCTTTTTATTTGAGTATTTAGATTAATTAAATGTTTTGAGTTTTATCCAAAAAAATTATTTAAAAACATTATTCAAAAATGATTTAAACTTAATTAAATTTGATTTTATCATTTTATATTTATCTAAATTCAAATTATAATATTTATAAATAAAATTTTCATTTATAATATACAACTATTGGTATTAAATTTGATTTTAGTGTTTATAAGTTTAAATTGTAATGTTGAATAAAATATTTCATTTATAATATAAAACTACTTATTTATTGGTTCATTAATAAATCCAGTTTTAAATTTGATTGTATTATTTAAAAGTTTAAATTATAATATTTATGAATAAAATATTTTATTTATAATATGAAATTACTTATTTATTAAGTGTAGTAGTCTAATATTTTTTAAAATAAGAAAATGGATGATCCATAGGGATCCAAAGAAACACCACTAACTTTCAAAAGTGTCATTTTCAAGTAAATTGGAAGTACGAACAACACTTGTGTGATTTTGTAAGTTTCCAAAGTAGAAGTTTATAGATTAATGGAATCGAGGTTTGTTCAATGTCTTAAATAGCATAACTGTAATAGTTTGATATATTTTGATTAATGGGTAAATGTTTTTGACCGGAGTTAAAATTAGGTTTTAGAACACAAACAATTCCCAAACACAACCAAAATAGACGTCAAACACTAATGAACAACCAAAACACAAAGAACATTGTCATCGACATCACAAAAGTCAATGATATCAGAGAAACACAAGACCTATCAACAAAAGGTCATCAAAACTGTCGTCCTCAACAGGGGAATGATGGCCCCTAACGAGATAGCCCAAACCAAACCATCCGAAGTTATACTTGAGAAGCCCCCAACCTTCTTGCACCACAAGAAAGCAGACCCTCCAACGTTATCCGAGTGTTGGTGAGCACCATCACCTAAGCTGCATTAGACCTCATCCTCTCTACCTTCGATCTTCGACCACTGTGTTTAGTGATAGCACCCAACTCCACCAAATATGGCTTCCAATGATACTGAGGGGTTGTGGAATCCAATTTGCGATATCTAAGTGAATCAGTCCCCTCCCTGTGACCCACCTCAACCTCCCCAAAAAAAAGAAAAATTAGAAACAACCCTTATCACACTTCGGGGCTTCAACCTAACACCAAGAACACCCAATCGTTCTACGTCACCCTCGTCCAATAAAAGAATGAAAAAAAATACAAAAACAAAATAATCTAATATTATTGAAATGAAATAATTTTAATTGAATCGATAAGATCTTAGGTATATGGAAATTCCCCAACCGCTCAAAGATAATAATATTACTAACTTAATTGTTTCTTTAAATAGAGTATCCTTCCACTTATCAATTTGGAATATCACTTCCTCTAACTCATCACTATTGTTAACTTAATAGAGATTTTATTCCAGTGACAATAAATAGTATCCGGAATACAAAACCAACATTCCAAAGGGCATTGAGGGTACTTAGGCATATCTTGGCCACAATGTCCTAGATACTCATGCAGACACGTGCCGCCTTCTCATTTGTCAAAATTATTGTCAATTTTTCCTACCCAAATTTTTTTGTCTCTGCCTTGTATCTCACGAAAGTGAGCAATGAAAAAGCCTTAAATAACTTATACAAGTAAGCCATGTTGAAACCTCTTTCTTGCATTTTACGCTTTCTTTAAATCCTTAGGGTTAGTGGAAAGTAAGTAAAGATTCACCAATGGTGAGGTAATGATTGAATTAAAATATAAATATACTTTGAAACAACCAAAAGTGGACGGTGTACCAACCAAATGCTCCCACGAGCCTACAAACCAACATTGCAGTAGTTTATGCAATAATATTTAGGGTGGCATAAACTAAAACATATTAGTTGTGTGTTCATAGTCCAAAATCAAATCACTTCGGCATTTTTTTAATTGGAATAGATTATTGTATAAATTAAAAATCAATAGAAGATGGTTAAGATAAAGAGATAGTTAGAAAGAGTCATAGTCTGAGTTTAATATAAGATAAAATGCTACGAGAGCAATCAAAAGGTTGAGATTACATACTAATGACAAAAGCAAGAGTGTAAAATACAAGTAACAACAATGTTAAAGAAAGGGAGGTCGCAGATCATCCTTGGAAATAAAAGCCTCCAAATCAATAGGCTCATCCCTCGAAGGATCTGGGGTGAGTCACACATCTAAAGTCTAAGAAGTATCCTACACAACTAAAGGCGCAATTATTCCTCATTTAGGTGGTGAAGAGCCAACAACAATAATGTTGCCTTGCAACAGAGGGCCAACGAGATAGCCCAGCAACAAGCTTCCCTCGAGGTGGCAATGGGATTTAGAGTCCCCATTGAGGTGTTGGCAGGGGGGGAAGTGGTTGTAGATAAGGGATGAAAATTGACTATGTGAGCAATTATATCGGTGTCGAGGGATGAGTAGTGGAGGGCACAACTGTGAAGGATCTAGTGGAACATGAATCATGGTGCAAGGGGTGCTCCCCCAGTGCATTACAAGCTGCTATAAATTTTAAAACTCGAGGGACATCTTCTCATCATGTGCCTGGATATGTAAGGAAAGAGCAAAGATAACAACGATTTTTTTCATCTACGACAAAATATTGAGAAATTGGCTTCATTACTAAAGTTGTAACATTTCTAGTTGATCTTCCATCATTGGGTGATGGAATTTATGTTTGTGGTGTTAACCCCTTTTAAGTTGGACAATGACAACTCTAATAAGATGCAAAAAATGTGAATTACTTGGATCTCCTTTTCCTATCGGTCCGAACAAAATGCATGTTTGGATTGAAAAGATTTGTCTTATATTTGGTGTTGAAACCCAAGGTCTGGAGAAAAGGGAGTAATGGATAAGAGAAATTTTAAAGGATTATCTTGACTTGGGATGTGATAAATATATCTTTTTCATGGATGATGATCTCCTAAAAGTCTCTCTAGCAAGATTCTTGATTAGACGTGGAATTATCATTCATGAAATTGGTATTCCATACATGTATAAACGATATCAAGCAACAAAATTATTACTTTTATAATATACATGTGTATTGATGTGTGTACCAATACAACAAATTGTGGAAAAACTGGAAAATTCGAATCAAATACGACATATATGCAAATTACAACCCGACTTAGCTATTACTGCAATGGCTCATGCTAACTCATTATGTAATAGTAAGACCTCCTTATGGTTTGAGTTTAGAGTATTTTAAATTAGTTTTACTATATTGATTACTATATTAAGACCACGTTATGGTTTGGGTTTAGTATATTTTAAAGCATATTTACTATATTGATTAACATATTAAGACCATGTTATGGTCTGAATTTCCATAATTAAATTAGACTTATATCTCTAAAAATGCCAAAGAAATGCTACATACGTAGGGTAGTGAGAGAGGTCTCTAAAATAAGCCATTTTCCACATGAAGGCTCTGGGTGGAAAGATTTAGAGAGGGAGTGAATCCATGACCAAGCATCTCTTACTGAGGGAAAAACCAAAACACGTGTTTGAAGGTCTTAAGTCTAGCACACACAGGGCATTTAAGACTAAAAATGCTAATGTGCTTAAATTGTTTGTTTAGATGAGTGGTTAGCGCAATATGACATAATGAAAGTCATGTATCTAGAAAACACACAACTTTAGTAAATCATCAAGTCTATTTATAACATGTTTTTGAAACTTGATTGAGTCAAGAAAACCGCACTTTAGGGAAGAAATTCAAACTCCAACGGGTATTTAACTTGATGAGAGTTCGGGTCAGAATGGTATCGTGATCTTAAAGCAAACCGAGAGAATAATTCTTGAAAGTATTGTTAGCATTCCATCTCCATTCCTTTCACCAAGCTATGGGAGGATGGAGGTTGAGTTTGTACATCATAACACATGGTAGGATATCCTAGAACTTTAAATTGGAGTGAAGATTTGAATTAACAAGATGATTTTTTGTTTGATCTCATGCCATGAAGTCTAATTTTGGATGAAACAAGGTCTTCAATAACACTTGGGTAGTAACATTTCTCTTTTGATACAATTAAGGATATCTGACTCAAGGTGTGTCAACCAAATGAGTACAATTCCCCATAATAATGGTAAACCAACATATGTTATGACTATTAAAAGAGAGCCTCAATTTGAAGCCATCACCCACCCATCTCAAGTAAACCTTAATGATGTCATAAGATTTCCAAAGACTTTTTACCACAAAGGAACCTTTAATTTTGACTAGCACAAAATTGATAAGCAAGGTATGGAGACGAATTTTTTGCAATAGTTTTCTCCATAAGGCACTTGCTCCAGATGAGAAATTGGAGCAAGATTGACTCATGTTAGCATTTTCAAAGAAGGATGTATGAAATTCTATTTTTGGAAAGTATTGAAATCTATTTTTATCAATGAATAATCGAGATGAGTAGTTAGAGCAATATTAATAATTAAAGTGGTATTTCTAGAAAGTCTCTTTTATAGTAAGTCATGAAATCTATTTGTAACATGTTTTTGATAAATTTTGGTATTTTGCATCTTTGACGGTCTTTAGAGCATTTTTGGGCTTCATACACTTCTGGACTATTGATTTATCAACTAGAGCCATAATCTAGTAGTGCACTTCACTCTTCTTTTCAACACATCCTTCAGTTCAAAAATAAGGGCAATGGAATAGGAGATATGAGCCCAACAAGGAGCACTAAAAAAGAAGAATAATAGTAATGGATTTCATCCTTTTCAGCCCATTTGAATTCACCCCTAAGGTGGAGACCTGACATTTCTATTAGGATGACCTTTTGGTTCACATTCGGAGCCCTTCATTTACTATTCTTAGTAACCTTCCATTTTCTGTATTATTTTTCACTATAAAGAAGATTGTTTCGAATGGAGACATAAGTTTGTAAGTGGAGAATTTTTATAGGTAGAATTTTCAAGTTTACAATCTTTGAGGCATACATCTCTTCTGTAGAGTTCTCCCATTTGTATACATCTTCATTTGCAGGGAATTGCAAGGCATACATATCTCATATAGAGTTTTCCTTTTCAACGTACATTCTCGATTGCAAATTTATTTTACTTACAATTTTATTTATACAATTCAATTTCATTTTTGCAAAAATAATTTAGTTTTATTTCTCTAAACAATTCATTAATTCTATAATCTCAACTATTTTATTATGAATATATTACCATAACACATTAAACACCATTGTTAGTGTGTTGTCCATCGATTTTGAAAATAATTCTAATCGCAGGTATCAAAGTGGGAAAATGAATTTTTCAAGATTTTACAGATTTTGAAAATGATGGAAAAATCGAGCCAAAAAAAGAGAATAGGGCCCAATTTGAGAAAAACTTGTTTCTAGCATTTTGAACTAAGCACAAATCACTCCTCGCAAAAAACCAATTTCTGAGGGAAGAGAATCAATGGTTGTAGACCAATTTAAACATGATCATGGAGCAAATGATGAATATGTAGAATAATTTGTCCCATTTTGGAAACCCCATTGTGGAAGGATTTATCTAAGTAGAGGAAAGGTGCAATGAAGTTATAAACAATTTACATAATCAACTGGATAAAAAGAAACATTTTGTGAAGAAATTCAACATTACATATCCATCTTACAAGGCTAATTCAAAAAGATGAATGAAAAAGAAGAAAATTGTTGAAGATGCACAAACATAAACATAGGAAGGCATGGTATGTTTTTCTTGTTTTGCACATTCTAATAATTGTTCATATGTGATTGAAAATTTTAAAAATCACACAACAGGTATTGGTTTCATGTTAAATAAAATGGGTAAAATAGACAAGGCCTTAGAAAGAATGGATAGGGAATTTAGAACCTCTCAACATGAAAAAGATACCAAATAATTTTGGTCTCAGGTACGTTGGGGAAGCATCTCAACCTATCATGGATCCCACATTTATTAAATCAAGTATACATCAAAAAAAACTATGTTCAACATCGGTGTGAACATTTTGTTCACACATATGGGAGGCATTCAATTCAACACCTCATTTGTAGTCATTGCTGTAGAAAAGGTCATGATTTTGATCATTATTGGAATCTCCATCCTTGTGATATTTGTGGGAAGTGAAACCATGTCAGTTCTATATGTTAGCTCATTGATATCCCTTCACATAGGTCTCAAAAA
This sequence comes from Taxus chinensis, assembly GCA_019776745.2. Lineage (NCBI taxonomy): Eukaryota > Viridiplantae > Streptophyta > Pinopsida > Cupressales > Taxaceae > Taxus > Taxus chinensis. Next base: position 855,880,065 of record CM034149.1, on the reverse strand, counting down.
ATAGTGAATAGTAATATTTGGTAAGCCACCCCATCCAATAGGACAAAAATCAATTCAACACTCAGAATTTATCATCCACATCAGAGGTCAATCCTACAAACAGTGGGTCAAATTGCTTCTCAAGTAAGGGATAATGATCTTAATGAGCACTCACAGCAATATTGATCATGTTAACCTCTAGAGAAGGATCTATGAAAGTATATTTGTGGAAAGTATTGAAATCTATTTTTAGCAATGAATGATCAAGATGAGTATTTAGTGCAATATCAAGAATTAAAGCATGCTTTCTAGAAATTCTATTTTTAGGAAGTCATGAGGTCTATTTTTAGCAAGTTTTTTTTATAGCTTTTGATATTTTGCATCTTTGAGGGTCTTCCAAGAATTTTTGGGCTTCATACACTTCTAGGCCACTTATTTGTCAACCATAATCGCAATCTAGTAGCACGCTTCAAGTTTATTTTGAATGCATTCTCTAGTTTGAAAATTGGGTTAATGGGATAGGAGATATGACCCCAACAAGGAGCACTAAAAAATAATAATAATGTAATAATATTATTATTTTCATATTTTTTCCTTTTTTACTAATTCAAATTTACCCCAAGGTGGATGCATGTCATATCCTTGTAAGATGACCTTTCAAATCCCATTCAGAACGCTTCATTTACTATTCCTAACATCCTTTCATCTTATATACTGTTTCACTATAAAGAATATGGTTTCGAATGGAGACATAAGTTTGTAAATAGAATTTGTTTATAGACATAAATTGTAGGTAATAAGTTTCCTTGGGGAAAGCTACACACGAAGGAGATGTGCATTTTTTCAAAGAGTATGCAGCCTTATTGCTCACAAGAAACGAAGAAAATAAGTAGATTGTGGAACAACTTAAGGAGCATGTCAGAACCTTGATTGCTTATGTGCAATCATTCCTATAGCCCAATGCATCATCTCTCCCTCCTACAAAATTGATCTCTCATATCATTTGTTTTGATCCCCATTTGATCAAGAGAGGCCAAGGGTACACCATGCAAGGAAGATCCAATGACATATGAGTGGAGAATATAATTGAAAAAGGAAAGGTTTTGTTGCAAGAGGTTCTCTCTCTATTCAAATTTGTCTTGGCCATTATTTCAAAGGTAAAAGTGAATAAGGGTAGATCAAGAAAGAAAATTCCCTTTGAGATAATGTTATCCCAGTAGTATATGAGATGAGTTGTCTTGACTCCTATTCCTTGGTGCACCATAATGTATTTACATCCATCTCTGAGAATTTTTCTCTTGCATGGTCATGCACGATGAGTGTTAGGTGTGATGTAATGAATGATACCTGATTAAGCTAAATGTGAAAATATATGTCTAATTTGATTGTTATTGCAGAAGTAAATGGATGTACAATTAAGCATAGAAATTAAGCCAAGCAAACTAAGCAATAAAATATGAAACCCTAATTACAATGCGGAGAAGAAGGTACTTAATTGATTCGCGATAAAATATGGATTGTACCAAAGTGATGATTGGATGAATAGAGAGGGAGGAGTGTTGCACTGCACAAAACCCCAGAAAAGTGTATAAGATGATCTACCTGGACTGGGCACCTAGAGAGGGACAAGGGCGCCCGTGGGCATCCTAGGCCTATTTTTGGGTGCATGTGTCTACCAAAATGATCATAAAACCTCCTCTGAGTGGTCGTTATTTGTTTGTTGTTTCTCACATTTTTTCGCTATGAGGTCACACCAAGATCGTCGAGGTCACTAGAAACCTGCAATGAAATATGACCTGCAAACCCCTCAAATAAACATTAAATCCTAAAAAAGAAATATGCAGAATGAGGGGTCAAATTGTTCTCAGCTGTCAAAATGGTGATCTTACTCTTGAGCATTGCAGTACATCTCAAACCCAATGTAGTTATGTGTGTGTGTGAGCGCATGCGCGCATGTGTGTGGAATCGTGTCTTAGGTGGCTCTTGTGCATGTCACACTTGATAGCAAGAAAGTAAGCTAGATGTAAATAAATGTAATATATGTGTGCATGAAATAGAATGAATTTCACTCCTATGAAGTGTATGTAGAATGACCAGCCCTTGTGTCCCTTGGATGGTGCTAGATGGATGCAATGGAGCTCTTAGATGTTTGATGGATGCAATCATATGTGGTGATAGCTAATGCTTAGTGTTTGGTCCCTTATTATGATCACACAACATTATATTTATATGACTCTTTTGCTTGAATTTTGTAATTAACCTCAAAAAGGTCGACTACCAAAAAGATAAGACGCTCAAGCAGCTAGAAAGGACCTAAAAGATTTGAATAAGTACAAAGGGGTCAAGGGTGCCTGATGCTGGCGTCCTGGCTGGGCGCTGGTGTCCAATATAATAAATGTCAAAGTATAAAAAGGAAGACTAGGCAAGTAAGGGTGTAAGACCAAAAGTGGCAACAAAAAGTAAAGAAAGGTGGCCAAAGACATAGGTTAATTAGTAATTTTCTTACTTAGGAATCATATGAATAGTAGTATGTAATCATGACTAAATAATTACCTAAAATTCATGATTTTGTGTTTACATTTTCCCCCACTTTATGTTGGTGAGCAAAAAGCTTGATAACATAAAGTAGATAGAGATGTGTACCTGATAACCATGTAGATTGATGATGAAAAGCATGTCGAGGGACAATACAAAGTGTGGAGTGATAAAAGTGTGAAGTGTGGATTCTAAGGAGGAAAAAGTGAAAAAAGTGATGATGAAAATGAACCTAGGGAAGAAATGCATGTGTAGTTGTCGCGATGTGCCTATTGTTGATGTCGTTATTTGTGTTGTTGATGTTGTGAATGATGTTGACTACCGCTTCCCATACAGATGAAACTACAAAAGAGAAGAATGAAAAAGTAGTCAAATACGCATGTATATGTGTAAAAAACATGTAAAGAAGTATGTAAAATGAAAAATGTGAAAAAGGAACATGTGCACATGATCCATGATGAGGAAAGAGTGTAGAAAGGATCCTGTAGATATTATAGAAGACTGAGTTTTTCAGGTGATCTCACGCTAGTTGTGCTAGCCAAGGGATTTTGGGGGTGATCTCATGCTAATGATATGGAATAAACATAGGGAGAAAAGTCTAGTTTTATCCTCCAACCTTTAACCGCTTCCTACAATGTAGGACACCATTGCAGATGGTGTGTAAAATTCGAACAATTCGACCCAATGTGAAAGTGCTAAGGACCCTATTCCCTGTAAAATATGCTACATGGAGCTCTCTAGACTAAGTTGAACTACCAAAACATTGTGTAACTGCCCCCTAGTTATAGGCGTCCAGGAAGGGCCGTGTTGTGTTAAGGACCAAAGTCTGATTTTGAGCTCTGAAACTGAAAATTGTGTTGTACTGGTACTGTGATGTGTCGTTTAATGATTATATACTATTGTATGGGGTGAATGATTCACCCAAATGATACCCCCCCTCGTTTGGGGTGCATGCAACATCATTGAAGGAATATGTGACCCAAAAGAGGACTAACCATTGTGCTAAAACTATGCCTTACAGGGGGGAGTGTGCTTGGTAGAAACTAAGGCATACAAAAATAAATGGCTAGGAGACGTGTTAGTACAAGAAAACATGCATGTAAAATGTAATCTAGCAGACAAGAAGCCAATGTGTGATTTAAGACACAAGAAAACAATGTAGACCATGAAAAGCGGGTTACAAACATGGGACACCACTCACGATGTCGCAAGACAATCAAGGCTAACAAAGCCAAAAGCAGACAATATGCACACAAGACAAAGGGAAAAGCCCGCAAACAATGGAAAATAATGACAAACATTAGCCAAAAATAGAGAATGATTCTTTTTCTAAACATTAACCAAAAATAGATATTTGTTCTTTTGGAAACAAATCAACTTTAATATTAGGGTTAAAAATGATATTTATCACAATATTAGGGTTTGAATGAAGTTGGTCATTATTTTGTATTGACAATTTCTAAAAATATAGAAAATTCTTGCATATTATAAATCATATGTAGAAAAAAAATCTAAAATTGACCCATAAAGATTGATATTTGCAAAAGAATGCAGGCACCTTAAATAATCATACCAAATGCACAATTTTTTTAACAATTTTAAAAAAACTCACAAAGAACAATCATTTCATTTTTTTCATCTAAAACATGTTTATCAAAGTAAAGACACTACCATATTGCTAATCTTACAAAAAAAAAAAAGATTTAATGTTATATTATCATGAATAGGCACTATCAACCATTATTATATTTCAACCATAATAATGATTGGTGGGGAATAAGTGGATAACTAAGTAATATTCCTATAAATTTGATGTTGTTTGACTGCTACCACCCTAGGCAATTAATTTCCTATGGCGTAATCCGAACTTTTCAAAGGCACTACCAGATTGCTGACCTTATATGGAATAAGTCTTAATATTATGTTATCTATGATAGGTATTGTGCCCAACATTAATATATTACAACCATAATAATAATTGATAGGAAGTAAGCAAACAACCTAATGAAAATCCTATAAATTTGGTAACCCTAATTGTTAGTGCCCTAGGAAACTACCTAGTTTTCCTAGGGCTTAATCCCCCCTTGGCGATGGAATTTTGGCAGATCAAGCCAATATCACAGTGATAATTAGCCTCAAACAACCAACAAACCAATCTATGGTGCAATATTTTCTTGGCCATAGAGGTTATAATAATAAATTCATATAAGGCTACACAACAATCGTAACACCCATGGAGACCTTGCATAAAGAAGTCAAATTTCAGTGGACCCCTGAATGTCAAGCTACATTCATAGAGTTGAAATGAAAATTCATCATGATTCCTATTTCTTGCATTTCTAGATTAGAGTAATATATTTCATGCCCACGTAGATGCTTCAAGGCCTATGATAGGGGTCGTGTTTGTGCAACAAGAAAAAGGTGAGCTTGGTCATCCAATTCACTCTTTTAGTCGCAAGCTTTTTGTTGCTTTATAAGTTGTAGTTTATTTTATTGTTTCACGAACTTTCCCAACGAACAGGGGCATAAGCTTGCAACATTGGAGAAATCACCAAGAAATGGATAAGTTTCTACTACGTTTGAGAGGAGTGATAGGGGTAATTTGTTTATTTTGTACTTTTAACTAGAAAGTATAATGGAAATATAAAAAATAAAAGGAGAGATAGGGGAGAAACCCACAACAAAACAAATGCAAAAAACCATCAAGATAACTCAAGTTAAATCTAAAAAGGTCTAATTATTTCCTTCATGATGAGAATGGAATCTCAAACAGATGTAATGAGATCAAAAGATTGTGTAAGAGCATAAAATCTCCTCAACCATTAGATTAGATATTTGGTACAAAGTCTACTTATAAGGGCTTCAAAACAAAGTTTGTAAACATTGAAGGTTTACACATAATCATGAAATATATTGGATTCTAATAGATTTTTCTATCCACAAACTCCAATGCAAATCTCATAAACAAGGAATATTAGGAACCAATAAAGCAATAAATGAGTTAATGTATTTTATTGTGTTCCATTAACAAATCTTGAAAGTAATATAATTTAAACAAAATTATAGCAAGCCATGTCTAAGGATGAGAGCAAAGAGAACCCTTATTATATTTGCATTCATTGTACTTTTATAATATTGCATACCTCAAATAGTTACATAACTTCTTTATGACATAACTCAACATAAGATTTTAGTCAGTCAACTTAAGCGACTTTATAATTTGCACATAAATGTTTAACTAATTCATAAATGAATTGATTTATTTTCAAATAGAGTCAATTAATTAAAAATAATTAATATGATTCAAAATAGATAAAGTGATTTTATATTTGATCGGCCACCTTGATGCTGAGTGAAACCCACAAAACCCATTCCATTGGATACTAGAGCCTGCCACCTCCACTTTGTCTCTTTGCTCGAGCCTGCGATACAGTTCGTGATCTCTTAGTCCTTTGATGACTCAGGTATGAAACTTGACCGCTTTGGTTCGGATTGTGAGTTTATACTAAATTGGGGCTATTTTAGGATACTACAATTTTCTCCACTTTTAGGTGTGCTCCTAGCCCATATGTAGATGGCTTAGGCATGCACTTTAGAGTAGATCATAAAAGTATAATGTTGATATGGATATTTAGAGACATAAATTAGAGTTCAACTTAGAACTTATAAAATCACTTCCCTACACAAACATGGGTGAATAAAAGATAATACATTATGTTAGATATAAAAATTAATTGTAACAAGATACCTCCTTTGTTCTAAATATGCAACGAAAATTACATTGGTCTTTTATAATGTAAAATGAGATAGTCAAGTGGGTTAGAGTCAAAAACCTATGTGTCGTTACGCAATGTGCATCCACACCTTAAATATGAATCACCAAGCATTTGGGAATTAAAGTTAGAACCTTAACATCATTTAACGAAATTCCTTTAATCCCGTAATCATTATGAATAGTAAATTTATTGAGGTATGAAAATTATCAATAGAAAACGTATAGTATAATTTCCTCCTCAAGATGTAAGTGAAGTGCATGAAGCACAACAAGACTCGTGTCTTAAGAATATGAAAAATTACCTTGTAAGGTCATTCTAGGAATATTGTCATGAATAGTATACTACATATAAGCTTAAGATATAACAATTATAAAACATGAATCTTTAGAACTATTGTACGCACTAGGTCATTACTCCATAAAGATATAGCAATTAAGATCAAGAATAACAAGGTCATACCCCAATAGATTCCCTAGACAAGTTCCATATATGGATCATGGTCACATATTGGAGGCACAATTATGATAGATCATTGTCACATATAAGGTGTAGATTACATCACCATTCCCACCAGATTTACCTCATAAACCAATCATTTGGGTGTTTTATGATGTGAAAATTCACGATTTTACATTGAATTTGGTCATGCACAGTTGAAGTGAATTTGATGCAATAAATCTATTTTTACACAACACCTTTTCACTAAATTTGCATTGATTTAAGATTATTTTTGTGTCCCGAAAAGGCATGCAACACAAACAACATCCATGTGTTTCGATATGTTTTCGACGCAATGTTGATGCTAATACACCATTAAAATTTACACACACAAAAAAAAAGATTTTTAAAATAAGGACACACACACGCACATGCACACGCACGTGCATGTGCATGTGCACGCGCACGCACACGCACACACACGCGCTGCGCGCGCACACGCACATGCATATTGGGTTATTTAAAATACATTTAAGTAAAGAAAGTGAAATCCATGTGTTATCACTTCGAAAATACAAATTTTAAAAACATATGGCTAGTAGCATTTGCCATGATCATTATCTATGATGACCTTGTCACGGAGATCTATCATAGCATTTGTCTTATTTGTTTATGAGGGCTCAAACTCATTATAAAGTTACATCTATGCATGAAATCCTCATTATAGTTACTGTCATCCTTTTCAAATATATCAAGACCATCAACTAGTATTTATGAATTTCTTACCTGCAAAGACATAATTTAATAATTATATAAGTAATTGAGGTTAAAAATATGTCGTCTAGCTTCAACACTTATTCTCAATTAAATAGTGAATAATCAATTTCAACATAAACCCCTTGAATGATCCCACTCTTTGAACATTATAGACACTTAAATTTATCTGAGGCACATTTAACAATGTCAGTTTTGGTATACTTGGGATATTGACACATAGTTGACACTTGTATCCCACATTTTCCCTTTCTAAGTACCCTTACATTGTCTTTATCACCTCTATCTACAATTATATTCATTCAGGATCATTTCCAGTCTATATATGAACATCATTAATCCTACACATAAACTTCTTCATTTATAAATTTTGTTTTTTGACCCCCAAGACACAACTGATAATATTATACAGTACCATTCATTGCTATTGTTTGATCATTTTGGTATATCCTTATCATAAAAAAATTCAATTTTAAAACATTGACACTTTTGTTAGGACATCTTAGCTTGATTCTTACATCAGTTTTGTGGAGGAAATTAATAGTGACATGTGTGTGTGTGTGTGGTGTGCGTGTGCGTGTGCTGTGTGCGTGTGCGTGCGCGTGCGTGTGCGTGCGTGTGCGTGTGCGTGCGCGCGGAGCGCGTGCGTGTGTGTGTGCGTGTGCGTGTGCGTGTGCATGTGCGTGTGCATATGCGTGTGCGTGTGCATGCTGCATGTGCGTGTGTGTTGCATGTGTGTGTGTGTATGAATCTCAAGGTTATTATCATAATACACATTTTATTGCATCCTAGTACCATGTTAAGGATCATTATAAAAATGCTTGTGCATTATCCTATATATTCCAAGAGAAGCCCTAATGTAGTGTAAAAAATAAATCTAAAGTACAAGGGTCAAAGCTACAAGGTGCTAAGCGGCAAAGGTGAAGAAAATGATAATTTTAAGTTTCATATTGATTTCATAGAGGTATCTCATATAAGGTCAAGGAATTAACCTCTTCACTCTTTTTAGGAGAACTATATAGACCTTGATTCGAACACACTTTCTTTTTCTAGATAGCTAGTGCAACACTCTCATATTATGGGAGTGTGAGAGGTCAGCTCAGGCCGAGAGAATAGGACATTTTATTGTGTCTTGTTGTTTGATTTTTGTTATGGTTTAGACTAAAAAGAAGCCAGTTCTACTTCATTGTATTATATTGCAAGATTCTAGTATCATAGCCCTATACTACAAAGGTAGGTGAACACAATTTAGAAGTTGTAGAGATAATATGCAATCTTGGGGCACTACTATCAACCCTAGGCATTATTTGTACCAATATTGTGCTTACCTATCAGTGTTATCTCAGATAAAGTTTTAAGTAGTGAAAGTTGTAGGATCAAATGGCAATACTCTTGTGAGACATATTCAATTCTTTGTTTACTATGTGCAATCATCCTTTAGGAAGAATTAGATTGAGTTTTTCCATTGTGCATTGTTTAACATTATCTCTCTATGTTCTTTCGCTAAACTGTCCGAAATTACATTAATTTAGTTCACAATATTGTACTTAAATGTTTCTCTTTTTGTAATCTAAACTAGCTAAAGTTTTTAATTATTTTATACCATTAGATGTAAAATAAAACATTTTAGTGAACATGTATATTGATTAAACACACGACATTGGGGTTTCATTTCTCCTTTTACAATTTCCTATTTTCCCTTTCTAAGGTTTGATTTTTGGATTGATTTATGGTCATTAAGGGTACATATCCTCTTTTCCCTCTTTGTTTGGTACATCCATATTTAGGGTTTACCTAAATTAAGATTTCTTGTGCTTACATTTGGCTTGTGCAAATTAGGGTTTCATTCCTATCCTATTCGTGACTTATTTGGATTGAATTCTACTTCTATCATTATCCCTAACTTCTAGACTGATTTTGAGGTTTATATCTCATTTTAATTGAGAGTGATAGAGTGAAATTGGAATTTACTTTTTATCATTATCCCTTGCTTTTGGAGTGATTTTGAGGTGTGTATCTTATTTTCGTTGATAGTTATGGGTTTATTTAATGGTGGTTATTAACAATGTTTCTTCATCTTCTAGTATATCATATATATTATTGTGTCTATTTTCCTCTTGTAAGGGTAAATTTGATTCATATATGGCATATATTTCCATGTTGTTAGGTACCATGGTATGGTTGTCACTTGTTTCTTCCCTCACCTATATCATATAATGTTAGTCGTTTGTTTGACACATGATAAAGTTGTATTCCATAATGATGTTCCATATTTATTATGCAAATAAAAACAATGTATCTTATTCCACTTCCAATGAATAACTCCACAAGATCTCCCAATATGGGATATCATGTCAAGGGGGATACCTCTAACTCCTACCGAATAGAAGATTCAATACTTACATGACCTATATCATAATGATTTTTATCTCTTTTATATATGACCTATATACTCTTATTGTGTGGCTAACACCTAAGCCTAATGTAGAATGACCTACTACCCAATATACCAATTCCACAAATTACCTATTTGACCTCATATATAATAAGCTTATACCTAACTAAGGGGGGTGTATGCAACATATTGGTATCTCCATCAATCCATATAGATTATAATATCATCTCCCTAGGTATATAACATTCACATTTATTAAACCATCTACAAATTAGGTGTAACCCACCCTATTACCAAATTGAAAGAAGTGCTTACATTAATTTTATTTAGAATAGTGAGAGGTATTTATACATGAAAATAGGTGCTAACTTCGAAGGATCCTATTCTATTTCTTATTTCCGTCTCTCACACTTCCTAATATCTAGTGTTGTGACTACAACTCACCTACACACACACTATTGTACTATCACTAAACATTAGATTAATATATCATGAATTATGATGTGCTAACCCAAGGTATATCCATCATGCCCTCAATGTGGAAATGTATCCCCCAAGTGCAAGCAAATGAAAATATAAAGCAACATTGTATCCATGATCATATGTAAACTTATATGTCTTGCATTTGAAAATATACCATGAAAAAGATGTGCATAAAATGATATGTAAATCACCATGTAATATGACAAATAATATCGTGTACCTAATATGTATCTAATATGTATCAATAGAACAAGCAAAGGATAAACTTGGTTTTGTATATTTGAATATTTTAGAAAACAAGCAAGAGGCAATTGAGAAAACAAGAGGCATGAGGCAATCAAGAAAACAAATTCCAAGAGGCAATCAAGCTACGAAATAAAAGAAAGTGGAGAGTTTTGTACGATCTATGGATTCAATCAAGACATAATGTATACTAGACGTAAAAGCAATGTAGTATCAAAAGAAAGGGGGGAAATGATATGACGTAACATAATGCAATCGTAAGCAAGAGAGTCAAGCCTGAAATAAATGAATACATCAACATAAATCTCATAGTAGTTGCATGCCTTAGTGGATGAAGGGAGGTATATAATTATAGAAAGATATGAGAATGAAAGCTCATCATGTGCCATGATAGTAGTAATAGAAGAATTCCATATGAAGAGGGGGTCGTATGCCCCTATAAGGTGTTGTGTGCCTCAAAATATGTGCACGAGGATTAGACCGGCATGAAAAGTGGGTGTATGTGCATGTCATGAATAGTTAACCAATGTAAATGTCTAGAATGGGATAAACAATAACAAGGAAAGAGGCTATAGAATATCGTAATCATGTTAAGGTCAACAAGCTAGAAGAATGATTTATATAAAAATAAAAGTATCAATGTCAAAATAGAAGAATGAAGGACTAAATCACTCAACTCAAGAGAGAGTAAGCAACAAAAGCAAGCAAAAAATCAAATACGTACAATAAACAGTTCGCCAAAGTTGGTTTGGTGTGCTAACCTATAATCCCATCAAGGGGATGATTATTCAAATCTCAAGATCAAGCAAGGAAAATATCATGCATCGTGGGAAAGGAGAAGTAGGTTTATCACTATCAATATCTAAAAATGGTTACGACCTATCAACTAACATGGATCATCCATGGCATACGTATGGTCATGTATATGCAATGCAGCTTTAGTAGTCTTAGGCACCTCATGTATAATGACTTGTGGTCTCCATTGTATGATTGGAGATTGTTTCGGTGATCTACATTGAATACTTATGGGCAATTGTTTCCGTAAGAATGACTTAGGAGTTGGATGCATAGGTACTATAGTTTGAACATAAATAGGGTGTTGAGGTAGTATTTCAATAGGTTGTTGGCATTGGAAAAATTGGTTGTTGAAGTTTTAAGATAAACCATGGAGGCACATTATGTAATGTCTTAGGTCTAATCAAGTACTTAAAGGAACACTCTAAATAGTAAGCACCTTATTATGTGTACATACTTTAGGCATCAATCAAATGTAAAAGGGATAACACACATCTTTTGTATCTAGGGTCATCCTAATAACATGTCACATGTGCCATTGCTAGACAAAACTAAGAAACAAGTAGTGATAATACAATACCCGCAAGAGGGTTATGATGTTGTCCATCGAAGCCTTTTACTATGGTTGTTGTACCAAATCAAATTTGCATGTGTGTATCTAAGGCTAGTAAGTAGTACCATAGAGCATATGTTTTAACTTGCTTTGTTGTCCACCATAACACTTTGTATGGGATGTGATTCATTGATGAATAAATAATTACCAATGGAATCATCACCAGTTATCTCATGGTCATCAAATGAAATTGTAGGCCATTGTAGTTTTACATTTGTAAGCTACCAATGAGTCTATTTAAAGAATGAGCAATGCTAACTCTAGAAACATATGAAGCTAGAGGAGGTTGTGTGTGGTAAGTGAGATACCTTGGTATTGTCTTAGTTGGAAGCAAGACTAAAAAAATTGGAGATTATTGAATTGAGTGTTCCTTCGGTGTGTCATATATCGAGACAAGTAGATTGGTCGGTTCCAAAGTTAGAGAGCACAATAAAGACATATAGTGTGAGAGGACTAAACAGTCAACATTGCAATATTATTGTCTAACCAAGCATAACAATATGATTCAAGACACCAAGGTCATCGTGGTTAAAGGTCATTATTTAAAGAGATGCATAAGAGAAGTTGTGGATGTTAACAAATATAAAAAATGTCTTAATAGGTATGCCCATTATCTACAAGATTAACCCAACATCCCACTTTAGAAAATTGAGCCTTGATTGTAATTAACTATTTGCAATTACATATGTTTGTGTTTGTAGCAACTATTTGTGTTTGTAACAATTAGTTACATTCAATATTGTTTGTAGCAGCTATTTTTGTTTAATTTTTTTTGGATCAGCTAATTACTTTAATAACTTTTTCTAGCAAGCCACACGTGGCATCATGTTATTGACTAGAGTTAAACCATATAAGGACCTATAAGTTTGTTTTTCATTGTATCAATCCATCATAATTATCTACAAGATTAACCCAACATCCCACTTTAGAAAATTGAGCCTTGATTGTAATTAACTATTTGCAATTACATATGTTTGTGTTTGTAGCAACTATTTGTGTTTGTAACAATTAGTTACATTCAATATTGTTTGTAGCAGCTATTTTTGTTTAATTTTTTTTGGATCAGCTAATTACTTTAATAACTTTTTCTAGCAAGCCACACGTGGCATCATGTTATTGACTAGAGTTAAACCATATAAGGACCTATAAGTTTGTTTTTCATTGTATCAATCCATCATAATGATAGACCACTTAAATGATCCAAAACGTTGATGATTTCACTATTTACACCATTTTTCCCAAAAATCTTGCATTCTTAATGGATAGAAACTTCAATTTCATTCATTATTTTTTTTATGTAAGTTAGTTTAGCTTTTTGGTATGAAACATTCTCTTCAAACTTATTATGCATGGATCTATAATTAGAGAATTGTATACCACTCCTCATAAAACTATATATAAAGATATTTTGAAATAAATGAAATACCATTCCTAACATATGAGTGTGCTAACTGTTTCTGTTTTTTTTTTAATCTTTATAGATATTTCTTGCTAGTAGTCTATCATATTGTTCGAGTTTTTTTCGTTAAATTGTCAAGCTCCTACGAATTTAATCTACTCTCTATGAGCATGTCAAGCTCTAGGATTTGTACCTTGGGTGGAGTGCTTGGAATACTCTACTATCAAGTGGATTACCAACTCACCTTGGCCCCTTCCACAATGTATGAGCTTTTGATTTACAATATATTATTCCTTAAATACCCATTATAATTATCACTGTGTTATCCCTTAAATTGCCTAAATTAAATGTAGTAGAGATAGTGGATCAATTAATGAACTTGCTTCCAGGTAAACCTAGTGAGAGTGGTTTTATGTATGTATATGTATAGAGAGAGATTTATCTTACATCATGTTGATTTTATTGGTAGATTGGCGGAAACAACAAGGTGTCATGCAATGCTTTCCACCATTGTACTTGTATGTATGTATGTATGAGAGAGAGATTCCATCATGTTGATTTCATCAATAGATTGATGGAAACAATAAGGTGGCATGCAATGCTTTCCACCATTGTACATGTTGGAGTGTAGGTGTCTACTTTAAGTGGCCGAGTGCAATTTTTACCTCAATGTAAAGAAAATGAATGTTTAACTTAGTATAATGTCTCACTATACCAAAAAAAAAGAGACCAAATAATGATATAGTTGATTACCAAAGAAAAGAAAAGAAAAGAAAAAAAAAAGTGGTTTTCTACATTTAAAAAAGGAATTACAGTCTAAAATGTGGTAAACAATAAAACCCATTTCTAACGCAGTGCATGTGTTTGAAAAATGGAAACATCGTTTTATTTGTGGCCTTTGTATCTTTTTACCATTGTTCTAGTGACAAAAGTAAAGAAAGTCACATCTGTTTAACAAGAACAATATCAAGAAAAAAAATTACGTAAATCTCATGTCGATTTGTCAACAAAAGTAACATCTTACTACCACTCCTCCTGCAACAAAATATATGTAAATATTATGTCAATGGCACAGCTGCAATCGAAACTATTGATATATTTTACAGCAATTTGGTGACTAATGCGTCTGAATTAAGAAAATGTTCAATATAGTTAATTTGTTCTTATCCTATCCTTAACTAGAGGAACTAAAGTTCTTTAATGTCTTCAAAGTGTCATTGATTGGTCTTTTTTATTAAGAGAAATATTCTGGATATACTATTGACAGTGATTATTGCCCAAACTCCCATATGTTGTGGTCCATGTGATGCCAAAACACTGTATTACTTTATTCTGTAATGCCATTCTTAGATGTGACCCATCAAAACAATCTCTTCTGGTTTTCCCTTGAGATACTATTTCTTCGTTGAGATGAGATTCTAAACATGAAACGTATGATAATCCTATGAATCTCTCCTCTATGAATTGCCAATCACTAGTTTCTTAGTTTCAATCTTTGCTCCACATATATGATAATTGGTAAGTTTATTTTTTTCCTTTCCTTTCAGATGTCATAAATATCATTGCATCTATGTATTGCCAATATAATGATTGAGCAACAGGAAAATAAGGACTGTTGTGCTATAAAATACAAAGTTACAAACAGAGTAGCATGTCAAGCTACACTAGAGTCGCTATATACCTATCTCCAATACGCACAAAAAAGGGCAACCAAAGTAAATACGAAAAACAAAAACAGACAGAGAAAGGAATTTTTCATAACATTATTGAGAGAGAGAGAGAGAGAGAGAGAGAGAGAGACTGTGACAATTGTTATGGAAGTTTCAAGAATAGAGCCTGAAGTTTTAGGCATAGAAACTTTACTAGCTAAATGTTTTCCATTAAATATTTCATTCTTCGTTACCTTGTATGTCTGAACAATCTGCTTCAGATAATAATTTACATTGCAATTTGAAGTGTTTGCAAAAGAAATTGGAAATACCATCCAGTAGAATAATGGTGTGAAATATACTGCCTACAGCTCAAGGGAGCAAAGCCAGATATGAATACTATCCAGTTAGTAATCTGTTCTCTGTTCCTCCTCATCACCGAGTTCCAAAATACTCTTATTTTCTTAACTAGACATACATGGACTTAGATTTCGCAACATAAAGATCCTTCAGTTCCTTTGATTGAGTATTTACATTCAACATATTTCAATGTTAATTTATTTGCTCCTTAACTCATGAAACACTCTCTATGAACCCCTTTACATCAAAAGCAGAGCTTGTATTCTCCTTTGTAATGACACCCTGTTAAACATAACACGTTAACTTTTATACTGAACATGTAAACAAAATTTGTTGCACTTGTGCAATATATCAAAAGAAGAACAAGTTTCAGACCATATTGCAAATTTTACATTAGTATAGAAATGATATACGTTTTGCTAAAAGGAGTAGACGTAACAATCCACCTTTTCAGTTATAATGCCCGAGATAAGATTTGCTGGGGTAACGTCAAAAGCAGGGTTCCAGACAGAAATCCCTGATGGAGCTACCTGCTGCCCTTGACCACCAAGAGCGTGAGTTAATTCTTTTGGGGACCTCTCTTCAATTATTATCTGCTCACCAGATGAAATAGAGAGATCAATCGAGGTCAAAGGAGCGGCTATGTAAAATGGTATATGATGGTGGAAGGCTGATAGTGCCAAGTTATATGTCCCTATTTTATTTGCTGTGTCACCTGTGAAAATATGATACCAAGTTAGCTACAGGAATGAGCATTGCTGTCTAAATTCAGAAGGTCAGACCTCATTGAAATTTAATTTGACACTTGTTGATTTCAAATAAGTAAAGAGATTACGGGCTATTGATGGCAATTGTACTTGCATACCATTTGCTGCAATCCTATCTGCTCCTACAACTATTGCATCCACACGACCTGACTTTTGCAATGCTGCTGCTGCAGAATCTGCTATAAGCACTGCTGGTATATGATCATGGACCAGTTCATATGCAGTGAGCCTTGATCCCTGCAAGATATAAGCTTGAACCTTGAACATGTAGACAGTAAATTTGTTCAAGAATGAAATTCTATTAGATGCAGAGTGTTGGTTCGTTAAATTAGGAGTTTTTAAGCATTAGTGGGATACAAAGGGAAAGTTTCTTAAGAACTCCAACATTATATAACAGCTACATATGGTGCATTCTACAAACAAAAAACAGTTGGAGGAAATAGCAGATACTGAGATAAAATATTGTGCGAATTTCCTCTGTCCTCTAATAGCTTCAAAAAGCAGTAAGCACATGAATATGTGAGACATAAAAACACCCCGCATTAATGAAGGCCTCTTAATGACACACAACCAGAGGCATCTAATATCAAGCAACATAGGTGCTGGCAGCCAGAAATTCACTACATATGCTAACGTAGACATGAACAATAGCAGCACCCATGCTTGTAATCTGCACAAGAAGTTGAACTAGTTTATACTAAGGTTATATTAAGAATAAGATACAAACAACACTGAAAAGTTTTCTTGAAGATTCTAATCACGAAATAAATACTTCACTAAATGAACAAATTTGTCATGAAACAAATCCTTCACTAAAACATAAAACAAATTTACCAGGCAGACTTACTAAAAACCACTCGACAGTACCTGGTTGAATGGTCGGGTTTCTGTACAAAATGCTGTCTCCAATAACCCATCTGAGTGTAGCGCACGAATCACACCAAGAGCAGTACCATATCCGGCTGTTGCAAGGCTGGCCACACACTAACACATCAGCAAGTCAAATTATGGTCATGCAGAGTTCAGGATTAAGGAGATACATCAAGCATATTATGGAAGTTCCATCGAACCTTCCTGTGTTACAATGAGTCAAAACATTAAGCTTCTGACTTTTATTGGTTTGACGTAGAATAAATTTAGCCCCGTATGAACCAATTGCTTTGTTGGAATCCACATCATCTATCAGCATACCTTCAGCAGCTTCAATATAGGCCTGTACTCAAAAGAAATTTAAAAATACTATTAGAAGTATAAAATGAGAAGCAGATTCATACAAAATGCTAATCATAGAGTGTTCATCGATGATTAGACCTTAGCAGTATTTTAGCTCATTACTAACTCAAGGCCCCTTGTTCTGTATAGAAATCAATACTTGTTTCTCTGCAAATCATATAGTAACCACTAGTTTCTCGACTAAAAATAAAGTTTACTACCCATTTCTCTGTTCAGCAAAAGCAAGATTTTATGCAAATGAATAGAGATGTTTCATGCAAGAGATCACCCTCACCAGCCAACTCCGTATAAAATCAGACAAACATGACTAACAGAGTTAGAATTGGCTGGTAGATATAAAATGAGGGAAAACAGAAAAGAAAACATAAATGTTGCACACATCCCTTAAAGAGACCAATTAAAATACTGTAGACAAAAATGAATTCTGAAGAGGATGAAAAAGTCGCCATCACATGTTTAACAAGTTGGATACAAAGAATGTGAATTATCCACTATGCATATAAATAAAACAGAAAGGCCTTCAAAAATTGTTGACACCAAAGAAACAGGCTATCTCGTATGTTTCAAAATTCAAGCATCCACAAAAATTACTAAGCCCACTGCCACATTGAGAATTAGCATTGAGCAGGTTAATAAGTTCCTCTTAAAACATATGACCAAAGAATTAAGAGAAAATAATTAAAGGAAGTTCCTAACATGATGCTCTGAAAATAGAGACACCAATTGAGGAGATGGTAATAAATTAATAATGGATAATTCCATGCCTGTTAGAACATTCTCAAACAGGGAGAAAAAGCAATGAAGGTGGCAGGAAATTTGAAACATATGATGAAAACCATAAAGTGAGCACGAAAACATTATACATGTTGCTCAATCATCAACAATGCTAGGAATCAAGAAATGCTACGCACTTTCTTTATCTCAAAGCGTTGCAGAATGAGCAGGATCAAATTGTCAAACAGTGGATACCTGGGAGGTGATACTATATTGACCTTAAAGAATTGGCAAAATCCTGAATTGAACACCATCTTGTGTCACTCAAAAACTATGGAAGAAGAGATCCATGAATTTTGAATATCAACAGGTCCTTCACGTAAAAATGGATAAATTATCTACTGAAAACCAGCAGTTGGTGTCACATGAGCAAGACAGTCAGTCCACAGCGAAGTGACTTTTAGAACAGCTATGAAAGAGCAATAATTTACCAAAACATCACCATTAACATCATCTACAACATGTAGAAACACTTTAGGAATATTTTAGGGCAATTATCACTCAAAAATCAACCACAAACACAGCTGGAAATTAATTAATTAACAGCAGAAGTACAGCTCTCAATAGTGACTGAAAATGAGGTCTCCAAACCCCAATAAAGGTCAAATAAGTGATCAATCAAACTTATAAATTTGGAGAAGTCTGAATATCAACTTGGAATGCCAAAACGTGCCCTAGAAGGCACCCAAACACACTCCTACCCAAGTCGCCACCCTAGGAGAGGGTGCCAAAGTGATGAAGAACCCTTGATATTATTCTCATTCAATGCCCTAGCTGCCCAACCGACAAGATAGTCTACGTAGAAGTCCTTAACACCACCAAATTGGAGAGTTTTCATTCTCCAACCTTCAACAAGGAAGGGTTTCGTCCTCTTTGCTTGCCACATTAATGGATTTTCGCCCCTTAGTAGATTGGAATAGAGCAACCAGCTCTAAAACCAAAGAGATAAAATGATATTAGCCAAAAACATGCACAAAATGAGCCTATGTGACCCCTTATATATCCTTAGAGTGGCGCCAAGAGTCTTTAGGGAAGAATTCCCCAAGACCGACCTCCTTTAAAAGCTTATTTCATCTTTAAGCTTAGCTAGCTGACCTACTTCATAGGAAAAATACAAAAGGAAAATATAATTATTAATTAAAGAAAAACTAAAGTATACTCCAAGGGCTTCCCTTGTTCATCTTCTTCTTTCCCACAGGAAGAAGAATGGGCAAGAAGCCTTCAATTGGATTAATTTGAAAAAGGGGACATTATAGTCCTCCATTCCCGAAATTGCTTACCCTCAAGCAATTGCAAGCTTGGCTAATCTGAAATCTTAGTCTCCATCTTCTCATTATGTATGGCAACATCACCCCAAAAGAAAGGAAGTGGCTTCCTTGACAAAGCATATGCCACCTCATTATTTTTTATGCACCCTTTTAAAGGACACTTCGTTTCCTTATGGGCTGAAAGCAAAAAGATGTGCATATCTCCCTATATCAATGGTACAAGCACCCCATCTTGGAAGCAAAAATATGAACAAGCATTTCAAATGTTCTTCTTTCCAAGGTTTGAAAATTTTGATATGTGCATAATCCACAACACATACCTTCTCAAGATGAGCTTCATTAATGATGTTGTAACCTGTCCCTTCCAAGAAAATACACAAATCATCTTGTGTGCAAGCTGGAAACAATTTATAACAATCATGAATCCCCTGATTTTCTACCCAAATTGGAGCTATGTGGGCTGAAGTAGTCGTTCTCTTCAGCTGAAAGCATCTACCACTATTTTCCAATGATTTAATGACCTCAAAATGATCAATCTTGCAGTTGTTCAAGTTTGAAAACAACTCATAATCTGATTTTATCAAAATCAGCAACTTAAAAATGGAACAGCTACAAAACTGAAACCTCCTTGCAAAATTAGGAACTGTGAGCATTGCAATGACTGAAAACACCTCTCTAAAGGCTGAATTTTTTCTCCCAACATTCATCAATTCTAAAATGCTCCATTATTTGACTAAAATTACTTGTTTACCCACTTGTGTGTATGCCAATGAGATCTTGTGGTGGCTGATTTGAATAATGGTAGCAACACCAAGTCTTAAATTTTGAGCTATAGTCCTCCAAGGTACACTCCTCTCGTCGCCGCTAACCACCCACATACTTTGTTGGTGATCTCTTACATGAATACTCAACCATGAAGTAACTTGACCATGCTTATGTTGTGCTAATCTAACATTATATTTGGTTGGAAGTGGACAAAATTGGGCATATTTTGTGAGTTTATCAACCACAACATATAAACAACTCTTACCTTGAACCATGGGCAGCCCGGTGATGAAGTCTATGGAAATGAGTTCCCATTTTTGAGTGGGAATAGGTAGGGGCTGCAATAGTTCACTTGGAAATTCATGCTCCGTCTTGTTTTGTTGGCAACCCAAACATGTCCGTATGTATTGAAGCACCTCCTCTTTAAGACATTTCCAAAAGAATCTTCCTCTCATCTTTTTGCATATCTTGAGATAGCCCGGATGACCAGCCAATGGGGCATCATGAACAGCCCTCAATATCTTGTTTTTCACCTTTGATTTGAAAACCAAATAGGCCCAGTTCTTATGGAGAATGAGCCTGTCTATGTCCTTGTAGCTTTCATCCACTATTTCTTCCTCAAAAAACGTATTAGCAAACTTATTCTTCGTATACTCAGCTGTAATTAAAGACTTCCAATCTACTGTTATTTTAGATAAAGAGAAAAATTATGCTTCTCTTAACAAGATACCTTCTACCAAGTACTTGATTTGAGGGGTTTCCGGAATCATACCTTGGAGTATCAATTTCTTGCCCTTGTCCATAAAGCTTATTTCCATGTTTTGATAATTGAGAGTGAGCTCTCCCAATGAATGTAACCATTGGACCCCAAGCACAAGATTTGTATCAGCCATGTCAATCACATAAAAATCATCACATACCTCATGTTCTCTCAATGTGAAAAGGAGTTGGGGACATCTCCTTGTGCATGGCATGGAGTAGTCATCCGCTACCTTGACCATGAAGTCTTTGAAGTCTTCCACCTTCAAATCCATCTTTTCCACCAAGCTCTCATCAATGAAATTGTGAGTAGCTCTACTATCAATTAAAAGTTAAAACTATGACCCCTTTCCCTTCTAGGTCACCTTTCACCCAGAAAGGATGACAACTAGGTGCACCTATCAAAGTAGCAAGAGTGGTATCCAAACTTTCTGGATCTTCTTCCAATACATTAACTTGCTTTGCTTCATCCACACAAACTTTTTCATCCTCACAATCTGAAAATACTTAAAATGTAATGCACATTAGCCTTACCTAAGCAACGATGACCAGGGGACCATGGATCCTTGCAAGAGAAGTACAAATTCTTTCTCCTTAGCTCGTTTCTTGTCTCTCCTTCCTTGCTGGTTTTGGACAGCTCCTTGTGAATAATTGGGATTCATTGGAAAGGCTTCTTTGGCTGGTCCAAAGAGAGGGTTCTAGGCTGTCCCAAGGGTCCCTTGGGCTGCCCTCCACTTGAAAATACCTTGGGATGTCCGCTGATTGCTGCTGTTTTTGGGGCAGCACGTTCAAGATCCAAATAGTTCTTAATTGCCTCTTGGAGAGACAATGGATCAAAGACTCTTAACAAACCCTTGAGTGGTATGATCAAATCCTCAATGAATAGAACAAGTCTTCTCTCCGTGATATCTGTAATCATTACAGAAAGCCTTTGAAACTCAGCCACATATTCCTCCACCGTGCCTTGTTGCTTCAATTGTGCAAGTTCCCAAAAGTGAACTTCCGGGTCAACTCTATCAAACCTTCCAATGAGTCTTCTACCAAACTCATCATATGAGTGGATACTGTTATGCCCTTGAGTAACCAATCCATGGAACCACCACTCATAAGCAATCCCCTCTAGATGAAGGGCTGCATATTTGATGGCATCATCCTTCGACATAAGCCTCAAAGATAGATATGTATCCAATTTTTGAATCCATGCTCGGGATGTCCTCTTATTAGAACCATCAAAAGTAGAGAAAGACACCTTACCAATGCATTTTGAATCTCTTTTTGTGGCGCATTTTGTCTTGACTTTGGCTTATAACTTCCTTTACTTACACCAATGAACTCAGCAAGTGAAATTGCTTCTTGGATCTCTCTTGGAAGGGCCATGTATTCCTCATAACTTGTCGCAATGCTCTGCCCTGTAGCCTGCCTTTTTCCCACCTCCGGAATGGTTTCTTCCCTCGGAAGGAAAGTAGGCCTGGTGGTTGATCCATGAGCTAATTCTTGGGGTTGCCGTGAAGTAATTTGCTCCGGATGAGCTGCCCTCTCCATTATGAACCCTAGGTTCATGAAATCTTTGAAGGTCAGGGCCAACAAGTCCATAGTATCCACCAATCTCACTTGCCCTTCAATGAGCTTGTCAATTTTGGCTTCTTGTGAATCTTGGTGAGCCATACTACCCTCTTCTCTTGGCTGGTCTGATTTCTTCTCTCTTCTTTGATAGCAAATGAAACCCTTATTGCCCTCTTTCATGAAACCCTAAGGCCGGGAAGACCGAAGCTCTAATACCACTGTAATGTCCCTTTCTAGGGCTGAACCACAAAAACAATGAAATCACACAGACCCAATGGAAATATATTCTGATTTTTATACCAGCCAACTGAAAAATGGAACAACAATTGTCATGTCCCTTTTTTCGAGCCAATTCCTATTGAAGACCTTGACCCATTTTCCTATCTCATGGGTCCAAGCGAACAAGCTAGAGGAAGCTAGCAATGTCATCATGTGTTTCATTTCATAGTCATTTCTTAATTGGCATTGTAATTGTTGGTGAGCCTAGCGCTCAACAATAAATTACAAATAAAAAGCTATTGGTGAACATGTAGGCTCCCAAAATTACCAATTTGAAATTAGAAAGTACTTTCCTTAAGAGGTCAGCCATCATTTACATTATAAGCACCCCTTATGGTTTTAAAAGGGGGTCGTTTGGCCATTAGAAGATTATGTTATGTGGATTTCTCAGTTTTGGTAAAAGGATTGCTTGTTAAGCATCTTTTTCCTCTCTTAAGGGCGAAAACCCTTGATTGTGTCACTCCCAAGGACAAAAACCCTTGAGGAGAAGGAGTGTGGACGAAACCCCACACTACCCTTCGGTGGATTTCTCTCTATTGTTGGTTACAACAGATTTCTGCCCTAAGTGACTTGTTTAAAGGTGTGTTTTCAAGGATATTGCTGGTTTTTATGTGATCTCTTTGCATGGTTGGACTCCCTGTGATTTATATAGGTGAAATATTTTATTTTATCAAATGTTTGGTGCAAATTATATTTTATTTCAAGTAGGGCAACCTATATTGAGGTGGGGTTTAGGTATGTGCGGTGACATTTTGGCAAATATGAAATTATCATCTTATTTTCTATATTTCATACGGCCAATATCTCGAGTTTCATGTTTTTTGGTGTTTTCTAAGTTGAGTTATGAATTTTTTAAAATAACACTACAAACAAAGGTTTCGTGAAATTCATCTCCATATCTAGGGCATTAAAAATCAGATTTCTTGCACTACATGATTGTTGAGGTTATATAATAATTTTAGAAATTCAAGTGAAGCTAATTCGAAGGGTTTTCAAGGCTCAAAAGTGGGGTGAAACCATAGTTCAAAAAATCGTTATCGGTAGGCCAAATTTTGACTCGGAAATCGGGAATCGACAATTTATCGGCAACTTTATCGCTACTTTTAAAAACATTTAAAATCATAAAATAAACTTAAATTAAATGTAAAAAGAGCGTTAATTGATGTGAGAAGTGACTCTATAGAATGTCATAGACCCATATGCATATTTTCGATTAAGTTTTGACCAAAAAAGAGTACAAAGTTTGTAAACTAATTAGTAAATTTATATATATTGTAAATTTATTAGTATATTGTTATATTTTGTATAATAGTAAATTAATTAATGTATACATATATAATAAATTACATATTAACTAAAATATATATATACAGTAATATTAATTTATACATTAAATTACGTATTAATTAATATTACCTGTGTATTGATGTATAAGTAAGTTAATGTATAATATGTATTATTGTATGTTAATGTATACGTAAGTGTAAAGTATACTATTATAAAATTTAAATTTATAATGTCTAGTGTTTAATGAATACGTTGGAAATGGTCGCAACTCGCTGGAAGACTCAAAAACCAGTAACGTAAACTCTGAAACCAACCCACGAAATCCTTGAAACTAGCCACGAAGGAGAAAATATGATTTGCGCAAGAGAAGAAAGCCACGAATGGTTCTAGACGGGCACGTTTTTTAGATTTGGTCATTTTTTTGCTTTTAAACCTAACTGACATGATTTTCCACGGTTTTTGCAACGATTTTCCACAATTTTTGGGGGATTTTCTCGCAAGAAATCATCGATTTATCGGGAGGGAAAAAATCGTGATTATTGGCCGATAACTCGCGATTTCTGTATCTATGGTTGAAACGCCAAATCAGGTTGCTGCCCTAGAACAGGATTTAATTTGCAGATTTGCAGAGTTATAACAGCAGCTCTGTAAATCTGATTTGAGAGTTTTTGGCCATTTCCTGAGGTCCCCCAAAAAGGGACATTACAGCAATGCACAACGAATTGATTTTTAGAACAGCAACTATGAAAGAGCAATAATTTATCAAAACATCACCATTAACATCATCTACAACATGTAGAAACACTTTAGGAATATTTTAGGGCGATTATCACTCAAAACTCAACCACAAACACAGCTGGAAATTAATTAATTAATAGCAGAAGTACAACTCTCAAAAGTGACTAAAAATGAGGTCTCCAAACCCCAATAAATGTCAAATAAGTGATAGATCAACCTTATAAATTTGGAGAAGTCTGAATATCAACTTGGAATGCCAAAACGTGCCCTAGAAGGAACCCAAACACACTCCTACCCATGTCACCACCCTAGGAGAGGGTGTCAAAGTGATGAAAAAACCCTTGATATTCTTCTCCTTCAATGCCCTAGTTGCCCAACTGGCAAGATAGTCTACGTAGAAGTCCTTAACAACCACCAAATTGGAGAGTTTTCGTTCTCCAACCTTCAACAAGGAAGGGTTTCGTCCTCCTTGCTTGCCACACTAATGGATTTTTGCCCCTTAGTGGATTGGAATAGAGCAACCAACTCTAGAACCAAAGAGATAAAATGATATTAGCCAAAAAAATGCCCAAAATGAGCCTATGCGACCCCTTATATATCCTTATGGTGGCGCCAAGAGTCTTTAGGGAAGAATTCCCCAAAACCGACCTCCTTTAGAAGCTTATTTCATCTTTAAGATTGTATTAAAAGCTCTCCAACCTAGCCGACCTGTGTCATAGGAAAAATACAAAAGAAAAATATAATTATTAATCAAGGAAAGACTAAAATATAATCCAAGGGCTTCTCTTATTCATCTTCTTCTTGCCCACAGGAAGAAGAATGGGAAAGAAGCCTTCAATTGGATCAATTCAAAAAAGAAGACATTATAGTAATGGCCTCTAACGGGGCAAAATTAAAAACATCAACACAACTTATCCAGAATCGTCCTACAAAAAATTACACGTAACCAAAAAAATCACGTTGTGAACCTTACAACAAGTGATTACTCGTTCACATCAAATATGGATGCTTTTCCTTGAGGGTTGTAGTCTTGTAGATATTGTATTGGGGGTCAAATGATATAAAAATTGGACTGCACTACATTTAACTTTAAGCAACAGTATGACAACTTTGAATGCGAAGGAATTACCATAAGCTTAAGGAAATATGCATCCCATCCACATAATTAATCATCTCCTTGGGAAACGTTTCAGCCCTTAAGGGAGCCATCCCTAGTAGGTCCTTACTTTTTTCAAACATTTGGGGGCATCATGGCTTCCTGGGGACGTTTGAGGGTCATCCCCGATTTGTGGGGACATCCTACCATCCACTGTTAGGAAAATAGTGTTCAATGGTTTTACCATGTGGTAAATAGTTATTAGGTGGTTGAATATTTTGCATTAGTTAGTATTTGAATATTGTTTTGTGAGATTATGGTTGTTAAACCACACTCACGTATATAGATTTGGTGTTGGTGATTATAGGTAGTTGGGAGGTTGTTTGTTGAGGAATTATAGGGATATGAATCCTCCTCTTTATAGGAAAGACTTTTCCTATAAATTTGTAATGTCATGTATGAAATATACAATAATATTATTACTGTGTGTAAACATGTTTTATGTCTATATTTGCATAATCTAAACCAGATCCCTCATTTGGTATCAGAGCGAAGTCAATCCCAATGAGAGTCCTGTGAGAAACATAATTATTATGCTTGGAGCTTGATGTTCAGATTTAAAATCCCCTGAGGAAAACGTGGCATAGCTCATATGATGAAGCATTAAAGGGAGTCCAACGATAAATGAGAAGCCTTTTCAAGCATTCCATTTATGCTCGGTGTTGATCATTCTGTGATCAGACTACCCTATTTGCATCTCTTTGTACGTTGGTGATCTCCTCAGCTGTCCACTTGTGATGGATCCAATTGACATGTTGGTTTGATGAATGTTATCTTCCTGCAGTTTGATTCTCTGTTGTAGTACTCAATGTCTTCTTGTTGTCCACAACCTCCATGCCACATTGTCACCTTTCGTACAAAGAGTTGCTCATTCATTAAAGAGCATCTTGTTCTACCTATTGCATCTCTAGCAATCGTATCAGATTTTGACAGTCCTATGTGACCAGACACAGATTTGTGCTCTTGCATATGCAATTCTTGGACAGCTCCTCCGTGTGGGTATGAACATACCTGTAGATTCTATGTGCCTTTCGTTTGAGAAAACATTTGCAGGTCATTTGAACAAAACGGCCGCCATTTTTTTTCCTTCAACCGGAAAAGCTATGTTTGACCAAAAACAAACATTCAATATTGAATGGTTAAAGTGGTTTGTTTGTTTTTTGTTTAATGTTTTAGGTTTTTTTTTTTTGTCTTTCATGAATATTAAGTTCTAGGTCAAATGATTCATTAGTTTATTAAAAATAAATAATAAGAAAGTGGAAATCCAAGTAGTTTTTTTTATGCCTTATGATTTTCAAAATGTCACGCCATAAGATATTTTAGAGTTCTTTATGTTATATTTTTAAAAATGGAGAGAATCTTAGTGTTTAGTTTGTTTTATTATAGTCTTTAGTTTATAAGTTTTTAAAGTTAGATCAATGCCATTATTTTAGTAATGTGATGTCAATTCATGATATGTGTGGTTATGTGTCTAGTTATATTTGATTAAATTTGGTATTCGATCTATAGTCTAATTTAAAGTCAATAGATCTGCCATCATGTTGTCAAGTTAGTAAATAACATGTATGTATCTATTGTTTATATCGTCCTCAAGTTACGTGTTGGGGTAATCACTTGTATGCAACGTCCATCTTGTGTAGGGTATTCTAAAATTGATCCTCAAAGCCAAATTTGTAACTAACAACCTGCTGGAGGATGGAGGCATTAGGAGGAAGGAGGTTGATCACCGACCTCTCGTCAGTCACCAACGATGGGGCCACACGAAGATGTGGTGGCAATTTGTTTTTTACAATGTGTTTTGCTTTCCGTTCTGATGTTATTTTTTGTTTTGTGTGTATTTGAATAAATAAATTTCACATTGTGGGGAGGAATATGAACCAATATTCCAACTCCATTTTTGCACCAAATCGGCAAAAGTCATAACTTCTAGTCAGTGGTGGTTTCTTATGTTGTTCGAGAGCAATCAACAACACTGGCTACATATGTTGTGTTTTTAAGCGATGTAATGTGAAATCTATTCCAGTGTGAGCTATTCCTTTGTAACCTTCTGGTATGTTGTCAAGTTAGTATGGATCTTGATTCGTGGAATCCATGGGGTGAACAATGATGGGACATGTTCACGTCCATTCGTAGTAAACCCGTATGAGCAGTCCCTTCAATTTCAAAGTCAATAGCCACCAAGATGGGCATGCCATCATGAGGTGTTGAAGTTGAGAGTGTGAAATTTTTTTACCATGTTCGCACTGGAAGGGGGGGAATATTAAAAAAATGGTGCTCAATGAATTTTACCGTGTGGTATAGTTGAGTCTAGGTGGCTTAATATTTTGTATTAGTTAGTATTTGAATATTGTTTTGTGAGATTATGGTTGTTAAACCAAACTCACATATATAGATTTGTTGATAGTGATTATAGGTAGTGTGGAGGTTGTTTGTTGAGGAATTATAGGGATATGAATTCTCCTCTTTAAGTTATAAATTTGTAATGTCCCATATGAAATATACAATAAAATTATTATTGTGGTGTTTTAATATTTGCAGAATCTGATAAATCCTTCATCCACCCAGGTGTTGATGCAGAAGCATCATTCAATTGACATAAAACAAATTTTGGTTTTTCACTTGAGTGTTACGTGTTGGGGTCCTCATATGTCTTAGTCCATTTGGACCTCATTAGTCTTGTAATAATGTGATTTTGGAGTTTCCCTCAAAAATCACCATTCAAATATTTGAATTTTCATAAGTTGAGTCTAGTGGCTTAGGTGTTAGTATAGGTTGAAGTGGAAATAATTTAAAGGTTCTCAAGGACCTTACTATGATGTAATTACATGTCTCTATCCTCCTCAGTAAGGTTGCTTAATATCATGGTTATCTCTCATTAAGGGTTAGGTCACTTAACTAAGTGTAACTACCTCCTTTTGGTCATTCAAGAAGAGATATTTGAATAGAGAAGAGGAGGATGACTGTAGAGGGAAGAAAAACAACTTGGAGGAAGTGTAAGAGGAGCCATAAGGCTCAGAATGGATATGTATGAGATCATGCTAAACTTTGTAAGACAAATCTAGTAATTAATAAAGCTTGAGTTTACCTTCAATAAGTGTTTGAATGGTGAACAGTGGATGGAGTTTAGTTGTATTCCTTTTGAAATGCATGTTTGACAGTGATAAGGATAACAATATTGTGATGTTTGGTAATATCCATGACATGACGGATATTCTTACTTGTTGAAACTAGATGGCGTTTAGAAATGTTTACTCATGTGTAGAAGGGAAACTCTTTGTTTTGGAAATGCTTTGTGAATATGCAGGTTTTGGAGATGGTACAGGTGTAGTGTGATTAACTAGAGGATGCTTGAAGTATGGAGGTTCTAAAAAGGGCAAAATTATGTATCTTTGAAGAGGTAAGAGGACTGTGCATAGGATTTCTCATTGATCCATGTGTTTGATAAATAGTGAATGAATTTTTGAATGTTGTTGCTCTTGTGTGAAGTATGTTTATTGAAGAGGATGGTGTTTAGAAACCCTGGTGAAAGTGTGAAACCCCTAGGAAAATAGATCAAAATCCTAAAACTAAGAACAGGGTATACAGTCCCTTTCGGCCTGAGAAACCAAGACTCTAGAGATATAGAAAGTGGAAAAACCTTGGAAACATAAGATTTGTTAAGGTTCTTTTATAGAACCTATGGAAAAGTCCTGAAAAAAAAAAAATGGTGAACAGTCCCTGACTTGAGAAACCCTAGTCTAGGGTTTGTCAGGGAAAACTAGTATATTTTGCAGGTCAAAATGAGAAAACAGGTCTGAAATTGTAGCACATAATACCTTGTTTAACCAAGGGTGACATAAAGAGAGGAAAAAATGAGGTTTGAAATACAAAGTTAGAAACAGTCCTTGACATGTACACGAGTACTTCTTGTTAAGGGTTTAAAGCGAAAATGACCTAATGAAACCCAGGTTTATACAAGTTGGACAAAGGTATAAAGAAGGTGCCAAAGAAAGTGTTTTGAGTAGAAACTTGAAAACACAGGCCTAAACTTGAATTCTCATACAGTTTTGGAGGAGAGAATTAGGTGTTGATATTCAAACAAAGGGTGTTATTATAACTTGCAGAAAAAGCTTGCAAAAAGGTGAATAGAAGGCCTAAGAAGGTGTGAAGTAGGTTGAAAGGAAGAGGTATGGAGTTTTAGAAAAGAGCTAGAAACTCAGTCAAGAACCATACTTGTTAAGGCAAGGTGTAAGAGATGACAAGATAGCGAGTTGTTGAGATTGGAGAATAAGTATAAGATTGAGGCATTGACAAGAACCTACATGAAGTGGTTTTAAGCATTCTAAGGTGTTGGTAAAGGTCAGTAACCAGAGGAAGGACATAGTCTTGAGAAATTCAGATTTAGTGGAGTAATAAGACTAAATAGACCTAATTCAAACGTTGAGGAGCTTTGTTGAAGGACTTATCTTGTGAGACGAAACTTGAAATTTGGTGAAAAGGACAAACTCAATAAAGGGTGCCCAGATATACGATTAGTTTTCCATGATGTGGGGTTAGTTGTTTTAAACAACAAGATTTTCATGAAAGGAGGGCTACTAGAATTAGGCCTATTTTTGAAACTGTTTAAGTAAATTTGAAGGAGTTGCATTAAGAGATATAGTCTAAAAGTTTGTGAGAAGAAGAAGGCCCATAAAGGGTATCTAAAAATTAAATGTGTTCATGATCTTCTGAGTGCTGTGTATTG
Organism: Taxus chinensis; assembly: GCA_019776745.2. NCBI lineage: Eukaryota > Viridiplantae > Streptophyta > Pinopsida > Cupressales > Taxaceae > Taxus > Taxus chinensis. Next base: position 855,849,314 of record CM034149.1, on the reverse strand, counting down.
GTTCTAGACAACATGATTTGCATGTTTCTAGAGGGCTAGTAGCCTTATTCTTGAACATGAAGATGAAAAATGAACAAATTGAGATCTTGATTACACTAATGGATGTTCTTGTAGTGAAGGTTGTAATAGGAAATGAGATGTATGAAGAGTGTGTACAATGGAGATTAGCCTTAGAATCAATATTTCATGATTTTTGGCCTTTTTGCATAGAATTTTTATCCTGAGAAGCAAATGAAGAATTGCATGTTTTCTGTGATCATGAATCTAACTGTTGGATTTTTGTTTTGAAATTTTCTCATCCTCTTTGCATCATGTGGTATCAGAGCAGGTTTAATCTTTTGAGGTAAAAAGAAAAGAGTTATTGAAGTGAAGAAAGTAATAATTCATTTTTGTTAACAAAAATTTGTATATGTGTGTGTGTGAAGCTTTGATGTTGATTTAAGGAAGAAGAGTTGTTTAAGATAACAAGATTGTTCCTTTTGTAAGATTTGTGTGATGAATTTGAAAGATTTATCCTTGAAACAATAACAAAGAGAGGAATTAAAAGAGAAAAGTGAAAGAAGAGGCAAGAAAAGTGGCAAGAATCCCAAGAAGAGATAAAGGAAAAGAATAATAAAGAAGAAAGTCAAGAGACTAGGTGTGAAAAACAACCTAGATGAGACTTAAGCAAGGTGAAAAAGACTTTCTAGAGAGAAAATGGAGGAAAGAAATAGTGAAGATAGTGATTAAGGGATTGCTCAAATTCTTATGCCATGACAAGAAAGAGAAAGAGGAGAGAGAGAAAAAGAGAAAAGAATGAAAGAATGAAGAGTTAGCAAAGAAGAGAGAGTTGAGGATGCAGCAAGAGATAAGAGGAGCTAAGGAAGGATATGGAGCAGTTGTTAGTATTAATGGAAAGAGTGAAAGCAAGACAAAACCAAGGAGTGTTGAAATAGTGATGAAAAAGATAGTTAAGTGGCCTATAAGGTTCTTATGGAGAAGAAGAAGAGAATGCGGCTGAAAGTATGATAAGAGAAGAGGAAAGAAGGAAAAATAAGATGGATAAGAGGACAAGTAAACAAGAAAAAGAGAAGCTAAGAGAAGTTATATTTGTAGGGGATGAACAACACTAGTGAAGAAGAATATGAGAGAACAAGAAAATTCATATTATAAGTTTGTGTATGAAGAGCAAAGAACAACTAGAAGCTGAGATACAAGCACTTGAACGAGCTTTAAATGGTGAATAAGTGAGGTATGATGGAGAGAAAGTTGAGCTATGATGGAATGAGAAGACTGAAAATGAAGAAGAACAAGGAAAATCAGTTGAGGGAAACAAAGTAGCAAAGTGTAGAAACAAGAATAAGTGAAATAAGCATATGAAGGGACCTCAAAAGTCTCTCTATTTTTTTATCTAAGGTTTTGATGTGATTGAGTATGTGCATGTTTACTTGATGAAGAGGTGAAATCCATTAAAGAGGTAGTTATTCAAAGAGCTCAAATGAAGAGAAAGAAAATTGAAACCCTCATTCTAGAGGACAAATACTATCAAGAAGAAGATGAAGAAAAAAAGATGAAGAACAAAGAAGACTTGTTTCTGATGAAGAGAAGAAGACTACAATAGAAAAAAAAAGAAACTTAAGGGTGCAACAAAATTGGAAGAAAAGAAATAAAAAATAAAAAATTGTACTGGTGTACAAATCTTCCCACTTGGGTAATGATGAAGGAGCATCATTCCATTTGTAAATAAGTCAAATTTTAGTTTTTACTTGAGTATTAGGTGATGGGGTCTTCATAGGTGGTGTATTGGATCTTAGTCCATTTGGAACTCATTAGTCTTGTAATAATGTGATTTTGGAGTTTCCCTCCAAAAATCACCATTGGAATATTTGTTAAATGTCCCTCTTTCCGAAATAACAGTTTGAAGACCCTTGGCCTATTTGTCTACCGACGGCTAAGGGACATCAACAAGGTAGACTTAAGTCATCTATAAATTATTATTAAGTGCCAATAATAAAAATTAATATATGTCCAGCACTTATGATAATTTATAGGACTTAATAAAGTATTAGACTTGGCAAATGTAATTTTTTATTCACTCTAGGGACTTTGGCGACTTGCATTAGAGGGTCTTTGGGGTCTTAGAAAAGAATAAAATTAAAATATGACTTTGTAATCCCTCTAAGGGAAAATGCGACTAGGTTGGGAATGTCTTTGGGTGTTTAGTGCATAGAAAGAATAACATTTGTTGATTGGGTGTGCTTTGGGTAGTCTTTTTGGGTCATTTCTCTTGCATATGGGAGCAAGTCGACTTGGTTAGGCATCATTCTATCATTTCTACTTTTGCTAATTTGGCTTAGAGCTGAAGCAAATACTACAGCAATTTTTCTAAGGACGAAAACCCTCATAAAAATCACCTGGAAGAACGAAAACTCTTCCTATTTCATGGTGTGAACATTCAGATTTAAGTCTGCACTTTTATTATTATTTTCGACAGCCTGGAGCGACCCAGTTTGGGTATATTTTCATCAGTATAGAGCTGGAAAAATTATATTTTTATCAGCAACTGTTGCAGGGATATTTCTAGGAGTTTTTGCAATATTTTCCAATATTTTATTAAGGGTTTTAAACCCATATTTCACTGCTGCAAATACAGGTCAGATCTGGAGTTATTTCTCATTATAAATCTGAATTTTATCTTCAGTTGTTGAGTGTTTGCATTGCTATATATTTATAAAAATTACATCTTCCAAAAGAATTCAGAAATTGGCAATTTGTGGTGTGTTTTATGGTATTTTCTTCATCTATGCAAATCGCATTTTTCCAGTAGAAATCAGTCTTGCAGTTGTGTTTCTAGTTTTGGTGGTATTTTCCAACTGGGTTTTCATTCTATATCATTAAGTGTTTCAATCAGATTTTGGAGGGGACATTACAGTGGTATCAGAGCCAGTATTCCTCCCATCCTGTGAGGGAAATCTGCAGTGATAAAACTTGAATGCAATCAGTCAAAGATCATATAGTATATCATAGAAGGAACACTCCAAAAAAGGGTACAATGGAAGATCATGGTCAGAGGGCCCCCCCCTAATGATGCTCTCAGCTATATGAATGAGACTATAACCAGAGTTCAGAGAAGAGTTACAATAGACAATGAGGGAAAACCAAAGAGAAATGTGTGATGCATTTACCAATTCAATTCGTGACTTGGCTATGGCTCTACAGGGTAATAATACAACTTCTAATCATGCAAATACTAATGTAGGAGAGGGCAGCTCTATAGGGGCAAACAGGAATACTTCCAACACTACACATACTACCTTCAAAGCCAAGTTTCTCCACAGACAAGAACTGGTTGAGGAAGCGGTACAAAGTGACGTGGATGATGTGGAGACCTATGGAGATGAATATATGCAACTCAACATTAGAGTAAGAGATATGTTACCTTTCAGAGATTTTTTCCAGTTAAAGAATAATAAGAATGCAGGAAGAAACAGGAGAGTTCAACAAGAAGCACCAAGGAGGGATATCCAGCACAAGTTAGGGAAGGTAACTCTACCTTCTTTTGATGGCACTGAAAAATGTTTTGCTAGAGCTTGGGTACAAAAACTTGATACATATCTCTCCTTAAATCCTATGTATGAAGAGGAAGCCCTCAAATTTGCAACTTTACATCTAGAGGGAATAGCTCATGAGTGGTGGTACCATGGGTTGATTACCCAAGGTCATGGTTCCATTACTACTATGGAGGACTTTAGCTCATGTTTGATTGAGAGATTTGATAGGACAGATCCGGATATGTACTTCAGAGAGCTAGCTCAGCTTAAGCAAGAAGGATCACTTGAAATATATATTTCTGAATTTGAAAGAATTTCAGTTATGGTTCCGGATATCAGTGAAAAGAGGTTAGTGTTGTTGTTTATGGAAGGGTTAGAAGAACAACTAAAGGGCCTTGTGAAAGCATTCAACCCACCATCTTTACAGGGTGCTATTAGGAAGGCTTTTGACTTGGAAAAAGCGGTACCAAAGAGTAAAAACCTGCAGCAAAAATCAGCAGCGTATGGGCAGCCAAAGGGGATGTTTGGGCAGCCAAAATCATCTTCATCTAGTGGGCAAAGGGCACCAAACTATGGGCAGCAAAGTAAACCATTTCAAGGTAAAACAGATGTGAAAGATTGGAACAAAAACAACAAGGAGATAGAGTCCAGAAACGAGCTTAGAAAGAAAAAGTTATGTTTTCATTGTAGAGATCCATGGACTCCTAATCACCATTGTCTTCCAAAGGGGGCAGCCCACTACATTGAGATCATTTCAGATGATGAAGAAGAAGAAGAGGGGGCTGATCATGAAGAAGAAGGAGAGCAAACAATAAAAGAAAAAGAAGAACTCAATGATGGAACATTGGCCACCATATCCGGAGCACCTAGATATCATGCCTTCCGTATTAAGGGTGTTCTTCATGGGCAAAGAATCATAACCTTGGTTGATAGTGGAGCTACTCATAATTTCATTGATGAGGGCTTAGTGACAAGAATGGGGTTGAAGGTAGAAGACTTTCAAGGATTCAATGTGACTGTTGCGGATGGATACACTCTTGCATGTTCCAAGAAAATCCCTCAACTTGAAATTACATTGGGAAGGCACAAGGTATGTGATGATTTTTATGTCATTGGGATTGGTGAAACGGATGTTGTTTTGGGGGTCAATGGCTGCAATCTTTGGGTGAGTTTACTCAAAACTACAAGACCATGGAGCTGAAATTTAAGTCCCAAGGCAAGGAAGTTATATTGCAAGGCTTGAGAAGTGGGATTCCTCAAGTAGTGACCGCCAAAAGCATGGAGAGAGCTTTTACTAGAGGGCAGATTACATGGGCTGCTCATTGTCTGGTAAGTGTCAATTCTGATTTTTCATCGCAGCCATCATTTCATGTGGATATTCAATCTATTTTGGATAGACATAGCAAGGTTTTTTCAGATTTACCTCATGGCTTGCCACCGGATAGAGGATTTCAGCATATAATTGAGTTGGAACCCGGTTCAACTCCGGTAATATCTTCTCCCTATCGTCATCCAAGAGCCTTCAAAGAGGAAATAGAAAGGGTGATAAAAGAATTGTTGGAGATGGGCCACATAAGGCCAAGTTCTAGCCCATTTGCTTCTTCGGTTGTGTTGGTTAAAAAGAAAGATGGGACATTGAGGATGTGTGTAGACTACAGGTTGTTAAATAAGAAAACCATCAAGAACAGGTACCCTATACCACGGATAGATGAATTGCATGAATTGCAGGGCTGTTTTCTTCTCAAAGATTGATCTAAGATCCGGCTACCACCAAATCAAGGTAAGAGATGAAGATGTACATAAGACAACTTTTAGGTGCCACTTTGGTCATTTTGAATTTTTAGTGATGCCATTTGGTTTGACCAATGCTCCCGCCACTTTCCAATCATGTATGAATCACATTTTTAGGGAGCATTTGAGGAAGTTTGTCTTGGTATTTTTTGATGACATATTGGTGTATAAGGAAGGAGCATTTGAAACATCTTGATATGGTTTTAAGCATCTTGGAGCAGCAATCTCTCTTTGCCAAATTATCCAAATGTGAGTTTGGAATGGAAGAAATCTTGTATTTAGGGCATGTCATCAATGCAAGAGGGGTACATGTGGACCAACAAAAGATTCAAGCCATTTTGGATTGGCCTACTCCTACTACTTTGACTCAACTAAGAGGTTTCTTGGGTCTTTGTAGTTATTACCACAGATTTGTGAAAGGATTCTCACAATTTTCAACTCCCCTAACAAATTTGACAAAGCAAGGAGCATTCACATGGTCACAATCAGCCCAACAAGCATTTGAGCATCTCAAAAAGGTAATGAGTTCTTGTCCAGTACTTGCTGTTCCAGATTTTTCAAAGCCTTTTGTGGTGGAGTGTGATGCATCCGGTGATGGAATTGGGGCTGTTTTGATGCAAGACAAACATCCTATAGCATTTGAAAGTAGAAAACTTAAGGATGTAGAGAAGGGATACTCTATTTATGATAAAGAAATGTTGGCCATCATGCATGCTCTTGTGAAGTTTAGGCAATATCTTGTTTGTGGCAAATTTGTTGTCAAAACAGATCATAATAGTTTGAGGTATTTTCTTAACCAAACTAATCTGAATGATAGGCAACAAAAATGGGTGAGTAAAGTACAATCCTTTGACTTCGAGATTGAATTTTTGAAAGGAAAAAAGAACATAGTGGTTGATGCTTTGTCAAGGAAACCTCATTGTTGTTCCATGAGTGAAATTGCAGCAGACTGGAAGGCTGATATAACAGCAGAATATGCCAAAAATCAGCTTGCTTGTGATATATTTGATGGAAAAATTGATGATGATAATTACCAGGTGGTGGATGATCTCATCCTCTATAAAAACAAAGTTCTTTTGGTGCATGAATCTAAGGTAAAACATAGAATTTTATCAGCCATGCATGACTCACCGTTAGCAAGACACCAGGGTACTTTAAAACATACAAACAGGTGAGAGAGAAATTTGTATGGAAAGGATTGAAGAAAGAGGTATTACAACACATTAGGGAGTGCCTTATTTGCCAACAAAGCAAGGCACAACATGAATTTCCAACAGGACTTTTGCAGCCCCTACCCATTCCAAATCAGAAATGGGAAAGCATTTCGATGGACTTCATTGTTGGTCTTCCTTCGGTTCAAGGTAAGACTGTTATCTATGTGGTAGTAGATCGTTTGAACCAAGTATTCTCATTTTTCTCCTCTTCCTACCAAGTTTGATGGACCTTTGGTGGCTGGAATATTTTTTAAAGGATGTTTTTAGACTTCATGGGCTACCTAAGAATATTATGAGTGATAGGGACAGTAGGTTCATAAGTTCCTTTTGGCAAGAGCTCTTTCAACTTGCAGGTACGGAACTTACTCCAAGTACAAGTTACCATCCACAAACGGATGGGCAAACAGAAATTGTAAACAAATGGATAGAGGGGTATTTGAGATGCTTTGTTATAGGGCAGCAATCAGCATGGATTAAGTGGCTCTATTTGGGTGAATTTTGCTACAACACCTCTTCATCATATGTCCATTGGTATGTCTCCATTTAAGGCACTATATGGCTATGATGCATTCTCATTTGTTGACGTTGTTCTTCCAGATAGTAGGGTACCAGGTGCTAAAGATTTAATACAACAAAGTCAAAATATCATGAAAGCACTCAAGGATAACCTTGCACATGCCCAAAATCAGCAAAAGCTATATGCAGACCAGTGAAGAATAGACAGGTCTTTTGAGGTTGGAGACATGGTTTTTCTAAGGTTGCAACCTTATTGGCAATCCTCCCTCAAAGGGAAAGGTTCAGAAAAGTTAAAACCAAGGTTTTATGGACCCTACAAGGTCATACGAAAGGTGGGAAAGGTTGCATATGAGCTTGAACTTCTAGCTCAAAGTAAAATACACAATGTGTTTTATGTATCTTGCTTGAAAAAAGCATTGGGGCAGCATATTGTTCCCTCCATGGAATTGCCTCCTCTTGATGATGAAGGCAAACTTGTCTTGGAACTGGAAATCATCTTAGAGGTACGTGAAAGGAGATTGAGGAATAGAGTTATTCGGGAGTATTTGATTCAGTGGAAAGGGCTACCTACAGAGGATGCTACGTGGGAAGGTGCAGAAATCTTGGAGCATCCAAATCTGCAATTGCTTGTGGGCAAAGCAATTTGAGGAAGGGAGGACTGAAATGTCCCTCTTTCAGGAATAACAGTCTTGAAGACCCTTGGTCTATTTGTCCACCGACAGCTAAGGGACATCAACAAGGTAGACTTAAGTCATCTATAAATTATTATTAAGTGCCAATATAAAAATTAATATATGTCTAGCACTTATAATAATTTATAGGACTTAATAAAGTATTATAGTTGGCAAATGTAATTTTTTATTCACTCTAGGGACTTTGGCGACTTGCATTAGAGGGACTTGGGGAGTCTTAGAAAGAATAAAATTAAAATATAAATTTTTAATCCCTCTAAGGGAAAATGCGACTAGGTTTGGGAAGTCTTTTGGGTGCTTAGTGCTTAGAAAGGATAACATTTGTTGATTGGCTATGTTTTGGGTAGTCTTTGGGTCATTTCTCTTTCATATGGGAGGAAGTCGACTTGGACAAGCATCATTCTATCATTTTCAACTTTTGTTATTTTGGCTTAGAGCTGAAGTAAATACTACAGCAATTTTTTTGAGGACGAAAACCCTCATGAAAATCATTAGAGAGAACGAAAACTCTTCCTATTTTATGGTGTGAATGTTCAGATTTCAATCTGCACTTTTATTAATATTTTGACAGCCTGGAGCGACCCAGTTTTGGGTGTATTCTCATTTGTATAGATGGCTGGAAAAATTATATTATTATTTAGCAGCTGTTGCAGGGATATTTCCAGGAGTTATTGCAATATTTTCCAAGATTTTATAAAGGGTTTTAAACCCATATTTCACTGCTGCAAGTACAGGTCAGATCTGGAGTTATTTCTCATTATAAATCTGAATTTTATCTTCAGTTGTTGGTGTTTGCTTTGCTATATATTTATAAAAATTATATCTTCCAAAAGAATTCAGAAATTGGCAATTTGTGGTGTGTTTTATGGTATTTCTTCATCTATGCAAATCACATTTTTCCAGTAGAAATCAGTCCTGCAGTTGTGTTTCTAGTTTTGGTGGTATTTTCCTGGTGGGTTTTTCATTCTACATCATTAAGGGTTTCAATCAGATTTCGGAGGGGACATTACAATTTGAATTTTCATAGTTGAGTCTAGTGGCTTAGGTGTTAAGTTAGGAAGTGGAAATAATGTAAAGGTTCTCAAGGACCTCACTTGATGTAGTCGCATGTGTCTTATACTCCTACTAAGGTTTCTTAATCATGGTTACCTCTCATTAAGGGTTAGGTCACTTAACTAAGTGTAACTACCACCTTTTGATCATTCAAGAAGAGATATTTGACTAGATAAGAGGAGACTGTATAGGGAAGAAAAACAACTTAGAGGAAAGTGTAAGAGGAGCCATAAGGCTCAGAATGCTATGTATGAGATCATGCTAAACTTTGTAAGACAGATCTAGTAATTATAAAGCTTGAGAACCTTGAATAAGTGTTTGAATGGTGAACATGGATGGAGTTTAGTTGTATTCCTTTTGAAATGCATGTTTGACAGTGATAAGGATAACAATATTGTGATGTTAATATCATTGACTTGACAGGGATGTTCTTACTTGTTAAAACTAGGTGATATTTAGAAGTGCATTCTCAAACTGATAAGGGAAACTCTGTGTTTTGGAAATGCATTGTGAATATGCAGGTTTTGGAGATGGTACAGGTGTAGTGTGATTAACTAGAGGATGCTTTAAGTATGGAGGTTCTAAAAAGGGAAAAAGTAATGTATCTTTGAAGAGGTAAGAAGACTGTGCATAGGATTTCTCATTGATCCACGTGTTTGATAAATAGTGAATGGATTTTTGAATGGTGTTGTTCTTGTGTGAAGTATGTATATTGAAGAGGATGGTGTTTAGAAACCCTAGTGAAAGTGTGAAACCCTAAGAAAAATAGATCAAAAGCCTAAAGCTAAGAACAGGTTATACAGTCCCCTTAAGCTTGACAAATCAAGACTTGGAGGCAATAAACATTCTTGTATTGGGTAGGGAAACCTTGGAGAACATTGGAAGGGGATGGTAGAGGTCTGTAAAGGTGTTTCAAACATAGTTACCATGTTCGAAAAGTCCGCATAGTTCGAAAGGCGAAAAAAGTTCGAACGTTCGGAATTTTTCAAAAGGTTCGGTTAGGTTCAGTTTAGACAATTTAGAAATATATAATATATAAAAATAATAAATACTATACATATATGATGATATTTGAAAAGAAAAACCAATTACACATAATAATAAATATATATATATATATATTATCTACAAAGTTTTTCCTTTACGTGCTTAGGTTTTAGTGTTTCTTGTTTTGTGTTGAAGTTATTTTAATTTAAACACTTTAATTTTTTAATTTAAAAAAAGACAAAATAATGTTCGATTGAACTTGTTCAGTAAGTTCGGTCAGACCAAAAAGTACGGTTCGAACAGAATTTTCACTAAGTTCGTAAGAATATGGTAACTATGGTTTAGAACCTTTAGGAAGCTTGAAAACTCATGAAAGTAAAAAACATTTCAAAACAGCCCCTCTCGACCTGAGAAACCCAATTTAGGGTTTGGAATGTGTAAAACAAGTATATCTTGCATTTTAACAATGGGAAAGGCCTACAAACTAGTAGAAAGAAGGTCTTAGGCATAACCAAGGTTGACACAAAGTTTCAGAGGAAAAGAATGAGGTTTGAAAGGTCAATTGTTAAAAACTCAGTCAATTGTGCACACAGTAACCTGTTCTAAGGGTTTAGGCAAAAAAAAATGAACATATATTTAACCCTTCTTGTTTATTCTTGTTGGAATTGGTTAATAAGGTAGATGGAGGTCTATGGAAAGTGAAAGCATGGTATGAGGAAGAAAACCCAGGTGTTTAGGGAAGAAACTTGAATGTCTCAGTCCTATACCCTGGTTTGTAAACAATCAAGAGAATAAACCTGCTGAAGAGTAAAACTTAAAGGCCTATTATACTGTGTGGTGAAGCATGTTAACAAGGTAGCTAGAAGGCTAAGTGAGAAGAAGGTTGGAGAAGGAAGAACTATAAATTTTAGAGCCATAGACAAGAATACTTGGTCTAGTCCTCGTTTGGACAATAGTGGCAAAGAAGTCAAGAAGTTAGAGAAGTTGAGTTTG